>JAVJAQ010002483.1:0-335873 GCA_032362365.1 Zygogramma bicolorata
GAAACGGCCATGTTACCGATTATTCCATATACATCTTGCAAATCGCAAAAGAAAGCTTCCAATAGATTGGGAGCTATCGGAAGCGTTTCGAAATAACCATTTTTGTAGTAGAGTGTTGTTTTTTCGTTTTTTTCTCATAAAAATCGCAGCACATGCAATTTGTTCGTATCGAGTGTACGGAGTGTACGATGGTACGACGACCCGATAGCTTTCTGATTGGTCTAAATTCAAATTCAGACCAATCAGAAAGCAGTCGGATCTGTCTGAATCCAGCTTTACACATAAGTGGATAAAACATGAAGAAGTGGAATGAAGAGTGAAGTGACAGATGTCAGAAATAGTACCTAACTTCACACCAAAATAGTTATTTAAAATTTTGAATTTTACGGTTATTTTTTTTTGTTGGCTATGTGCTTCTCAAAGACAAAAATCATGAAAATTGATATTAAAAGCGAAATGGTAGAACTCTTCAATAGTTCTCAACGAACGGCAGCCGTCCACCAGAAAAATTCTATACTTTTGAGGAATTTATTCGAAGAAGTAAGAGAAAAGATTCCTTATTTTGATGTACAAATGTAAACATACTTATAATTTCAGTCGAACAGTGAAGAATTTATTGAGGCCCTCAAGGAAATCGTTACCATTGTATTAATTGTAGAAAGAGGTGGTCAGTTTATTGAAAGAGTGATGAACTTCTTTGGTAAATTTTGTTCTTTGCTGAAATCCAAACAAGTGGAGTATGATGATGAAACAGTGGATTTCATCGAACATCCCCTGTTGACCGAAATCATTTCATTTTTATTGAAAGTGAGTTTACATTTTCGTTCAGATTCTCCGTAATTACCTTTTATTTACAGGCGTCTGAGTCAATAAAAGATATTGTACGTCTCAGATCTTGTCAAATAATAAACAAAATCATAGATAACCTAATTGGTGTGGAGGTAAGCCAGGAATTGTGTGAAAGTCTTGAAAATACATTATTAATAAGATTACAGGTGAGTAATTAGAATCTATCAATGTTTCATTTTCATTAAATAACTGCTCTTGCATATTGTAGGATCCAAAGAGTGCAATAAGGCAACAAGCAGTCATTTCTTTACATCGTATACAGGATCCTACTAACCCAGAAGATCAAATTATTTCCCAGTTGATAAACATAATGAATTCAGATGCATTTGCAAAAGTAGGTTTGACACCATAATGGTCTTATATTCTAACCGATAAATGACATGCAGCTGAAAACTTTTGTGTGACTTTTTATAGGTTCGTTTACTAAGTGTTGAGAAAATAGCTATAAGGTCAGATGTTATACGTCACATCATCAACAGAATAAGGGATGTTGATCAAAATGTCAGATTGTCAGCCTTCAAACGACTGTCACAACTTGCACGACATCTTAAAGTAAGTTAATTTATTTGAAAACATCATGCATGTGATTATTAAACCTATTGCAAAGTTACAGGCATTAAGTTATAACATGAATTCAGATGATCTGCCATGGAACAAAGAATATATAATTTGACCATTTCGGTCAAACACTTCTTTCTTCATTTACTGTTGGCACCTCTGCAGTCTGTCATGGGCTTATGTTTGTATGACGCTGTTATTTGATACATAATTAACGACAACCACCTGATAAATATGTGAAAATCATTAAAATAATAAAATATTAATTTATTTTCATAGTATCTTTTAATTATATCGCATTTGAAATAGTTTTATTAGTTCTAAGTATGTCAAAACTAGATGCGTGATTGTTATTTGTGATGGATGAGTTGGCATGCTCTCAGTTTATAGAAAATTTGTTGCATATAGCTTTTATTCATTTCTATGTGAGACTGCTGGTGATGTCAATAAAACATCTTTGATTTAATTTATATGTGAGACTGCTAGTGATGGCTGTAAAACATCTTTGATTTCTTCTAATGCTCTTATTA
Organism: Zygogramma bicolorata; assembly: GCA_032362365.1. Taxonomy (NCBI): domain Eukaryota; kingdom Metazoa; phylum Arthropoda; class Insecta; order Coleoptera; family Chrysomelidae; genus Zygogramma; species Zygogramma bicolorata. The sequence continues at coordinate 1,938 of JAVJAQ010002483.1, forward strand.
AAGCCAGCAGTTCTTTTTGCAAATCATACATTTTCTATTATATATTTCAGATTTCTGAGCGGCGAATCATTCTACATTGTGGATTATCAGATCAGTCTGAAAAAGTGAGAGAATTTGTCTCTACAGTTCTTGTGAAAAACTGGTTGGATCACTATGATAATGACATTCTCAATTTCATGAAATCTATAAGATTAGACACCGATGAAGAGGATATCGAAAATACGGTTACTTTATTCGAAAGCATCTTGGGAATAATTTTCAAGTAAGGAAATGCGAAAAGAGAATTTGGGTTTCAGGTCAATTGCAATGGTACCTTGAAAATTATAGAAAAATTAAATACATTTATGAGTTTTCACATAGATGAGTAATTTACAATTAAGGGAACACTTCTCTGAATAAGCTATTCTCGAGCAGCTTCGCTAAAAGAGCTGGGTCCTCACTCCATCAAAGTTTTCTTTAATGAAAAATATAATTGAATTTTGAGATTGCAGTTAGTTTTTGTGCTGCTATGCTGGATCATTTTTATAAATTTGTTCTTCTGGACAATGAAAAAGTTCTGATTTCAATTTTATCAAAAAAGTTTCACTTTCAAGAATCAGTCTTATTTTGTAAATCTTCTACAAAATGCGATAAACCTGAAAGAGCTATGTGAAGACTGAAAGATACCAATACTCAATAACAAAACATTTTGATGAGGTTGCAAACATTTTTTTGTTATTCAAATCTTTTTCAATTGAAAAATAACTCCCTGTAGAGGAGACCTCTCTCTAAGCGGAAACATGGTACATCAAAAACGTGCCAAATGAACCGATGACGAGAATCATATTTGGTCTACGAAATTTAATTTTTAAGAGTATCAAAAAAGATAAGTAAAAAATTGTCATTATATCCTTCACAATATCTGTTCAATGTGCTTTTCCTTTCTCTCTCTCTGCATCATGCTTTGTAAAGAACTGACATGGCCAGTCCATTGGTTGTAATGTCTATGCTGTAAGACGATTCTCGTTCGCAGCGTGTCATTTGTTACAGCTTTGCCATATGATGTGTCTGCTTTAAGAGATTTCTACTCTGTGTAGTAGGAATTTGAGTCTTTGGTCGTGCAGCAGATGGCGTTTCACGAGCTTTGGACTATCTGCACCAGAGGTGTTTTCTGGCGCTCTTGTATTCAAAACTTATTCGTCTCTCCATCTCTCTCTCACTATAAGGCTAGCCGTATGCAACAGAGGAGGGGACAGACGAATACGTTTCGAAAACATGAGCGCCAGAAAACGCCTCAGATACGCTATGAAAAAAAAGCAACTATTATCGACTAAATATATTTTTCCGACAATGGATCGAGAATACTGACATTTCTGATAAGATTTTTGGGGGAAAAGAATATCATTTCCATGAATCCAGTGGTTGTTAGGCAATAACTGTTGGGAAATAGTATGAAATAATGACCGTATGATAGCCATCACACAGAGATACTTTGTCAACGACGAGGTGTTGACCACTGGAAGAAAATGTGTACACTGGAATTCCCGTAAACCGAAATTCCCCGGAATCCCTACAGAAAAATAAGTCAATTTGAAAAAATATCGATGAAATTTTAAAACTAAATGATGGAAATACTGGGACTTCCGGGGAATTCCGAGGAAACCCGACGAAATATGAAAGATATATTTCGGAACATTCACCCGCAAGTTTTTTTCCGGGATTTCTGAGTGGAACATAAACTTAGACTTTAAGTAGACCATGTCTTATGACTGTGGCACAATCTGAATAATATCGGATTATACATATCGAAACTTGTCACATTTTCATTGAGGCTGGTATTTATTATATCGAAAAAAAAAATCATCTATATAATGCAACAATCGGAAAATAAAGGGAACGGGTGGTCTGATTCCACTCAGGTTTGTTTTATTAGCATCATTTTTACTGAGAGTTTTCCTTATAGAATCAAGTTCTGAATCCATTAAAATAAATAAATATCAAAATAATGAAATTTTTCATTGAAAAAAATACGGTATTTTACGGTCTATTGAGTAAGTTCTAATATTTATAGATGATTACAGGATACTCAATCTGTGAGGAAGATCCTTTTTATACGTTTTTGTCTTCGCCAATGAAGCGAAAATGAACTGTTTTCCAAAAACGTACAAAACGTATATTCCATATCATCAAAAATTATTGATGAGCCTTCAACATTACCTACTAGGGAAATAAAAAAATATTTTTCATCGCTGTGTTCACCCTGTAGAAACTCAAATTGGACAGTTGACTCTGAACCACAATCTATCCGATCATCTTTTTATTAAAAACCTATAATATAGAACCGTCCAAATAACATGATTTACCTGCAAAGCAACTCCAGAAATCATACCAAGACTGCATAGTCATTGACTATATAACACAGATCGTATAACGCGAGGTATAACCGTCTTATTTCAATTTCGGTAACCGCTGGCAACAATGTAGAAAACCTGTGTTTCGTCTGCTATTTATGATCTAGTTTCTCTTCCACAATCAAGGGCGTCCCTTCGTCTTGTAGAGTGGAATTTCAAGAAACGTCATTTATGAAATATCGAGGAAAATAATGGCAGTCGCAGAGGTTGACCCAGAAAACAAACACACAAAATACGACACAAAGTTTTTTTGGGTTGTTTCACATGCCCAATTCATAAATATTCGAATCAGAAAGAGGTACTATTCCATTTAAAGAAGTTATTGAATTAATTGAAAAAACTACCCCCAACCAAACCCCTCTCGAGGCATCACAAACTACGACACGAAGTTTTTTTGGTTTGTTTCACATGACTTCTTCATGTATTCGAATCAGAATGAGGTACATTGAAAGAAGTTATTGAATTATTTAAGAAAACCACCCCCATCACAGCCCTCTCGAGGCCGCACAAACTATGAAACCAAGTGTTTCTGGGTTGTTTCACATGCCCAATTTATATATTCAAATCAGAATGAGGTACTATTCCATTGAAATAAGTTATCGGATTTTTTGAAGAAACTACCCCCAACCACACCCCTCTCGAGGCTGCACAAACTATAAATCACATTTTTTTTGGGTTGTTTCACATGCCTTATTCATATATTTGAAACAGAGTGAGGTGCTATTTCACTGAAAGAAGTTATTGAATCCTTTGCAAATCAAATGCCTATCAGATCATGAAGATCGTGTCATCAGGCTTATTTGTCGCTAACAAAATGTATTTCAAATTAGAAATTTGTCACAAACTCTTTCTTTCAAAAGAAAGGTCCTAACTTTCTTCGTCCAGTGGGAGTGGATTACTTCACACCGGCGTTTTGTTTTTGAATTATGATTTTATATAAATATTGAAATTTTACTGTTTGCTTTTTTATTATTGCCCGAAAAAATTGAAGTCACCTAATAATAATCCCTGTAGTTTCTTTAGAAATTTCTCGGAATTCCCCGGAATTCCCATGTGGTCAACCCCTCGGTCCACGACTATTGTATAAACCATACATTTATCGGAGAGAAAATTTTTATACTTGACCGAAATCAAAATTTAAAACAGTCTGTTCTAATACTCTAAAAATATCAATGATATCAAAAAACTCCACAAAAATATAAAAACTATTCATAATGCATGTGTTTCTTCAAGTATTTCGATATCCATTTATATGATTATAATTGTAGTAATAATTAATATGATGGTAGTGAAAAATGATTTCATTATTCACAAGTGATTAATGGATATAGTAATTTTTTGAAAAACACATGCATTATGAATATTTCATACTATAGTTGTGGACAGAGTGTATTACCGTTTTGTAAGGAATAGTAGATTTTTCAAAAAGCTGGGAATGATAGTAATTCCCCACGAGTATGAAGTGTGCAGCACGAGCCGAGTGGCAAAATAGCATTCCCTGTGAGTTATACATTATTCTTTTTCTAAGGCTATCGCAGATAAAACCGAAATGATTAAAAAAACAATAACTTCAAATCCAATGTCATTCAAAATTTTCATTTAGGAACAATTGAATAATAGAGCTGTCATTAATTGAAATTTGGCATTCCATGGGAGACCTGATTTATGGTGTAATAATAACTACAACTGTAACACAATGAAGTAATTGTCTTAACAGGTAAGGAAATGACGTTGAAGACATACAATGTACGTTCTTCATCTATCAAAAAAAGTTAGAATAGAGCAGTTTTGTGTTATAGCTGTAGAAAAATATAATTTTCTTATAGTTGAATTGAACTTTCACCCTGAATTTCGTGGCAGAAATGATTTGTATTGATGAATAATTCAGCCAAGTTCATCACAAAACTGAATAAGGTTAGCGGAGGAATAATATGTGTACCTTGTAGGACAGCCTCATTTCCGGATTTCTTTCAGCTTGCCTACTGGGTACACCATATAGTCGTTTCTTCACTGGTTTCTTCATCTTCGAGCAATATACCTACTCAAAATTCACTACTATTCACGTAAAATGTATTGAGTTTCAGTACAACCTGACATGAATATGTGATTCAAGATTTATTATTTTCCTGACTCTTTTTATGAATTTTAGAGGGAAGCAACTAAAGGAGTTAACCGAAGCTTTGGGATTGAACGAGAAGAAGCTGATGCCTTTGGAAAATCTTGATTGGGAAACCGTCAGCTACTGGAGAATTTATGTGCAATATTTGAGCCAAAATGATGAATTCGACGAAGAATTAGATAGAGCTGTACCAGAATTGATTTATTTTTGCAAATATATAAAAGAGTGAGTGAAATTGTTGCGTAGACACACAAAACCGGGATTATAGGGGGTAAAGGAAAGGGATTATTGTAAAGAAATCTAACATTGATCACTTTTGAGACTCAATTGTTCTAACACCAAATAGAAATCACGTGCCGTCGACTCAAAATTCTCAACAAAGTTGCCATCTTCAGGGTAAGAAATGATTTGAATACCATTTCTCCTGAAGGTAATAACTTCTAGTCAAGATAATAATAATAATAATAATAATAATTTATTCACAATAAATCTCAATATTACAATTTTACAAGTAAATAATATGTGAATAAATATTTAAACTTTACGAAGTTATTGCACTTGTTGTAAGGATTAGATATTTTATTGATATTATAATTATTATGGATTAAAAATAAATGATTCAATAATATAATGACATTTGAACAATAAATGAAAAATGACAGTATAATCAGCACACTGGGAGTTTCAAGAATCCATTTTTTCACCAGTTTTTTTATGAGAATATTTTGACTTTGTTACTTTAATCGAATTTGGTAATTTATCGTAAATAAATGATGCTAAATATAAAAAGTTTTTTTGTGATTTGGCTTTGGAAATTTTATTTTTAGCAGTAATTTTGTTTTTATTTCGTGTATTATATAAAAAATGTTTATTATACTTACAACAGTTTTTATGAGAAAATATGTAAGTTATTATATTAAGACAAAATAATTGTCTGATATCCATTTTTTCACTTTCACAAAATAATTTATTGGAGGAATATTGAATATTTTTACCATACATGATTTTTAAGAATCATTTTTGTAAATTTTTCAGATAATTCTGATTAACTCCCCCCCCATGACAGTATACCATAATTTATTTGTGATTGAAATAAAGAAAAATATATCATATCCATATGTTTATTATGAAGAAATTTGAATTTTGGCAATAGAGGGCGTAATTTTTTTTATGATAATCAATTTGGAAATTCCATTTTAAATGCCTGTCTATCATGATGTTTGAATAAAATGACAAATAGATCAATTGAGTAAAATGTGCGAGTAATATTAGTTGGATAAAATGAAATATAAAAAATTGTTTCTAATTAATTTTCTAGGTATTACATAAGCAACCCCAAAGAAGTAACTGCTTGCGAATTTTTAGAGCAACAGTTCATCTTGAAACAGCTGTTCCTTATGACGAGGATTTTCGATTTCGCCGAGGTTACGAACAGGAAATGCCTGAATATGTTGGTGACTAACATTTTGGAAAATTCGGTGCTGATGTCTGACGTCATTGATGTAATCGTGGGCACGTTGGAATATTCGATTCCGAACGTCGAAAAAATGACGCAATTCGTTAGTGAGATCATATCGGAAATTCTGTATCCGTTGGAATCGGATAAATGCCAAAAAGCCGAACAGGAAAAGGAGTTCAAGGTTAGTTTCTTGTTTGTATATTTTCTAGTTGGCAAAGAGATTAAGAAATAATAATCCTATGTCTTCATGGATATGAATTTTCAAAGTGTAACTGTATTTGAATGAAATTTATGAATTTAGGTTAGGTGTAAGAGTAGTCACGATGGCTATACTTTGCTCTGCCATATGGGCCTATAAGCATTAAAACAAATAAAGTCGTTTATTATTATTATTTTGAAATGTTTATTTATCCAAACATAGAGTTTCCAGACAGAACGTAGTTCTGGTATAATGAAGTCACAATCTCAACATGTTAAAATATTATACCGTGTGACACGGAATCAGCTATCCTTACGAAATTCAGAGCATCAAATATGATTATATAGAGGAACTTTTTGACGTGATGGGGGATTTTTTCAACTTCTGGATTTCCCGGAAATCACATTAACGTTTGATTTTCAAATGAATTATCCTGCATATAATTACATTTTGGAAATCTACATCATTTTCTGAGGACAATGATACCCCACAGTTCATTTTTAAATAACAGATTGGAAATTATGATGCTGCCAATTGGCCTGCCAATCAGTGACTATGAAGTTTGGATGATGGTTCCAAGGTCAGATAACGGGTAGCAAAGGTGTATAAAATAGTACCTCACTTTCGTCAAAGTATAACCCAACTAACATTTTTAGTTATAATTACGTTAATCTTACCTTCGACCTTCTGAAAGAAGACTAGGTTACGTAATTTTTACCTTGTAATTACCAAAGCGGGGAAAAAATTCGAAGTAATTTGGACGTCGAAAATTGGAATATTTGGACATTTAGGTTACTAGGTTGAGGGTAAAAATAAGTAATTTTGACATGAAATTGGTCAGAAATAAGTAAATATCAAGCTTAAATCAACCTTTCTGTTACCAATTATTCCCTTGGACGAATGAGTAAACAAAGAGAGGTTTCTTTTTATGAATAACATACATATATACATATTATCTCTATCTCAACTTCTCATAAATTGGTTGCCAAAACAATCGCTATGGTCTACATAAAATGCTGACAATAAGTATGGGAATATAAAAATTATTGTCATACGGTAGCTACATGCTCTCTCCTCAACAATAATCTCCTTGCGGCGCGAAATTTTTTGTAAAATGAAGGTTCTTACCTTCATAAAATTCACGGGCCTCTTTAAATATGCGATTTAATGCAAAAATAATTTAGATTGATTGCACATGTTTAAATTTTATCTCCAAAAAACACTCTTAGCAAAGTTATGGTTTTATGGTTTTAAAATGTCATATGCAGCCATTATTTAGAAATAAATCGTCAGAATTAACTAAAATTCAATATATTATCGATATTTATTGATGGGTAAAACAGATATTCTAATTAAATATAGCGTAATTTTTGAAATGTACCTATAAGTAAATATTGTTCTTCCTACGGTATGAAATCAAGTTAATAATTGAACTATTAGACCTGTTAAATAACCTTTATATTCCCTGACCGTGACGGCTTATATCTCGTCACATTTAGGTAAATATTCACCAAGAGAGAATACCAAAACATTGGGTTATGATGACATCTGCTTCGTAAATTATACCCTAAAAAAAAACAGAATTCAAACCGCCCCAATCCTTGCGACGGTTGGTTCATTTTTGAAGGAGAAAATAGGTAATTTCTCACATTTTTCTTGCTCTAAAGTGACTTATGGAATTTGGAGGGGATTTACTGGTGATTACTTTCCTGTAATTAACCAAGGTTGCTACTTATAAATTATTTATACTTTGAAGTCTTTTTTTATATTTTCTTTGGAATTATATTGGAAATCACATCATCCATTGCCAGACACTTACTACTACTACGGTTTCAACCCCCTGCCAGATACACCTAAACTTTATTAAATTATAATTATACTTACATTTGACAGTATTTGGAGCGGTTTTGTGACGTCATCTACCCTATAATGTCGTTTGATTGACACCGAGCTTGACACTGTAAGACAAAGTTATCTTCTCTGAAGCTTAAAGTGGGTACAGGTATCTATTCGTTAGTTTGGCAGAATGGATTGACAGAAAGCTGATAAAGCTTCAAAGCAGTGTTGACAATAGAAGTTTACATGGAAAATAATAGTTTAAGCCTGAAAATACTCATAAAAATATGATTGAATTACGATATTGATGAAATATTCCACGTCTGTTTCTGAATTGATTACCATCTTTCGGCATTATGAATAAGTAATCAAAAAAATGTGCTACAACATAAGTAAGAAAAATATATAAAAAAAACACATGACTTGAAAAAGAATCATTGCTACCTGTTTCCTGCCAAGTAACCAAGATCCAAACTGCATACTCGCTGATTGTTCTTACCTATGTTGGGGACATGCGCAGAGAAACGTTCAGCTTCTATGAAATAACGAAGGTCTGACAGCCGCGGCCTCTCAGACTATTAGATTCTTTGAAATAAAACAAAATCAGTCCAAATAATACTAATCACTTGAAACCAAGACGCCTCCTTTGCGACCATCAAGTGGTGCTTCAGCCTGCCGACCAATCAGATGAACCCGGAAAATAGTCTCTCATAGATACCTACTGATGATTCGTTTTTTTTCTAGCTATCTCAACTCTCCGTGCGACTGAATTCAATGAGAAACGACCAGGAAAAGGCGATCTCAGAGCAAAACTTCATCGAAGCGGAACGCATCAAGGTAGAAATGTGCGAAATCACCGCCGAAATGTCGGACCTCAAGAACGCCGAAGACGCTCAGCAAAAGCGACAAGTCCAAAAGAAAACCGACCTGCTGACGACCATCAAGTGTCTGGACATCGCGTCGGCGATATTCGTATCTCCGAAGGTGACCCACCTAACGGAGACGCTGAAGGCGCTGAAAGAAGACTTCGTCCAGGAGCTGCTGATCAGCGAACACGACAGCGTCAGGGTGAAGGCTCTCAGGTGTTACGCGCTGTGTTGTATCATCGATAAGCCGACCGCGAGGAACGGTATACATCTCTTTTCGACGCCGGTAAGGTTTCTTCCGTATTCCGTTCGGAGCTCTAGAATGCAACTTTTGTGTTCGATGCCTCCGAGTGCAACTCCTGTCCTGTGTATTTGAATGCCAATTTTGAGTTTGGTTGTCTCCAATGCAACTTTTATGCTTGGACTTATTTTTGTATTCAGAGCTCTCAAATGTTACGTTTGAGTTCGGTGTTCTGAAATGCCACTTTCATGTGTGTGCAATAGGAAATATGCATAAAATTCAAATTTTTCTCGAATATTTTTTCTCAAATTTTTTCATCTTCGTCATATTATAATGAAAAGGTATTTTTTTCAATCAGTTATTTAAACCCATGAAATACATGAATGAAAATCTTAGAATTACGGAGGGAGATTCAAACTTACTACTGTGTCGTCTGATGTGACATCAGACGACACAGCAGTGGATTCATCAACAAATATTTCAAACCTATATCCCTTTGGCGATTTTTAGTGAATCTAGATATGTAGTGAATCTAGAACAATGACTGAAAGTAGCATTATCTAAGCACAATCGGACAAATCACCGAAAATAGATACATTCATGATGACAGCATATTTGGCATCTAATCAATTTTACATACGCAGAGATCAAATGAGTGAAATCTGCATCTGTAAACATTCAGCCGTATGCTGTATTTGAGTCCATAACATAGATAGTTATTGATAAATGCCCACAGCAGAGGTGGATATTGTAAATCTGTATTCCGAAATGTTAGGTTAGTTCAAAACCGAATTTTCCACTGCAAAATAGCTAATGCAAAACTTACTTCCGACTAATTCACACTGGGCAGTTAAAAAATATAGCACACTTAGTCACTAGCGAGTGACAAAATCCTCAGTAGTATAACTCAAGAATGTTGAGTAATAACTACTTACACCAATCACATAATCTTTTATACAAGCCACAGTATTATTTTTTGACTGGAACAAAAGTACTCCCTCAAGCATCTAGAGGACGAACCTCTTGATGCTTGAGCAATCTGTTTCAACGGAGAACTCTCCTCGTTAGTGCAGAGTCGACCAACAATACCCTCTTTCAGAAATAATACTCACTACCTACAATCACGTCGTACGTGTTACCTGCGCCAGACGTAGCAAGAATTACATCAAAGTAAGTCAAAGTCGGCGAAATGAGGAAATTCGTTCAAAAGAGCATTATTTGCATATCATTCACAAAAAATCTGGAGTGAAGATGAAGATGATTGGGGATAGTAGAATGGTACATATCAACGTCTTGATGCACTTGAAAGCCTGGCAATAATTAGGAGTAGTTAATAAAGTTGGGAGTGAAACAAAGTGATTTCATTCAGTTCGCTTTTTTTGCCGCTCAAAAATATCTTTCAATGTCACTGCCAGCCAGCTAGTCACGACCATCGATCTAACAACTAATGGCGTGGTAATCATGGACATTTATCCACACAGCAGGATACAGAATACATTAGAGGAAGAAAGGATATGCACCTTGAAGAGATATGTGAGGGACAAAGTAATAATTTTATACTTGAGTTGCTCTATCTTTTACAATCTCTCCAAGATGAATAAAAACCCTGGTGCGTTGACCGATATGCTTTTGTTTAGCCAATTCCTCTCGACCTGAGAAATCGAAGAGTAAACTTACATTATTTGACGGTAGGTGGTGTTGAGGTGGTGATACAAATGCGATTTTCTAAGGGTACATTTTCATTGAAGCGGCAGCTTACGAGTGATTTTCGATACCGGCGGTCTCATTGGATAAACTCTTGCGGGATCTTTCGTTCACCAATAGAATTATCAGTACACAAAATACGTAAGGTCAAGTTCGTCTAATGAAAAGCTATTAATTTTATTGAAATGTTTGACAGTTCGATTTGAATTTGAATGCTTTTGAAAGTCTCTTCATTATTCAAAATCTTGTACCTAGTTCTTGTTTGTTTTCACGTTTTTCTTGTTTATATTCTTTTTAAGTGTTTATCGTTGCTGTTCTTGTATTTGTTTGATTTTATAGTGATAGTTATATTTATTATGAACCGACTTACAAAGCTCAAAATAAAACGCTCGTGTAACGTGTAGGTATTACTTATCTCTCATATCATCGGCTCGTAATCACATTAAAATTGAATTTTTTTTAACACTATGAAGAAAAAAGTACTTAACTATTTTCGGTTCCTCAGAAAGTAGAAAGATAAGATATCAATACTCTCCAGTTTCACTCACAACTATTGTTTTGGAAGATTTGAAATCACATCACAATCACTGAGTTTTTGATTTATCTTTCATCAAATTGAAAGCAAAAGGAATACCCAATAATCAGTCAAAATGTGATAACTACATAATTTCTAGCATTTCGCAGGAAAGCAAGAAATTTCATGCAAAACATGAGACCATGAAATACAAATAACCTGTAAATCTATAAATAATCGAATGGCCGTCGAGCAGACGGATATCATGGCATCACAGATTAAATTAAAATCACGTAAGATGCGCCTCTGCTGGCAAACTCTCGAAGGCATCTCTTCAGTTAAAATTGATCAAAATCAAGATAGCGAAAAGTCGAGAAAATTTGCTTACAATCTATTAGGTATAAGTAAGATGTGGTATAAGTCAACACACCAGGGTTTTTATTCATCTTGAATCTCTCGTTATCTGCTACATTAAGGAAATATTAAATTTTATTAATACCTGAACTATTTTCTCTTGCTTATCCCGCAGTCCCCACTTCTCTCTCGTTCACTCCCATCTTCATTTCATGATACCCATCTGGGGTTCTGCTTCACAAAAAACTTTGAACCTTTAGAAAGACTGAAGAATAAAGTTGCATTTATAATGCATTTATAATCTACCCCGCCTGGAACCTACTATTAACTTATATTGACCAAGAAAACTTCTCGATATAAAAACCCTTCATGAAATGAGAACATGTATATCTATTCACTTGGTAATTACTGGCCACAAACGTTCAAATATTCAATTTGAAAAAAATTGACATATCCATAGATGCAGTACAAGGCAGGTTGACGCCTACCAACAACGATAAAAAATATTAAATCCATTAAAAAATTCAAAAGGAAATTGAAGGAATTCTTCCTCATAATGAATACTGAATACAACCCCCAACATACTTTTTCAAATCAGTTTCTTTTTTCGTATTTTTGACTATCTGTTTTGCTATGTGTATCATTGATTATCTATTTCCCCTAACAGAAACATAGCCATTGTTTCTTGGGATAAATGAAGGAATAGTTCACGTTGATGGTCACAATAATAACCCCTCTCCAGAGTAGGGGTAACGGAGTCAACTCTTATCAGGGGCTGTGAACAGGAAGATGAAAGCTTAGAGCATGTCATATGTGACTGCCTTTCATACTTTTTGGGAATATAAGAGGAATACCCGTCAGCGAAATTCTCATCTGCATCAAAACGGTACGGCATGTTGGAGGAAGCCCTATGGGCCTAATGAGGTCCAGGTGTAATAAGTTTCTCTTCCCCTCAAACATTCCTTAGATCCAGAGTAACTGACTCAGACATTGCGGCCATTAACACGTTCACTGCCCACTGTAACTATACAAATGATGTTATACCTCAAAGTCCCCGAAAACTATTCGTGTATAATAATAATAAAGTTTATTCAAAATTCATAAAAAGAGGATCTAAGTACATCAATTTGTAAAAAGGTGAATAAACAGTTCAATTATACCCGCGAAGTTAAAAACTTGTTGCGAGAGATACGAATTACATTCATGTATAATATATTTGATAAATTTGTAGAATTCAACAAAATAATATTGAAAAATCAACTAATTTTCTTGATTGAACTGAGAGATTTCATGAAATAAATTTCGACGTGATTCTTGAATCCATTTTTTAATCTGTAGTTTGAAAGATACTAAGGACTTGATCATTTTTAAATGATTTGGAACCAAATCATAGTAGAATGGCAATAAATATTTAAAAAAATTTTGAGACATTGTTGTTTTAACTCTATTTTTCAATGTGATATTATTTTTATTCCTTGTATTATAAATATGATTATTGAAATTTATATTCAATTTGTGTTTATGGATATAAATCATGATGTTATATCCGAATAATTGTCTTATGTCCATTTTATGTGTTTCTATGTAAAGATTTTCACTTGGATACGAATAAGACTTATTATATATTATTTTCAAAAACCGTTTCTGAAGAACTTCAAGATTTCTAATGTGGGATTTCATGACCCCTCCCCAAGCCAGAATCCCATAATTCAATTGGGACTGTATTAATGAAAAATAAAGAATGTTAAGGGTTTTTACGCTCATAAATGTTTTGAGATACTTGAATTTTGATAATAAACTTCGTAATTTCTTCAAAAGGAACGCTATGTGTTTGTCCCATTTCAGATGTTTGTCAATTATAACTCCTAAGTACTTGATACTATCAGTTTTTTCAATGCTAGTTTTATCATGAAGTATTACTGATCCTAAGTTCGGTAGGGAAATGTTATAAAATGAGAATGGTACTTTTTTTGTATGTATCAATAGAGTTGTGAACCACATATGAGCTAAGGACTTGTTAGTGGAGGATGCTCTGACCCATATCTGGGTCATATTGCAGCGAACGTGTTGAGCACAATTAGATCATTTAGTATGACTTGCTTTTTTCATTCGAAACGACATGTACTTTTATTTTTCAGATATTCGCGTATAAAAACGAAGACGAATGCGACACTCAGACTTTGTTGGTTTGCATAGCGGCTGTGACAGACTTGCTGAGGATATACGGTTCGCAACTAATGGCTGCCCCGGAAAACGAGAACTTGTCGGAGAGCATGGAAGAAAGGCAGCAGGCTATTTTCGCGGGGGGAACATCGCTTTCGGCCGTGCTTCAAGGTCTCGTTGATCTGATGGACGACGAGGTAGATATACTAACAGATTGGTAATATTCCTAGCGGCAAACGTACTTGTAGCTATGGTCGATGATATTTGACGAAGGTTTGTTTGAATTCTTCGTAGGTCTTTCTGGGTCAGTAACCTACCACAATCTGAACAATTCGAACAGAAATCTACGCCTATAAGTTGCTGTGTTGATTAAAAACATCTTCATCTAAATGAAACATGCAGTATGTTTGTCTAGGAAATAAAAAGAGTTCTTTGAAAAACATTAATTGTGGAGTTTCACAGGGCTCTGTGCTAGGAACAATTTTATTTCTCATCTATGTCAATTCAATTTCAAAATTGAATCTTTTAGGATCCATCAACTCCATCAAACTCTTTGCTGATGATACAACTTCAATTTACAAATCAAAACATACAAAATCAATACAATTATCTATGACACATGACAAATATCATCCTGGTTACAGTATCACAAATTGAGTCTTTATTATAAAAAATCGACTTATATGTTTTTAACAAGTGAATATTTCAAAATTGACCACTGTGACCCACTCAAATTTAAAAATTATTCTGTAACATTTTCTAAAACTACTAAACTTCTGGGACTTCACATAGATCAGAATCTTTCATGGGCAACTCACTTTAAAAAATAACGCAAGAAAATTTCACCTTTATTTGGAGTCCTATTCAGAATAAGAAACGGAATTTCATTCCAATATTTGAGATTAATATATTTATGTTTGGTATATTCTAATCTACAATATCTCACATCTATATGGGCAACAGCAACCGCTTCAATATTGAATCCGCTGAAATATTTACAAAATAAAATCATTAAATGTATTTATAAATTGCCTTACAGGGAACCTACTGTAAATCTTTATAAACCACATAATCTTCGTGACATTAATTCTATATACCACTTTAAAACATGTACTTTTATTCACTGTGTGAAACATAAGATGAAACACTCTGCAATACTTTTCAATGAAATCAATACTACACATTCTCATGGCACTAGACAGGCTCACCAACTTGTAGTACATTCAATACATACCAGATTCGGGGAAAAAACAATTTTTCATGAGGGAAAAACATCTACAACAAAATACCGAATTCAATTAAAACTATTAAAAATATCAAAAAGTTCAAACACAATCTCAAAATGATATATTTTAGAATTCAATTATATTAATCATTGATCAATTCAACAGTCTTCTTTCCATATATTTCTGCAACATAATCATATTTTGTTCTATTTCACTTTTTATATGTTCAATATCCCTATAAACATAACTGTAAATGTTTCTTGGGATGAATAAATGTTATTATTATTAGTCGAGAACTTCGTAAATTTGACAATCACAAAAAACACAAGAACTAAATTTAGAAAAAGTGCTAAATTTACAAAGAAAACTCTTTGTTATTTGTAGAGCTTTCGGTAATGGTTATTACCTTCTTCAAGACATCTGTAAAAAGGTCGGTTACAATACATATAAGTTATTTTCTAATTGGAGTACTTACTAGGGTGAGATTGAAATGAAATTGGATCAAACAGAATACATAAATGAAATGACAATGAGAAGTTGACTTAATCAAGGCGGAAAATTTTTGATTAAAGGGTGTTATAATTTTACCGTTGAAATGTAATAGATATATATCTCTGACTGAGTTCATTCAAGTCGATACGTCGGTCGGTTTTCGAAAGATTTTTCTCTGTATCCAAGATTTCAGTATTCTCATAATCCATTTGATGATCATTATGATGCACATGTTGTGATAAGGCACATGAATTGACGTTTCTTTTAGAATCGCTTCTGTGTGGAATTATGCGACTATTCAGATTTCTAGCTGTTTGACCAATATACATTTGACTACAATCTAGACAAGGAATTTCTGAAAAATGAACACATTAAAATCACAATTCACAAATACCAATTCTATATTACATTCTACAGTTAAATCTTAAATTAAAAAAAAACAAAAATCGAATATTTTTTATGATAAATATCTCACAAACGGTGCATCCTAATTCAAAAATGAAAAATGAAAGAAAGTTTTTTGTGCTCAATAAAATTTAAAATTTTTGCCATCAAGTATTTTTCTCGTACAATCAATAATTTCGTGGAATTTTTTTAAAAGATCAGTTAGGATACCGTTTATGATAAATGAGAGGAAATTATAACGGCCGGTGTCTAATGAATTGATAGTGGCTTCCGAGTTTGTTAGCTGTGGTATGCAGTTTTTTTTTTATATAAATACAGGTTCACACGAAAGTGAAGCCCTGTAATGCTCAAAGAAAACTGCATGAATTAAGACTGGAAATATAAATCAAAAATATTAACTTCAAATTTTTGAAGTATGACCTCAGACAGCAGCTAAAAAACCTGGAAGCCGCTATCAACTCAACTCCTCAGGAGTTTACAAATATAAATTGCAGTTGGAAAATATTTTTGAACTTGATAATTATTATTTATATTATTTCAAATCAAGATTGCAAGTAGAAATATTTTTCAAAAATTTTCGATATATCTCTGTTTTAATCGATCCTATTCAGTGACACACATTGAGTATCCAATTTTCCTTTAATAATAGTTATTATTGAAATGTTACTTTGCAGTTGTTCAGTTTGATAATAATTTTGAAAACAGAAAGTTGTAACGAAAGACTTATTTGGAAGCTCAAAAAAAATTTCTGACGAGATTTTACGAAAATTACTAAATTTAAATGCGAGGAAATTGAAAAAAATCAAAATTAATCATTCAAACTTGAGCACTTCCCTTCTGATGCCTCATTCAAATGATATCTATACAAAAACATCCACATACTGTGGACTTAATCTGTGTCACAGTGTGACCAACATAACCACACCTATAATATAAGGTATAAGGACTATACAAAACTTTTTTTCAAAAAACTGTCAAACATATATGTTGAATCTTATTTTTATATTGTTATATTTTATCTACTTGACATATGAACTCCTTTTATTCAAATTGTGTTTGTGAATATTTGTGCTTATACATTTTTTATCTTTTATAATATTTTTAGGTACTCACTATACATAACAATTTTTTCAACAAGCTTTGTCGACAAGAAATAATTTTTCTTAGACAATAAAGTATATACAGTGTGACCCATTTAAAATGGAACCACCCCTGTAGAATGTGCATTTTTCAATCAATCTCAATTTTTTTTATTGAAATATTAAGCATGAAAAACTGTATCCTGACACTAACTTTCACAATTTTCGTTTCATTTCCAAGGCACTCTATGGTTTTTTTTGTTTGTCAAAAACGGCAAAAGTTTATTAAGCAATTTTTGTTTTCAAATTTGACTACACCACTGGATTCGTAGTCGTTATAAATCAAAACTGTCAAATTTTCATTAAAAAATATTTGTTAACAACGAAGTTACAACAACTTCAATTTTGGAAACAAAGTATTTGTTTGTAATTTTTATTCAGATTATAGACATATTTGAGATCTGACAACATTGTCATCACCAAGTAAAACACCAGTGAATTTGTACAGTGAAAATCCGAAGTCAATAGCTCAATCCGTTCTACAGTTATAACTCCTGAAAATATGGTAATGTGAGAGATTTGTGGTGCAAGCGTTTTGTAATAAAAATCTGACTACGCCAATGGATTTTAATTTTCTGCTATTTTCGAATAGACATAATCGACACTTAAATGAATGATTTTAAGGGAATATTATCCACAAATTGAGCTATTGACTTCGGATTTTCACTGTACAAATTCACTGGTGTTCTACTTGGTGATGACAGTGTTGTCAGATCTCAAATATGTCTATAATCTGAATAAAAATTACAAACAAATACTTTGTTTCCAAAATTGAAGTTGTTGTAACTTCGTTGTTAACAAATATTTTTTAATGAAAATTTGACAGTTTTGATTTATAACGACTACGAATCCAGTGGTGTAGTCAAATTTGAAAACAAAAATTGCCTAATAAACTTTTGCCGTTTTTGACAAACAAAAAAAACCATAGAGTGCCTTGGAAATGAAACTAAAATTGTGAAAGTTAGTGTCAAGATACAGTTTTTCATGCTTAATATTTCAATAATAAAAAAATTGAGATTGATTGAAAAATGCACATTCTACAGGGGTGGTTCCATTTTAAATGGGTCACACTGTATATATGTATAATATATGGGTGAATGTCTCTTTTTTTCAGCAATACGAAATCCAAGAAAAGGCTTGCCTGGGCCTGTGTCAGTTGATCCTGAGTGGAAGAATCAAATCTCCTTCTCTAATATCTAGACTGGTTCTAAAGTGGTGTAATCCTGCAACAGGTATTGAAATTTTGACTCATGTAAATCCTCAACCTTTATTTAACTTGAAATATACTTCCTACAAAGTTAACCGGCATTTTCCAGCCTCTGATTGGAACTTTTCGGCCCTCCTACTTTTCTCTCATTTGAAACATTATATATTGCTCATTGAAATTTACCAATTGATGAGGAATTGCTCTTTGGAATTTTCTTAGTTGATAGGTGGGCGTATATCATTGATAGATGTTTGATTCATTCAAAAAACAAAGAGTATCTAAATTATCCACTCACTTCCTCTAAGGCGTAACTGGCACTGAATCACAACACGTAGAATACACTTTTTCTTGATCAATTTGTATACCAAGCAAACAAAACTTGAATCAAATAGATATCATTGAAAGAGAAATTTTGAAATTTGACACAGAAATTAGGATCCCCTTCCATTAGAGATATATCAATGATGATGAATAAATGAATAAATATGCCATTGCCTCTTTCAGATAACGAAGCAAACAGGCTGAAGCAGATAATCGGCTGTGTTCTGCAAAAGATGCCGCTAATGACGGAAGTTACAGACCAACTGACAGACGCAGTGCTGATAACGATGCAAACTCTATTTAAAGCACCGGAAACGTCGCCTTTGGCCGACGTCAGTATCGACAATACCGCAAAGTTCTTGATAGCGCTTTGCAAAACCTCACCAGATGTAAGTTTTTTTTTTCAATTGATGACATATTATGACTTGTACAGATTCGAATAGCGCCTAACAGAAACGATGCTCATTTATTACCACCATGAAATATTTCTCAATGGGGATGACGGCTGCAAAACTCGACCACTAGGAGCGCCACCACTGCATGTACCTTTGACAGCCTCTCAAGTCAAATGACAACAATTCAAAACATTGAACGTCCCTTCTTTGCAATAATTAAGAATATAAAGATTTGAAATCGACATAAAATGGTCTTATGTAGTGCATTTGGATGTAAAAATGTAGGTACGCATTTATTTCCAGAAGAAACAAATCTGAAAAAGCAGTGGGAAGTAGCCCTGAAGAGAAAGAGCTTTCAGGCTTCTGAACATTCTAGATTAGGCTCCAGTCACTTACAAAAGAACGTAGCAGGTCTAGTAGATGGTTTTTATGATGATTTTTAACGAAACACCTCTGTAATCAGTTTGAATTTTTTACCTTTCACTCAGATCTTTTTTTTTCCTTTGAGGGATCCACCACGTTCCCTCAACAAACTTCTCAGTTCTGGTACAGACAAACATCCATATCTATCGGTTGGAGAAAACATCCTTATGATTCTTAAGTATCTTTTGAAAATATTCATTAAAATAAAAATAAAACATAACCTGCAAAATTACTCGTTAGGCACATGCAGTCGTGCTGCCACCTACTAAAAGCTTTGGGTCATCTTCCCCATTGGCGATAGAAAATAAGATCGCTGCGTCAGCGTGGAGAAACGCGGAACTGCCAATGGTTAGATTGCTATGTTTACATTTGCCTGTGTATATACAGGGTGTCCCAAACTCGATGGCCTATTACAAATTTCTGGAAAACGGAACATAGGATTATTTTGAAAATTTGAGTCCTTGCGTAATTAGTTCTGTTCTATCGATCTAAAATATTTTCTGCGCTGCGACGTTGCCGCTTATATTGAAAAGTAGCAACAACTTTGATATTTTAAATGGGACACCCTATATATTATTGCATTTCTCGCTTTGTTATTGCTTTCCGATTATTTTTGTATGATACTTTCCTATACCTATCTCTAGTGGTTTTCGAGAAATTCATTGATTTCCTTATTTTTTGTGCGAAACATAGCTTTAATCAAGTGCTTAATAATGCGGTATTTGGATTCAAAGACAGCTTAAATTTTGGATGTAGTTTGACAATGCCATGTGTATTAGTTGTGTCTAAGGAATTTCTTTCTTCATTCTACAGGGTCGTTCAAAATTTGTGATTCTACCGATACATACGAAAGTGGTGAAAAGTGCATTTTTTCAAATGGAACATCCTGTATATTATCGAAAATCCTGAAAGACAATTGATGTTCCTTTCAAATGATGTGTCATGTTCCTATACCTAAATAGTCAGGTTTCCGAAATAAGTTTCTATAAAAATTGGATTATTTTGTTTTAGGTAGCTATGAAATGTCATGGAACATGTCATTATTAAAATTCGACAATTAATGCATCAATATTAAAACGTTTGCACGTTCAATAACGTAAATTTGATTAGAAAAGAATCAAAATGGAAATTGTTTATTCTTCATGGTCAATGTGATCAAATTATAGCAAGAACATGCGAAATGTTCTGTAATATTATATTGAAGTGAATGAAGATGACGACTGTACAAAGAATGATTAATATTCAGGTTATTACAAATTAGATGGCCTATGAGACGTTTTTGGAGATGTGGGACATGAATGCTTGAAATCTTGTATTCTACGATAAGTGATTGCGATCTACCTCTTGAAAATATTTTTACCGTTACAGTGTTGCCACATCTGCTTGTAACTAATATCAACTTCCTAATTTCAAATGGGGAACACCCAGTATTTCATTCCGTATTTGAATTCTACCGATAAATACAAATAACTTTTACTAAACATGTCGTATACCTATCTCTACCTTTAATCGAATATTTATTATTTTGTAATTGTTTTGCTACCAAAATGAGACCAACTTTAATTCAAATATCTCTTTTTTTACTTGAGTTTTTTCATTTTTAATACTTTCTCCTGACAGAAACACTATGAAAATTACTGCTTGTCAAACTCAAAGATTGTTTTGCTCTTTTCTGGTCACGGCACACTAGATCATTTCAATTGGGAAGTATGACCTATTTTGATTAGTTATGGGAATTGAAAATGATAGTCACACACTTCAATATACTACAGAACAATTTGAATGTTCTTGCTATAATTTGATCACATTGGCCATGAAGAATAATTAATTTCATCAAAACTTCGTTTGAATTGTTATTGCTTTCCATTTTGATTCTTTTCTAATCAAACTTCATTAGAATTATTATTGCCTTCTATTTTGATTATTTTCTAATCAAATTTACGTTAATGACGCGCAAATGTTTTATTATTGATGCATTAATTGTCAAATTTTCATAATGGCATGTTCCATAACATTTCATAGCTACCTAAAACAAAATAATCCAATTTTTATAGAAACTTGCATTTATTTCGGAAACCTGACTATTTAGGTATAGGAACATGACACATCATTTGAAAGGAACTTCAATTGTCTTTCAGGATTTTCGATAATATACAGGATGTTCCATTTGAAAAAATGCACTTTTCACCACTTTTGTTTGTATCAGTAAAATCACAAATTTTGAACGACCCTGTATTTGATTAAAGCTATGTTTCGCACAAAAAATAAGGAAATCAATGAATTTCTCGAAAACCACTAGAGATAGGTATAGGGAAGTATCATACAAAAATAATCGGTAAGCAATAACAAAGCGAGAAATGCAATAATATATAGGGTGTCCTATTTAAAATATCAAAGTTGTTGCTACTTTTCAATATAAGAGGCAACGTCGCAGCGCTGAAAATATTTTAGATCGATAGAATAGAACTAATTACGCAAGGAATCAAATTTTCAAAATAATCCTATGTTCCGTTTTCCAGAAATTTCTAATAGGCCATCGAGTTTGGGACACCCTGTATGAGGCTTCGATATTCTCATGTTCTTTTTGTTCGTGAAATGTTCCATTTATTAATAATTCCTGTGTGAAAAGTGACTTAACAGATAGTTGAAATCTTGAAGAACATTTCATTGGACTGATTCAAAGGGTTTTCATAATCAAAACATTGTAAAAGGCCCATGCAGTGCGTACATTTTTTTGAAGATCAAGATTTTTTGAAAGATAATTTTGTGACTTTTCACATGATGTATCCCTCGACCCCACTCCATATGTTGAAGATTACGTCCGAAATGTGTCTCCCTCACAATCAAATTCTACGTGTTCGAGCATTTTTTCTTTGAATAACAAACAAACAGAGAAGCTAGGTGCATAGTTTTCAGTGGACCACTCATTATTCTTTATTTGTTAGCAATATATTATAACGTTTGCTTTGAAGGAGAAAATAATAGCATCAAACTTTTATTCTCCACTGAGATAAGTTTTTTTCAGGCTGTATACATTCATGCGAACCTTGCCACGTCCATCTGTAACGAAATTGTAACCGTACCACGAAGCAAACTGAATGCGACTTACTCGAAGATGCTTCTGATGCTGGATTTGCCTGAGAGCAGAATCGCAATTGAAGAATTGCTAGGCCAGTGCGATGAAATCAGAGACGTAAGTTATCAGCTACTTCCTGAGAGTTGAGTGTATCGCGCGCGACAATATATACTGTTACTTCACTCATGCCGAAAAACAATAATGATGTTTTTATTAGGGATTGGAGTCAGAATCGAAAACATAAGTAATAAAAGCCATTGAAAGTCCCCCTCTCTCTTAAGCTTTTCGGGAAAATTCAACGTGAAAGGCTTCAATTTCGATACTTTTCCAGGGTACTCAGCGACCTAGAAAACCTGTAAAATTTGGGTAAAATGAAAATTCGTAAAAGGTCAGGAAATTTTGCTCTAATTACCCTAAAGGAAATTTATCTCGTTTCTGGAAGCTTCAAAGTACATTCCTAACGACTAGAATCATTGTTCACAACATAAAATGGGAGCACTACAATTTCTCTTCCAAAGGCTTATGACGTAAAACAGGTGAAAAATACTATCTCCTAAATTTACGACAGCCTGGAGCTCCTTCATTCGGGGCGAGTCGTGGATTCGAATCCACAAAGGAACGTAACAAAATGTTTTTTTTTTTATATTATAAATTTACCTAGCAAGCTGGGGGCGCCAGTTGATTTTTTTTTCAACAGGAAGGGGTGGTAGGGCAATTAGACAAAATATTCATGACAGTTCTTCAAACACCCAAGTTTAATCGCTAAATTAGTACGGTTAGGAAAGACTTACATAAAGTAAATAATATAAACAACAAGTTTACAAAAAAACAGAGAAATATCGCCCTTAGTGTTTTTCTTTTAACAGGTGCAAGATTGCCAAATAACTCAAAATATAACACAACGAGGGTTTATTCATAATGAGTGATGTAAAGGGCGAGATATGAAAAACACGGACAACAAGGATCACTCAAAATAAATCTTATGAAGGGCAAAAAATTATAAACAATGAGGGTTACTCAACAAGATCTCAATAAGCAGGGCCGTAAAAAAATATAAACCAGACTACTCAACGTGAGCACTACGCATGAACAGATCTGTTTCATAAGAAAATATGTACTCGAACTGAAAAATATATACCCCAGGTTCACGAGCCTTCAGGATCAGTTATAATAAATTATATTCGTGGGTTATCTACTCGATTGCAACTGAGATACTAATTTACGTCTCAAACAGCTGTTTAAGTTACAATAAAATGAAAAAATAGATATAAATAAAACTGTCACATTGTAACAACCTCGACGGACGTCGAATTTGTGGACCACAGTTGTACGGGAAATCTACCGTATTAAATTTATCTTCAGGAAGTCTGTGTGTCTTGAAAGATCCTAAGGTTCAACCCACTGGACTGAAATCTCGTTGATCAAATTTATTAGGTGCCTTGGAAGGTAATCTGCAGCGCCAAGGGGAACAGATGATTCTAATAATACTCCTTGTTCTATTTCTCAGAACTGCCTATCAGGCCGATACCAGGAAGAATAATTATCCGTACAAAGAAACCTAAAAGTTACGGATCCCTGATATCAATTTGATTTTTCCAAAAAAAGAACTAACCTTAGATTTTATGAGGTTTTTCACTGCACGGTACGATACTCGATCACCACGAATTCGTTTTGCGTTCATATTCAGTTCTCTTTTTTTCTATTATCAGTTCCGATACTGATTCTCTCGGAATTTTTTGTGAAACCTGCGCTCGGCCGAAAAATAAATTTTGAATCTTATTCGACAGTAAAATGAGTTTAGGTGAAACCTATTGACCATCAAAGCATTGTTGCTTGCCTGAGTCACAGGGGACTTTGAAAGTGTTTAAGGGGCACCTACACCGGAATAAAAATGGATCGTTACAGGCTTGTATCATTTCCTTCAAAGAAAGATGAGTTTGAAAATTAGAAGAGTAATAAGGCTCATGGACAGTGGCGTATTAAGACGATTTGGGGCCCCTGGCGGGAAACATTTCGGGGCCCTTCGACAAAAGCGAATGGCCATTTGCTCGCGAACATTTTAATTTTTTCCCTAAATAATTTTGATAACGATTGTATGGATCTTTTTACTAGCCAGTAACCAATTTGCAACTAGCAGTCATTAGTAGTGTTTTAAATAATGCACGCATGCGATTTTGAACGAAACAAAATTATTTTTATTCTGAAAAAAAAAACATTGACAATAGGTAGTATCGTAGTATGTAGATATGACTCAAAAACTAATATTGATATACAATATATAAGTGCATACACTTTTCCTGAATATACATACGCATTTCAAATGAATTTACGCCTTACTTTTTCCTTTGAAAATTCATCAATTATTTTGTCGGTCTCAATTTTATCTAATATATCTTGTTCTATATACAATATTGCCATATTATTTAATCATTCCTCCCCCATTGAACTTCTTAAATAGTTTTTTACTTTTTTTAGTATAGAAAAAGATCTCTCGCCTGATGCGTTCGAAATTGGTATTGTTAAAAATATTTTTAAAATTGTCCCAACATTCGGAAAAGTCGATGACATTTCTTTGGCAGCCTGGTACATATCTTTTGCGGTGTTCATTAACTCGTTTCCCTGCAGGAAGAGTGGAAATTGGTTTAATTCGTCTTCAAAGTTGTTGGACACATCAATATCGTTCTTGTAAATTTCTTTTAGAGTATTTACTGCGGATGTTTTTGATTCGTCTGACAATTCTTTATCAAAAAATACTTCGTCATGCAAAGTTTTTCTCTTAAGAGGTCGTCGGCTTTGTCCGTCTTCTTCAAATGTCAGGCCTGACAAATCAGTTGCATCTTCTTGTACTTTCTCAAATTCATTTCTGAAAGTGTCAATAAAATTGTTCGGAGACATCAGGAGAGATGAACCTTTTGACAATTCACACTCAACTGATTGAAGTGATTTACTCGTAGCGTTTAGTCGCTGTAGAATCGTGTTCTCCAGCTTCTTCAACGGCTTTCTTGCAATTAGGAAAATGGTCAAGCTTTTTATCATCAATATGCTTAGACCCCTGGTCTAAGACAAAACTCACAACTCACAAACAAGTGCACAGTGCAGGTAAGCGTATGTGTACAGTGCACAACAGGACTGCTAACACTGTCGTTGCAGGTTGCAGTGTTACCAGGCCTACGGAGAAATTATGGTACGGTGTTGTCAGAATTATCGATTTTACTTTAAAATTATGGTACAAATATTACTTCTTTTTTTTATTAAATGCATAAAAATATCAAAAATCTATCATCATAATCTGTAGATTTTTTCTGTTCTGACAGTTTTTCATTTTATTTTCAAATGTAGCTTTCTATCGCGATTTCGGGGCCCCTCGGAGGCGTGGGGCCCCTGGCGGCCGCCAGGTACGCCAGGCGTTAAACCCGCCACTGCTCATGGATGAAATCAATCAATCATTTTGTACGTAAAAATTCTGATTTCTGGGAGGGTTGCAGCTTTCTCTGCAAGTAGGCTGAAGACGTTTCTCGTTCGCGAGGGGAGGGGGGGGGCATTTGTTACGGCTTTGCAGTCTCCTCTACTTGGTCTGGTAGGTGTTTGAGTCTTTGGTCGTCCTCCAGCAGATGTCGTTTTGCCTTTGAGGTTTACATCATCTGCACCAGATTTAGCTCCCGGGTTGTAAATCGATTCAATTCAATTTTATTATCCCAAGAAACATTACATGTTTATGAATAGGGACTAAAACACACAAGTACATAGTCAATAAATGGAATTTTCAAAAGTATAAAAGAAAAAAAAATACATTTAACGACATTAAATATTTGTAATTATTCAAAATGAAATGGTTTTCAAAACTGATGAATACCAATGAAGGTAAAAAAAATATATATAACTGTTGACTACATGCAAAATATATTGTACATTAACTGATTAAAAAGTGTTTGAATTTTTGCTTGAATTTCATTGTTGAGCAAAATGCTTCAATTGTTTCTGGAATTGAGTTATATATTATGATGCCATCATGGTAAATTGATTTCTTTCCGAAATCTGATTGTGTTTTATTTGTTGCCAGTAATTTTGTTTGTCTTGTGGAGTAATTATGGATATCAGCAATTTGAGTGGAAATAATATGTGACTTCTTACTATTATTTTTAATGGAATGGATGAAACAGCTAATTTTAAGTTTATGGAGAGAATCTAAGTCCAATAAATTGTGTGGTTTGTATAAATTTATTGTTGATTCTAGATAAGGTAATTTATAAATACATTTAATTGTTTTGTTTTGTAAAGTTTTCAGAGATTTGATAATAGATTTACTTTCTGTCCCCCAAATGGAGATGAGGTAATGTAATTGTGAATAGATTAGGCTGAAGTATATATTTTTCAATATTGTGAGAGATATGTAGTTTCTGATTTTGTAGAAAATTCCAATGAGAGGAGATATTTTCATTCTAATTCTTTCAATATGTTTTCGCCATGACAATCTCTCATCGATATATAAACCTAAAAATTTAGTTGTTTCTGTGTATTTTATCAATTTATTGTTGAATATTATGGGATTAGTAGGAATGTTGATTGATCGTTTGGAAATATACATATATGAAGATTTATCAAAATATAGAGTTATATCATCTTTAATTTTATCATAACTATCTGAGGAATATATGAGAGTGGTAACATCAGCAGATAATTTGATCATTCCATTCAATGTTAAATTTGGTAGGGATTTTTTTTAAATTTTGGTTTTTTGTTTTCCAGAAAGTCCACGAACGCACCGTTGTCAATAACATCATCAAGTTTTCCACGAAATTGGATAAACTGGCTTGCGAAAGCCTCGTCCACCTGAAAGTGGAGATTGAGGACAAAAATTCAATGGAAGCGACGGTTCAAAATATTACAAATACTACTAGCAGAATGATATCAGATACGATAAAAGAAACGAGCGAGGATGAAAGCGACTGATCAGACAGTAAGATAAATCTGGAAAACAAGCTCGTTCGAGTTTCGAAGTGTTGTATTTCTAAAGAAGTACTATAGAGAATCACTGCCAAACAATAATAAGAAGTCTTCCACGTATTTTTTGCTTGTTGAAATGGTTTTACCACGAATGAGGCTATAGCATTTCGAAAATTATACAACACTACATTGGGGTGGTCCCACATATTTATATTTTTGTACAGTTCGTTAGTTTCAATGGTCCTTGGACCCCATTAATTTATGTCTCAAAAGCGTTTTTAAACTAAAAAATAGATTTTTTCGACGTTAGGAATGTGATATTCTGCAAGAAAGTGTATTTCATTGAGATCACTGTTGAACATTTCAAATGGACCTCATATATGTACAGCTGAATCATTCAACAAAATGTAATTTTTTTCTTAAAATTGATGTATGTATTGGTTACTGTGTGGTAGGAGATCATCATGTAAAATGAGAAATGAAACTTTTCTATGATTTTATACCACTTGTATTTGTAAATAATGTTACTGCATTTTCAATAAGGCGGCACTATGTCGTCGTCGGTCGAACAACTTAATCAAGGAATAAACAATACAGAATTTGTATAATTTTCAATGATTACCTACTTCGAAAATTAAAATTTTGACCAATTGAGAAATTTTTCAGTTACTGTTTTTAAATGCAATTTTTCACTTAATTATTTCAGAAGACTCGATAGAGATAGCATTTTTAAACTTTCCCCGCCGAACTCACTTCATTTTGACTCATTTGAGTTTTCACATTTCTTCAACCTTAAAAATGAACCTGAAGTCTGAATGTGGTTTAACTCTTTATAGAAGTAATTGTACAAGTGCATCGAAATTATGCGGTAATCATGCATGAAACGTGTTGTATTATAATAGCGCTGACTGTCTGTCACAAGTAATAGGGCAGACCTTTGGGAATCAACACACGAACCTATTATTATTTTCCAATATTCCTTTCTCTTGAAAAATTCAAGTTTAAGTACATATTTTTTTTTCTCAAGTCACGGCCTTCGTTATGGTATCCCTGGCCGTGGCCAGAGAATTGGCAACGCCACATTCCATACAACCGGAAGTCCGATTTCGCTGGGCTGACGTAGTACATAGTTACGACTTTGTATAGAGAATTGTCAGCGAAATAATGATTCAAATGATTAGAAAATGATTGATTATTGTTTTTCAATACGGACGTCCATGGTCACATCAGAAATTACAGGGACTGGCAAAAAACTTCACCTCAATACTGAATTTATGTTTTGCTTTGTTTTTCAATTAGATAGTAGTTTCTACTACACTCAGGAGGTATTACCATGCAGCGTTACTTTTTTTATGGGTAGTTCGCCAGTAGCATTATTTTCCCATTTAAAGGTGGTTTAGGACCATCGAATTGGAAATATGAAAAAAAAAACATGAATTCCAGTGAATAAATAATTGAAAAATAAAATTCTGAAGTAATACTAAATAAAGTGCATTATTTCATAAGAGACTATCATCACCAAGATTCAACAACAAATTGCAAACTTCCTGGTGAAAAAATTATAAAATATAATTTATCTCATCAATGACAAAATTGGAGCAACACTCACTAAAATGTTTGCAATTTACGTTGCTCTTTAGAATTTTCATTCGCTGCGGAGGGCTCGAGATCAGTCTTTTTGGCTTCAAGAATCAAGTTGTTCTTATTCTTGACATGGTAATTGACTATGACATTGGCAAATATCGACAACAGATGAAACAACATTTTTTTTATTCCTCTACCGCATATAGAAATATGTAAAAATTTCCCAAATGAATAATCAGATTGAAAGCTCCAAAATGTTGATTTTCCATTACAGGCTTATGATTTGTTGATCCCAGAAATGATCATTTATAACAGCCTCAAAGATACCATGCAACTATTTCGTCGTTAAAACTAATTTGGTTTTGACGTCTTTCGTTAGTCTTTTTTCTTGTTTCGCAAGGTTTTCAGGCAAGTTTGGAAAAATTTATGGAATTGCATTATTTGTTAATTTTTGATATTTCAAGTGAAATCGTGTGAAACGTCTTCTCGAAGCTGGCGGCTTGCAACTTTCGTAAATACCATAATTGACAGATTTATCTTGTATAATTATTTCCTTATATCCAATGAAGCATCTGAAACTTCAAAATTGTTGTGAATAATACTTCCAGTGCGCATGAAAGTAGCAAATTTCTAAATTATTGCATACAAAACATTGGTCATCACCTTTCTGATTCGATTTTTTCTTTTTTTTGAAAGAGTATACCGAAACTCGGTTAATAGAAACTTGTTATACTTGTCAGCATGTACATTCTTAGTCAATACGATGAATAAATTGCTCAAGAGCTTTCTAAGTTTGTATTATCGAAAATTTGTATGTTTAAATAGCATCTTTTGAATACCTATTTGAATAATTAAATGCTTCTGAAGTATATTAATCAACGATGTTTTTGCTCCTCGGGCATATACCGAAACTTTTGATGTATTGTTTAAATACTTATTTGGTATAATAAATAATATACTCGGGACACTTATCATGTCTAGCACGGATACAGCTGATGCGTCTATAGAAATTTTATTTAATTGAACAAACTAATCTTAAAGCATAACATAATAAAACATGCATTTTTTGCAAAATAATCTGAATTTATTCATTGAATAAAGAATGATACATACAAATGTAACTCATTAATTATTAAGAATCTCCATTAGAAAAGTTAGTTTTCCAGCTTTTCCATGCTCCTCCAAACTCCAGATTAACTGCTCCTACAAAACCAAAATTTGGTCCCTACGTGTACCTTTCACTTGATTCGAATGCATATTCTGATGTTGATACACTAGTTGCATCCACAAAATCTGCTCTCAACGCTCTTGTGCACTCCCAAATTGGTGTTTGTTCTTGTGTGTACACTGAAGGCCGAAGGTTCCTGTTTGCCAACTACCGGATACGGTGTACCTGTATTGTCCACCATAAACATCTGGTAGAAACCGCCTATCGACATTGGTTCCATTTTTAATCCTGCTTGGGTGTGCTCTACTACAATGGGAGCCTCTGCTGTATCATTTGAGAAATTCCGACAGATAAATCTCAAACGGTGGACCTCATCGCTCTCCTTCTGGTAACGAAACTTATATCCAATAGGCAAAGCCACGGCGTGAATTTCTTTCAGGTGACTTCTCATTGCATGAATGGCACCCGTAACATCTATCCCTTGTGTCATGCGTTAGATGAGTATTCAGGTGTATTTTCATGGCTCTTAACTACTGCAAGTACAGTAGCTTTTGACAGATTTCACTGCTCGAGCAGTGACATTCAGAAGTTAAAATTTTTCAACATCAAAGCAGCAGAGCGAATGATATTTCGTTAATTTCGTAGCCATTTTGAATATCTATAAGGTCAATTGTGCATAGGCTGTTGGATTTCTTTAAAATTAGTTGAACTTTTGTCGTTTAATTTAAATTTGTTGTTTCAATTAGTTTTTATATTCTACATAGTTTTGAATATTGTTCAGATTTGTTATATTTAGGGGGTAGGTTAGTATTTAAAGTGTGGATACTGTTTTGTTTACTGAGGTTAAGCTAGACTAATTACTCCATTTGTGAGCATGTTCGTCGCTGCGGAATAACCGTGGATTAATGGGACGTTTGTGAGGATTTTGCGCGGATTCTGAGCGTATTGACTCCTGAACAAAAATGTTATTTGAAACAAAATGTCTGAGATTAGTACCTTCAATAGGATCAGGATGTTATTATTTCTTATTGAACAAAATATTGTTTTGTTATGTAAAAAATAAATTTTATACAATTTCATTTAAACGAAAACACTTGAACTTGGAAGGTACTACTTCAAGGCACCATACAAACATCGCTATGGATTGAATAGCGATTTAGTCTAGTAATGAAATGGAACTCTACTGAAATAAATAATTCAGTTCATCCAATTTTACTATAATTATGTTGATTTTCCATATCATTATTCTCAGTTCTATTATCTGGTGAATCTTTTGAATAACTATCAATATTGAATATTGCAATGGTTATTGAAAATAATCGACAACTGTTATAGAAGAATATAAATATACATAATAAAGATTTCTGAAATATCTTCGAGTAACATATATTATCTATTGAAAAATTTTTATATGCACCAAAATTGCATTGTTGGTCTCATTCTCGAATATTTTTCAATAATCTAATGATATTCAAGAATCAATAGGCCACCGCAGAATAGACCTGATTGGGAATCTACTAATCGGCTCTCAGCCAAACAATGTAATTCGGTTTTTGGTATAGCTTCTGGAAATCATAAATAATCAAATACCAATAAATATAAAATAGCATAGATGACAAATGACATGAAAATCACAGATTCCATTGCTTTCAACCCCTTTTAATGGAGCAGTGAAATTTTTACTGCATTCGCAGCAAAATCTCTACGGAGCATGCGCACTTGCATTTTACTGCACTTGCAGTAAGAATTCTACTGCTCCATGAAAAGGATCCTTTCAACCCGATGCTCGAGCGACATCTATATTCGCACAGGTGACATTCCTTGGCGTTTTCCTTATCGTGTGTCTTAAGTGAACTCTCATATTGCTCTTCGTAACGAATGTTTTATATTACACTGCGTGCAATTGAAAAACTTTCTATCCATATGTTTGAATCTATAATGCAGCAATAGATTTGCACTCCGTGGGAAGGAACCATCTCATTATCGCATTTGTTCTTTTTAAGTAAATCCGCCTCCGTCCACTCGAAAGATCCTATTAAATTACATAATAAAAACATTATGTAGTCTCCTGTAGTTGAATTTTTATGAATTTCAAAATGATGAAAATTTAGTTTGGAACATAGCAAACTATTGAGAAAACAAATTTCTCAAATTATTGGTATTCTTTTCAAAATACGACATATGTTGCCTTTATTATGTATAAATTCAACTTAATTTTTTTTGCATATTCCAAATTTCAATACTTCATTTCGATTTGGGGGACAGCTAAAAAAATTCGAATTGAAAACTTAACAGAATAGAATCATTAACTGTCTATACAAACTTGATCGAAAAGAATCAACAACTAATCTATATAAACAAAGAAAACTTTTAGATCAATTCAGATGTTATGGGAATATATCTTAAGAAGTTAGGAAAACATATCTTTTATATGAAAGGTTATTGAAAGGTCGTATTTTGTAATGTACGTACATATTTAAGACGTTTTAAAGATATGTACATCTTTCAGACATCATGAATTTCTTGAATAAGATAACTAAGATTTCTTCAAGATGTCTTTGTCTGGGAGGCCATAGGAACTGAATTTGTTGCCACTAGGGCCTGTTTCTTCACCATGAGGGAATTTTGCACAGTCGGGACATAAATAAGTGCATTCAAATATCTCGTTAAATGGTACTGAATTATTTGTCCGATGACAGATACGTACGCAGATATTTTTGAATCATAATATTTCGATGAAAATTCAGACAGGCATGCAACGGAGAGATATGGATAAACTAACTTTTTCTACTCTCATTATATCATATTTTTGTGAAATTTTTGTCTGTTCAACAGTTTGTAAGTTGGTACTGTATCCATAGTTATATCCATGAAGTAAGCAATTGTTTTACCTACTTGCTGTCATTCATTGTTTCGTCGATCATTGAAAATGAGTGATAACGAATAAATTTATGCTACTCCACAAGAAATTACCATTACAAAAAGTACAGTACTCAACTCGAGGATAAGGCTAGTTACGTGCACTCGAGAATTACCGCACTAGGCTATAGGCTATACTTAACCTCCTTGTTACTTGTACCAATAAAACAAGCACTTTTTTAATTTACACAAAATTTATTTTTCACCTCCATACAATATTTTCTATCCAGTCTAAATATTTTGAAATTCTCGTATAAACACCAGGAACTCTTCCTCCACAGCCTGCGCCATATGAGACAACTCCAACAATTGAGTAAACTCCGGACTTCTCTCTGATCTGCAAGGGTCCTCCGGAATCCCCCTGAAATA
Source organism: Zygogramma bicolorata (assembly GCA_032362365.1). NCBI lineage: Eukaryota > Metazoa > Arthropoda > Insecta > Coleoptera > Chrysomelidae > Zygogramma > Zygogramma bicolorata. The sequence continues at coordinate 35,451 of JAVJAQ010002483.1, forward strand.
ATATTTCAGAAGTGTATTTTATAATCAGAAGAAACCTCATGTGTGATTATCATTAAATAGTTTACAAAACGTACACATGTATTCCTCTATAGAGTAGACTTAGAGTAACACTTCACTCCAAACATCTACTACACCGAGTATTTTTTCGAAAGAGATTATTCTTAATTTTTGTTTCCGAATAGCCTGTTTTTTGTCAAGAAAAAACATCTCTTTCAATATAATCAAATTTTTCAGTGCGTACGTGGTACTTCCATCAATAATTTTTATTACAGAATACCAAAGTTGATTTACCGGATTTTTTCTTTACTAGTCAGGACAGTCGATTCAAAAACTATAATCAGCAATAGTCCATTCAACAACATATTTAATTCCGAAGTTGTAAGTGTTTTTTCATTTATTCAAACATACATCCTCTGGTATAAGGATGCCACAATTCCAACATTGAAAAATAATATAACTTTATAGGTAATTCATCATCAATAAATTATTGAACCATTTGGGGAACCTCGCAATACAAGAAAAAAAAATATTCTGGAGGATTTTATTTCTTCTGACCTTTCGTTTACGACTTCAACTAAGCTTGCAATGGGCTAAATTTCCTTTCATTGGTGTGATTATTGTTTTAGTATCAAGACTGTAAACAGTTTTCTAGTCTATAATTTATTTTAGATTCAGTTTAATACCATTCCTATTTTTTATTTCCAAATCATATGACAATTTTATCTGAATTTATGGTTACGTTAATATCATTTATCCATTTTTCAATTATTGTTATATAACCAGTTGAATGATCAAAACTGTGATATTTTCTTCCCAGAATGAAATATAGCGATGTCGTCTGCAAAAAATAGTGCTATCCAAATAAATTCAATATTCCAATACTGTCAACATGAGTTAATTGAAAGTATACCACAATTGGGAAACTGCAATAGCTGTTAGTTGATAGTTCACATTACTTTACAATTTTTCATTGCTGTTTATTGTACATGATTTGAAAGCTATATCCTTCTTCCTCGATTGCAAATATAACAATTTGCCCTGAATACAGATATTATAAGAACTTGAAAGCTTTTTTCTTTTCATTTCTAGGAGAAAGAAAACCCAAAAAATGGATTTCACAATCATTAGGATTATGCACTAATATAATGAAATCAAAATATTCTTGAACGAAAAAAAAATTAACAACTGAGCACCCGCCACACAGCCTCATTTCTGCGGTCTAATGAGACGGGATGTTGATGTAATGAATTCTTCACAGACTCGCTCACTTCATTGGAGCATCTTAGAAGGGTCGGAGACTTGTCTCTCTTCTAGACATTTTCACGGTCGGTGCTCTTCTGAATTGTTATCAAGTTTCCCCCTTGGCAATATCTACACGGATGACTCGACGAGTACAGAATTCCCACCCCTTCGTTGTGAATTTGGAGACCTGTCGAACCTCTCTTGCACAGAGATCTTTTTTAAATAGAACAGCTGAGCTTTTGAACTCCTTGCCGAGAGAGTTTCTTTCTGAGGCTTACAAATTTCAAAAATTCAGTCAATGTTAATTCGTATCTCCTGTCAGGCCTTGAATCACGCGGTGTTCTTCGAACATTACAGGGCTTTCCTTGTATGTTACAACTGAGTTTCCATGTATTCTTCTATTGGGTGTTAGATAGCGAAGAAGCGGAATGCAGATTCATTCTTACCCAGCAAGCGTCACTTGTAGCTGCACCTGCACACAGCTGTGTTGATTCTATCGTTTTAGTTCCCAATGTTCTGGTCACGTAGGTTTCGTTGCACTGTTCAATGGGAACTGCGACTAGTTTGGCTTTCTGCAAAATTTCACTTCTATCGTCCTCCGCTCCTGAAAATGGGTAATTCTTTGAGTTGATATTTTGATATAATGTAATAATCAGTGGTGGCCATAAATGATTTAGTTCTAGAGAAATTTCAACCGTAGAACAGGTTTGTTTTGGATTCGAAGTAGTTGTGCAGTTATGAGCTGAAATGATCTGGGTATGCCGTCATCTAATACATGACTGAAAAATCCCAGAAGAAACCTAATGACAAACGTTTGTTTTAATGTGGTCGGCAATGTTCCTTAAACTGTATAGTTTCTTGGGAATAAACGAGTGTTATTATATTTCTGAATGGTATCAGTCACAAAATTCTGAATGATCCGAAAGGTCATGTTTTCTACTCAATACGTCTTGCAAATCGCATAAGAAAGCTTTCAATAGATCAGGGGCTATCGATAGAATTTCGAATTGATAATTTTCGAAGTGAGGTGGTGGTTTTTTCTCACATATTTGCATTATATACTTGCTCGAAGCGGATTCTGGTTCGTATCGAGTGAAAGATACGTTCAAAATCCGACCTCTGTTGAAAATAAGATCGAAAGCATCTAAAGTGAAACAATAAAATACAAGAAATAATTAAATAAAATAATAAAAACAAAATATTGTCAAATATTGAGTCAAACAATAAAATGAAATAAAGCACCCATATCATAAGAAAATTCAAATAGATTTTTGGTCAAAGAATGACATTTGAAAAATCTAGTAATTAGACATGTAAATGCATATGAAACTTTTGATCAATTACCCTAACACCAAACTGATATTTTTGCACTCGACGCGCGTTTCGCTAACGAGGTTAGCATCTGTAGTAGAAGAAAATGATACTGAATCTAAAGCTAGGGTTAGTTGTTTGTATATAGTAGTTTTCACAATAAATGGTATTGACTGAAGGATTATAATAAAACCAATTAGACCCTTAAGTTGTAGAATCCGAGATGCACATTATAAATGTTAAAGGACCGGATTCAGGTAATTTTGTTTCTCAGAGAGGGATTGTAGAGGATTACAGCTTACACTTCTTGTTCATTTTAGTCTTTGTATTTCATTGGAAGTGTTCATTTGTGTTACGGCGTGCAATAATTTTATAACATTTATTTGTTATTGCAGACATTAATAGCAAAGATTTTATACCCCAACGTACAGAATAGGCAGTATGTGGCGTCCGTGGATAAAAAGTAATAGTGCTTCTTCCAGTGGTTCGTTAAAGAAGAATCACCTATCTTGTGACGCGAAAATCATTATAAAAAATGTCTATAGTTCCTTACTCCAGCAAGGATATAACGCGGGTGCTGCAGCAAAAGTAACCAGTAAGGTGCCTCTTACTTCAGTTAGACGAATTGTTGAAAATTCCATGGAATCAAGAAAAAAGCGTAAAGATTCCGGTGTCACAAAAAGTCTAGACGACTGGGAAAAAGATTTGATAAGGCGAAAAATCTACACTATGTACGATGAGCAGCGTGTCCCTACAATCAAAAGTCTGAAACAGCGGCTTATCAATGACGAATCTCACATCAACTGTGGCCTCACTACTCTTTGGCGAGCTCTGTCTGCAATGGGCTTTAAATATCGCAAAATTGACAAGAGACGAGTAATAATGAAATCCACACAGAAGAAAATACCGGTCTGAAAATCGGCCAATACTCTACCTCGACGAGACGTGGTTTGACACGCATGACACCCCTTCCAAAGGATGGTCTGATTCCTCTGATGAGTGTAAAACAAAAGCACCATCAAATAAAGGGAAGAGAATCACAATATTACACGCAGGATCAGAAAATGGTTGGATCCCAAACGCTATGTGGCTTTCTGCCAAAAATATTAAGGAATCTTCTGTTGATTATCACGAAGATACGACAGCAGAGCTTTTTGAAGATTGGTTTAAAAATTGTCTGTTACCCAACATTCCTCCAAACAGCGTTATAGTAATGGACAAGCAAGCTATCATAGTTGACAATTGCAAAAAATTCCTGGCTCAAAGAATACGAAATTGGAGATTCAAAACTTCATGGCTGCAAATGACATATATTTTGAGGAAAATTATACAAAAAAAGAACTTTTGTTTGTGATACAATTGCAGAAGAATTGGGACATACAGTGTTACGACTACCTCCCTACTACTGCGTGTTCAATCCCATGGAGCTCATGTGGCACCAACTTAAATCGAGCGTGCGCGGAAAAAATACTTCTCCGACTTTAAGTGGTAGTGTGGTAGAATTAATTAGGAACTGTATGAATGACATTCCTACCGAGAGTTGGAAAAGTTCTGTTAGTCATGTTATAAATGTTGAAAACTCGTACCTTTCTGTAAAATCAATTGCGCCAATTATCATTAATTTAGATGAGGATAGCGATAGCGACACTGAACTAAATATAGAATAGAATTGTAACATTTAAATAAATTACTTGTATATCTCCTACATTATGCAAAATTCAAATTTCTTAAGTTCGACCCTGTAGCACATATTTGCATCTTTTACCTGATGATCTTCTACACAATGGGATCAAATCGGGTAGTTCTGGTCTGATATGAACTTTGTTTGTTAATTATTCTAATTAATTTCTCGATAATGAACTAGTGCAGTCACTACCTGCAAAGTTTGTTGGTCCATCATCTGCGATTATTGGTTACTTCCTCATTAATGAATTGAGAAGCTGGCTGAAAGGGATGATCCCTTGTCACCATTCATGCTGTTTTTACAATTTGCTATTTCTACACTCTCACATGCATCGAGTAGTCTTGTGTCATGAACATGCTTGATCAGTTAAAGATTGCTTTCACCAATTTTGTGGTCATTGTCATAGAGCGTGTTGGGTGGGCGACACTGGATTTTTCTACCTTTCCGTATTTCATGTGTGCAAAATTCTCCTTGAACAGGTTTTAATAGCTCGTTGGCTCTGGCCGATGTATTTGTTGTTGCAATCTTGACAACTGATTTCGTAAATTCCTGACTTCTCTGAGTTTTATATGCAACTTTGATATTCACTTTATCGAATATCTGTTGAAGTCCTCTTGTGTAATGAGGTTCATATGGGATTACTATAAACTTTTCATTTTTCTCATCTTCTTGGAAAGTCGAAGATTTACGAAGTGTTTTCCTAAATTTACATTTTTTAAATAATCTTATCAAATATCCCACAGCTCCAAATGCCTTTTAATCAGGCATTGACTATCCTATTTTTCTATAAACAATAGTTCCATTAAATTTGGCTGTCGTTATAATAAAATGTGCTGGTGAATTTTACTATACTGTTAAACTCAGTTTAATCAAATACTCAATTCAATTGAACTCAGTTCCCGCCAGATTAGGTGAATTGGGGCCTAAATATGGTCACGCTGCTACTCACCGATGCTCGTTTTCCCCCACCCGGTCACAATCAAACCGAGCGGATCGTCGTCCTTATCATAGAGACAGGCGGGGAAAACCCTGTCGGAAAACTGAACGGCCGTCGCCAGCTCGACAATGGCAATGTCGTCGTGCTTGCTGTCCGTGTCGTATCCCTTGTGCATCGACACGTTTTTGATAGTATTCTCAATGGGCCGCGTGTCGTTCAGCCAGGTTATGCCCAATCGAACCATCGTGGGCGTAATCCTGCCCGTGAAGCAATGGGCGGCGGTGAGCAGGAACCTGTTTGATATCACTGACGCTCCGCAAGCCCAGCTGGTTCCTTCGTCCGTCACGGATCCGAGAGCTGCCTGAAAATCGGGATCATTAGAGCAAGAAGTGACTAGGGATTGCAATGCTGGATCCAGCATCTTTTTCCTACACGTTGGATTCAGCATACCGGCGCTGGATATCCGCAAATGTATCAAGCCAGAAATATAGAATATTAGTCGCAAGAAAAATACTGTACATTACTTGTGCAATAGTATATAGACACCGTCTTACCGACGATAGACCGCGGGCATATGTGAAGTCACTTGCATCAGCTGCGAGTGCCCCCTCCTGGATTTTAGATTTTTTAGTCCATATGCCGCGTAAGACACGATATCGATTTTATTTTAATTTTTTGGTAATACTTCTTCTTCTTCTGACCAAACACCACTCACTCTCTTATTCACTCGTTTTCAACATTTTCAAGTAGAAATTTTTTTTTTTTCAAAAAATTCAACTCTCTCCAAAAGTCAACATGAACACTTTCAGTTCTCAACAATAACAATGAGAGCGGCAACACTGCAAATATATCACTTTCGACTGTCAATGCACTATGACATCACAACAAATTGGTTATGGTTTGAAAATGAATGCATTTTTTGAAAAACTAATGGTTATTTCTTCTTAAAAATGTTGAAAACGAATTAGAGAGTGAGTTGTGATCGATCAGAAGGGCGAATTTCGTGTGTTAAAAAAAAAAACAGAAATTTGATGTGAAAAATTGTGAAGTTTTACAACAAAATGGACCTGTGAATCTCCGAAAATATACGAGACCACCGAAAATTTGATTTGGATTTTTTGTAGAGGAGACCGAATTACATAAGTTCCACAAAGAAGTTTAAAAAAAAAGGTGCTGATAGCGACCGAAGTATTACTTGTTTTTTTTAACCACACTCGTAAGTATTGTCCGAAAGGATTTTCATTTCAATTTATTGCATTACTTTGATTTAAAAAAAATGTGCCCCCCTAACATTTTTTTGTAACGGCGCCAGTGCCGTTGCCCATTACAACTCATCAGTACTTGAATATGCTCTTCTAGTTGCTTGAATCCACAATTCACGTCTCTTAACAGCAAGAGGATTAATATTATTTCTATTGTCGAAAATAAAAGGGAATCGATGGATTGAAACATCACAATCGCTCAAAATTGAGTTATTATCAAAGGTAATACCACGAGTCATTGAAATTTAATCGATAAATTTTCATTTTCCACAAAAACTTGTTTATTTGGCAAAAGTATCAATCGGTGTTTCGAAAATGAAAATTTATCTCATTAAATTTGAAGAACGAGTTGTATTTGGAGAGATTATTTTTTGAACAAATAGAAGGAAGAACAATTAAATTGATCAGTATTTGATTTACATGAGAAGGAACGGAGAATAGGTGAAAATTTTACAAATTTGAAATGTCAAACAACGATGTATGCCCTCTATGATCCAGAAGGGATATGATGCTTACGCATTGAATATTATAATGCTTGCCGACGATACCAAGAGATGGCGTCACACCTCTCATTGTACAAGGTTCTTATGAAATGAAATTCGCGCCAGAAGGAAGATAAAATCATTTGTTATGTCGTTGTATCAAAATCTTCATACAACGGTTTCTTCTTATACAACAAAAAATGAATTGTCTTTGATAAAAACTAATTGTACGCCATCTTCATTTGAGTTGAGGAAACCTTAAATATTTGAATAGGTCGTTCGCTATATCTGTCATAAATTTGGGGTTATGAGCTATTTACGTGTTTGAGTGTTCATTGAAATGTGTTATGTTATTATTATGCTGAAAAAGTGAATGACTATTAATAATAAGGTAAATCTTCATTCATGATAATTTATATAAATATGAGCCAGTTCAATAGAATCGACGCGGTAAACCTTATAGCTTTGACAGTTCAAAGGTAAACAACGTTTTATCAAACAATCGAAAGGACCAGGCAGTTTTATCGGTATAATACCTAATCGATTGGCTAGAATAACCATAGAATAACCCGCTACTAGTGGTTGAAATGCCAAAAACGTCACATTTTGACAAGTGAAAAAAATAATCGAGAAAAAATATTTGGAAATATGACCCAAATGCACAATAAGCATTTGTAGATCCGTTTGTTTCTCCAGCAGGCTGGATTTACAACTGTCGTCTGTCAGATATGCCCGAGGTCTATTGTATTGTGTGCTATTTAATTTACAACCATCATATTTCGATTAAAATTAATAAATCCCTGTTTTGTTTTGAACATATCTAAAATATTATATTTAACGAGAAATTACCAAGAACGCGGTTTTCTCAGAATAATCAAGTAGATATATTGTTACCGTGACTACGGGGTATACAAATGTCACCAATATAAATAAATGTCAGATAAAGTCAATAAATGGCAAATGAAGTCTAAAATAGATGAAATAAGGGCGGGAAGTAGAGCTGTTGAACTGAACTTTTAAGAAGAGTAAGCTAAAATCATTTCTCTTTTTCTTTATAGAAAGGTTGGACCTGGGGTTTACTTCGATATTTTCCAAATGTTGCAATAACAAAAATAGTGAGAGTAATTTCATAACATGCCAAATACAAATACACCTCACAAAGACCGAAACTGAAATGAAAGCTTACATTACCATATGTGGGAATTCTTTTTCCTTTGCATCGTCTCCATCGATGATATGGAAAATGACTCCTTTCATCGACTGATTCGAAATATCGTTGCAAGCTGAAAAGGTGAATAGAGAAATTAATAAAGCGGTTCAGTCCAAAAAATGTACACAGAAGAACAATTTTCAGTGAATCAAAATGGAAACAAAAATAAAAAGGAGGTCTAGGCAGAACATGCTTTAGTTGATGGGATAGAACCATTGGTCAATCACGAAAAGAATTAGAGGAAGATAATACATTGAATATAAATAAGTTCAAATATTCCAAAAAAACGGCAAGTGACAATTTCAACAACGTTACACATTTATTGATTGATGAACATCAGTATGATAGCAATTTCAGTTCGAATTTTTTCAAGAGAATATTTATAGACTTTGATTGTTTAATATCGTTTCAGATTTCATTAGTTTATCTAATGTGGAAATTTTAGTATCTCGACTTTCACCCCTTATCGTCTTTGCTATGAATAATACGTTGAAAGATAGGACATCCTTAACTCTTAGTTCGCACTAGTTTCGACCTTTGAGGGGTGAAGATTCGTAGGTGGATGTCAGGAAGTTAATGGAAAAACCCAAACCCATATGCATCGACCAAAACGGAATGGCTGTAATTTTATTACCATGACCTATGAATCTGTTTCCATTGATTAAAAACATCTAGATGATTGAAATTCAAAGAGCCAAGCGCCAAATTGGAAAGATTCAGTTATGGCGCCGTCTGATATTTATTGATTGAATTTTTTGTAAATAATTATGAGTTGCAATAGAAATGTTGACTACAGGGTTGGGCTGATTAAAATCATGATTCAAATCGCTTGATTTTTAAAATTAAAATCATGATTCCAATCAATTTTAACAACATAATATAAAAGTTTTCTCGAAGATCAAAAGGAGTATCTGCTTTTAGCAAAAGCAACAAAATGAAGTACATAATTCCAAATTCTTAAACTAAACGTGACACCTAAATTTTATTACTGTATATTTTCAATATAATCATTTTCGTTATACAATTCAAACAAAAACACGAGTTTTCCTCCTTTTTCTATGCCTAATCTGTTTCTGATTTCCGAGTGTACAACTAGCGAAATGCGTGAAACTGTTGGGTAACATCAATTTATAGGCTGAGAAGGAAAACAAGCCTCGACAGGAATATTCTTGCAAAAAGCACAACAAACGCGTTCGTGCCTCACTCGGCACTGTACAGGGTGTCCCAAATTCGAGCCTCATCATTGGGATCTCGGAAACTAGAAGAGATACGAGGTCGGTTAAATGGAGGCAAAGTTGCGCAATTTGGTGCTCATCAAAACGCCGCTTTGATATTTGAAATATTCCGAATACTTCCGAAGATTTTTGGAAAAAACCGAATATTCGCGATTTCATTTTTATTTTTTTATGACTCTGTTTGAATAGATATAACAAAACAAATTACACATTCTCATTGCTACTTTTTCTGTTCTACAAGATGGTGTTATCAGATTTTCAAACAGACGTTTCGTATTTGAGCTGCCATCATCAACTTTGTTTTTTTAAATACGGCCCTGGATTTTTTATTATGGATTTCAAAAGCTACTAATGTCCCAAAACTAATGATGTATCGCACTTATTCAAAAAGTTTATATTAATAGCATTTTCCATAAGAACTCATGTGTTAGAGAGAGAAAGAGAATAGATTTTTGGTAAGATCTTGGCAGGACATCGTTAAAATGATTTTTTCGAAAAAGAACGATACATCATTGGTTTTAGTACCTTAGAACTCTTAGAAGCTCCTAAAAATTGAAATAAAACAATGTGTGACAATAGGCATGATGTTTTCATTATTCCAAAAAAAAGTCAAACGAAAACTATTAAATTGAATACCCAATGAAGGTTAAAGCAAATATTCAAATTGCAATCCACCTGCTTGAATGCATTTTCGTGTTAGTCTGTGAAGTTTATGGATGGCACGCTGAATGGTCCTTGCAGGGATAGCCCTGATCTCCCTTAATAGGTCTTGTCGTAAAACTTCAAGATTTTGTGGCGTGTTTCGATAAAGACGGTTTTTGAGAAATCCCCAAAGAAAGTAGTCTAGAGGGTTTAGGTCGGGGCTTCTAGCTGGCCAACGTACGGGACCTTGGTTTCCAATCCATTTATTAGGGAATAATTCGTTTAATAAATTTTTAACACGTCTCCCATTATGAGGTGGTGCACCGTCTTGTTGCCACCATAGTTGACGTAATCCTTCCAAAGGTTCTTCCGTTAAGGAATCCAATATATTGGTCCTTATTAATTCTGCATATCTATCGGAATTTAAGTTTCCTTCAAGAAAAAACGGGCCGATAATTTTATTGTGCCACATACCGACCCATACGTGAAATGATTGTCGTCCCTGAGGTCTTACTTCTTGATTCTGCCTTGGGTTTTCTATTGACCAATAGTGTTCGTTATGTCTATTAAATAGTCCATCTGTTGAAAAACTGCATTCATCTGTCCATATAGTTTTATTTAGGAAGTCGTCATTTTCATTAATTCTATTTTGCAACCAGTTACAAAATTGTAATCGTCTCTCAGCATCGCCCGGTCTTAGTGTTTGACTAATATGAATTTTGTAAGGTTTATATCCACGCTTATTTAAAGTTCTCCAAACTCTCATTCGCGGTAATCCTACTTCTTCTGCGAAAACTCTAACCGAAGCTCGGGGATTATTATTGGCCTTAAAAAATAATTTAAAATTATTCATTTTACTTTCTACTTTGTAATAGTTTTCAAACTTACAGTGTTCAAGATAATTTGTTCCTCTTCTGGATCGATTCGTCTTCCATATTCAACTCTTGGCTTAACAAAACTTCCGTACTGAGCTAAATTATTATCAATATTAGCAAAATAACTATAATGCGGCTGCCGTCTCTCTGGATATTCCAACAAATAGCGCTCACAAGCCGTTTTTGAATTTCGATTCGAAATATAATAAATCCTTATCATGTCTCGTTTTTCTTCGTTAGAAAAAGTCATTTTGGTTTAATAAGCGTTAACGATTAGTGAACGCACAGTGAACTGTCAAAATATTGGATAATTTAAACATTAACAAATGAACTAAGATAGCCGAAGTGCACGATGCACCGCCACTTTGATAAAATGCAATTATTTTTGTAAATATAGCCTAGGGCCTACAGTTTGAGGGATGACACTTTAATTACATTATTTATTAACCACCCACTTTTATGTTAGTTTTTCAGTTTTATGCAATGCGCTATTGCAAAAAAAGTTTGTTTTTAATCCTATTAAACATCTAATTTTTGTCTCTCTCTAACACATGAGTTCTTATGGAAAATGCTATTAATATAAACTTTTTGAATAAGTGCGATACATCATTAGTTTTGGGACATTAGTAGCTTTTGAAATCCATAATAAAAAATCCAGGGCCGTATTTAAAAAAACAAAGTTGATGATGGCAGCTCAAATACGAAACGTCTGTTTGAAAATCTGATAACACCATCTTGTAGAACAGAAAAAGTAGCAATGAGAATGTGTAATTTGTTTTGTTATATCTATTCAAACAGAGTCATAAAAAAATAAAAATGAAATCGCGAATATTCGGTTTTTTCCAAAAATCTTCGGAAGTATTCGGAATATTTCAAATATCAAAGCGGCGTTTTGATGAGCACCAAATTGCGCAACTTTGCCTCCATTTAACCGACCTCGTATCTCTTCTAGTTTCCGAGATCCCAATGATGAGGCTCGAATTTGGGACACCCTGTATAGCGAGTGTATAGGACAGAAGGAAAACAAATCGCGACAAGAATTTTCTTGCAAGAAGCGCGACAAATGCGCTGTCACAACTTTTTGAGCCGCAAATTGTATTAAAATTTTTAGACTTATACATTAAAATAATAAACAATTGCAAATAATCAAAATGTTCAAATTTAATATTCAAATTTAAAAAATCAAAAAAATCGAATAAATCATGATTTTTTTTAAAATCAATTATTTTTGATTTTTTTAATGAAAATCAGATTTTGCCCTACCCTGGTTGACTATTTTTTCATTTCATTAATTGAAACCTGTTCACTAGAAAAGTACCTCAATGACACCAGTTTCTGGGTTTTCTACAGTTGAAACAGTAAACGCACTACCGAAAAAAATCAGTAAGTCGCCCCGACCGCTAGGACATTCAAAAAAATTAGCCGGCCATTGCCTGCACAAGGCTCTGTCTTCTGAGTGTATTCCTGTTTAAAAAAAAGGAAAATATAGAATTAAAAAAAAACAATTATATCATCGACAAAGAAACCTCTTCCAGTTAAGGAAGAAAAATTCAGTTTCAGGTATAAGGAGAAACCGAAAAGATTAGATCAGTATTTCTGAATGATAAGAACAATCTGTATGTGAATGAACGATTACTAATAATTAATACCTATGTCTCTGCAAATTTTGAATTATTATGTCAATGCGAATTCATGGAATTTCATAGGTTTTCTGAAAAACGTTGATAATTGGAGAAAGTTTAACATTATTTTCCAACTGAAAATTTATCAATGTGAATGTCGTAGCTGTTATATTTCCAAGAAAGAGATCAGATGATAACCTTCAAATAATTATTATAATGAACCGTATACGATATTGAGTGACTACCGTATTCATAAATAAAGAAATATCAGTGACACAAATGCAACTGATAATATTTGGGAAACTAATATTCACAACTTAATTTCTTTGGATAATGTTGAGCGATATCCAAGTATTCCAAGTGGATACAATAAATTATTTTTCGATGAAGTAAGTGGAACATTCACAAATTCATTTCAGGTTTATACCCAAAAACCAGTGAAACCTTAGTCACGACTCAAATCTGGTTGATAATGTATTCTACAGGGTAGCACTCAAATCTTGTATATGTAATATACGCTTCAATTAAATTCACCTTAACAGCAACCTAACAGCTGACAGTCCCTAGAGGGCTACCTGCAATTGACTATTGATGAATATACAGTGCTTTTCAGATAAAAGTATCCGCCTTTAATAACTTTTGTAATACTGGTATGTAGGAAAAATCCCAAAACACGTCAATTTATTGAATTTATTTTTTGAAGTAGAATAAATAGCACAGTTAAAAAGATTACTGTTGTGCAACCCATTTTATTACAGGCAACTAAGGTGAAAGTAAAAAATAAGTAAAATTTGTGCTATTAAAAGAAAAATTGTTTATCTCATAAACTAACCACTTTAACCTACAAGTATTATACATTTTTGAAATCAGCTCAAAGAGGAGTATCCAAATTTTACATAAAAACTATGAGAAGTAATTAAAAAAAAACAAGGGATGATGCTAGGGGTGAGGGGGTGGCTTTTCCAGTAAGTTCAAATAAGCCATAATGCTTGCCCCTTCCAACATAAATTGACGTGTTTTTGGATTTTTCCTACATACCAGTATTACAAAAGTTATTAAAGGTGGATACTTTTATCTGAAAAGCACTGTAGATTTAATGGCGTCGGCCAGAATCGTTGCTTCAATCTAATTATTTTCGTAATAAATACTTATAATTTATTATATAACTGTTGAATTGACATTATTTTTGTGTGAGCTGTGAATGCTCAATCAGTATATTGAGTTGTCTGACTAAACTCAAGTTTTTTGTGTCAGTCTATGTTCGAATATTGTTTCTATAAAAATTGCACATGAATCTGCAATAACTTTTACAGTGAACTGAAGATATAACGATAATTAACGTTTATTTGAAAATGTAAATATAGGTAAGTACTTATAATACAAAACTTCTATCTTTTTTCTTTATATTTTATAAATGATTAATTACCTTTCAGTCCAATTTTTATATAAATAATACCAATAGGGGGAGCAATTGAGCAATTGCATCTGTAAATACAGGATTCACGGGTTTGACGACTTATTGATAGCGGTGCGGAATAGTATATTATGCAACGATCATGTAATGATGATTATTAATAGACGAGCATCAACCGGGATGCCTTCGGCTCGTTTCTACCCAAGTAGCACCGAATATCCTATGGATATCCAGTTTATGTCCATATCATGTACGGATATCCGTGGACACGAAATGGACATACATAGAATGTCCATCAGAGGACATGTTTTGGATGGACATAAATGGATATCCATGGGATATCAATAGTGGACATGTTTTAGGCTTGGATTTCAATGGATATTCATAGGATATCCATTACTGGATCTTTCATGAAAAATAATTATATAATGGAAATAAATATAGGTGGACTCATGCAACAGTATAGATCACCATAGATCATGTCATGCATCGTGGAAAATGGCACTTTTTTTCAGTAGAAAAAAGTAATTTTCTTTTAGAGGCATGAACTCAATAAAACCTCATTTATTTTCTTCATCAGATCTCATTCAGGAGAATTCTGCAAATTTTATGCAAAATTAGCAATATCTAAGTTTGATTTGTGGAAAAAATGAGGAATTATGATGCATAAGGATCTTCCTCGAATTTTATGTTCATTTTCATGTCATTCCGAAGATGACCGAATTATTTCTCATAAATTGTGCAAGGTGCAAATTCCGAAGATAATATCGTGCCATTAGTCGTGCCGAAGCTAGCCGATATATTTCTCATTAGTTCTACAGTGTGAACGTAGAACGGTCGCGGAACGTGAAATGTCAGGACCACAGGCCACAGGTGTTCTGTGGTGGAACTAGTCAGAAGAAAAGGAGGTGAGCGAAGTAGTAGTAGGTTCCGAACCGGGAAAAGTATAAGTACTAGCACCTAGCTCAATCAATATAGAAGAATCCAACGGAGATCATTATCAAATATCCACAGGGTTACAACATGATTTCGAATCAGACAACGTGGTAGCCCCTCGAACGAGCAGAGCCAATAAATCAGAAGAAGAAGAAGTAGTAGGTTAGAATTTGTGATCTGCAATCTGCGGCCTGCCGGTTTTTGAATTCCGCTTGAGTAAGTAGCTATTTGTGATAAGAACCTACTCTACGATTACCGAACAGTTATTGATTGACTCTGATGAAAAAAATGGAAAGTAGAAAAAGGAAGCTTTCTCATAAATATTATAGAAAGGCAACTGAAGAGGCAAGAATATCTGTTGCATCAGACTTCAGATGTGACGCTGTTCCAACCAAAACACCAAGAGGCACAGTTCATATTGACATTTCGGTAACTTTCATTCATTGTCTGGGTTGGAATGAAGTATTATCCTGGTGAGTGAGATTTTTCTACAAATAACTCTCTATTTTGCTTTGTGTATGTGTAGATATTCCCACTATCGGAAATTTTCACAATTGAACTTTTTGTTGTTTGTTAGTTATTTTTGTTCTGTATCTAAAAACTTCGTATCTAATCAACCTACATTTATATCAAATTTAATTTTTGTAGTAGCTGCTGACCGTCAAAATTGGAACAGAAAAGATACTTAAGAATCAGTGAAAAATGGCTACGCAGGGCCAAAGACGTAGCGTGAAGAAAATCAACCACTTACAAAGTTAACATTCAATACGTAATAATCAATACTGAACTTTAATTCAATTTTTTGTGTTTTTTGCGAGTGCTAGATTTATTTTTGTTTTGTTTTTTGTACTGAAGAAGAAATGTATTATATGGATTTAGTTATTTAAAGAGTTTTTTTACATTATATAAAAATAAAATGTTTAATATATGTAGGTTTTTCCATATATGTAACATTTCAGGTGGAAATTGGAAATCAACCATAAGGTAAACTCTATCTTTCATATATATGAAACCCCAAAGTATTTCCAATCAAATAATCAGCGGATTTAACAATGTCAGAGCGTGATCTCTTTGAACGTTGGAATTTTCAGGGGATACCTATCTATCGAATATCCAATATTCAAATAGATGGCTTTCAATTCCAACAAATATAGGATGTTTTTGAACGTCCAATGGATATCCATAATCCAAAGGGTGGATATACATTGAATATCCACGGATTTTCCAACGTCCGATGGATATTCATTTTCAAAATGTGGATATTCATCAAATATCCGATGTAATCCATTTGGATGTTCTTTAACGCCAGGGATGTCCATATTTCAAAGGATGGATATTCATCGGATGCCGATGGGATCCATTTGGACGTTTCCGAATATCCACTGGATATCCCAGATGGATATCCAGTGGACATCCAAAAGTGTCTCAAATGGATATACATGGGGTATCCTATGGCTGTCCAGTGGAAAAAAATGGATGTCCATTGGATATTCCCTCGGACATTAACGTATATCCATTGTACATATAGTGGATGTCCTTGTGTTAGTTGGGTATGTATGGTCATTACAAGAGAGTTGCATACGCTATTTTATCTACACCCGATAAATAGTGAAGAACTACAAATACATTTATATTTGTATTGCACACAATAATACTAATTAAACGAATTTATTTGAAAAATTCCACAAAATATCAATTAATAGTATTACTTTGAGAAATAAAACGATGAGAAATGAAGAGAAGATAAAAAAAAGAGATTACTAGAGGCCGGAATCGAACCCATGTCTCTGCCATTTTGCTAATTTAATCTCAGCGCCTTAGACCGCTCGCCTACGGAGAGCTCAGTAAATTTGATTGAAAAAAATAAAGAGATAAATCATGCATTTGTCGAATGAAAGATTTAATCATTCTAACTGTATGCCTGCCGGCGAAGGTGTCGAAGGTGATTCTCTCATATTTTTTGTTATGATTATCGAAAAATTCAATACAAACGTCAAAAGCAGAGCATGCACATCATGCTTGATTGAAAAATAATGGGTTTCTTTGGGTTGTAAATCTGTATCGTAATGAATTAATTAATTATAAAACGGGTTGTGGGCATATAAGTGTATTATTAGAGTACGGGTGTAGATAAAGTAACTTTCTGCACGGGTGATTATAAAGATCACTTTCCTATGTGGTCGTAGGAAAATACAATTAACATTATTTCTCATGTCATCACCCGAAGACGATTGCGGATACCAGCAATCGAAACGTCGTAAGTACACTCAACTTGGAACTTGGTTTCAACATTCTTTCATAATATTCTATTCAATTTCGTTATTCACACTTTTTGACAAGTATTTCATATTCGAGACCTCAATTTTCTTGACACAATATTATTTCATTTATTTCGTTATTTAAAATTTTTTTTGAATCATATTTCATATTCGAAATCTCGGTTTTTTGTAACAACAGTATTTTCTTTGATCAATCAATCCCTAATTTCATTATTGACCAAAAATTTTACTTTGATTTTTCTCACTTGATTCGCATTGTAATCCTACCGCTCTCAGCAACAGGTTTCAATAGAGTTGAAAATTTAGACAATGGAAGTCCGAACCATTACCATTCAGCAAGAAACACTGTCAACCACTCTCAAGCAAACGTTATTTCTCACCTTGCTGGAACTTCCTGACTGGCTTCTCGTCACTCTCATCAGGCGGACCAACTGTCGTCTCGCCGATACGACCCCATTCCGTGAAAGGGTCCGGATCCGGCTCCCTGAAAGAGGTAGAAGGGCAGCAAACTATCTCGACGTCTTTTTCGAAGCCGCATCTTTTGAAGTCGTGTTTGTGGTATTTCTTCACCGATTCCATGGCGACTGGGCAGTCGAAGATTTTCCTGCACACTCCGGTGATGCCGGAGCTTCTGCATTTGCTGTTCTCTGCAAAATTGATTTCCCAGTCACTTAGTTACTATTGAAACCGCTATGAAATATGAGCATAGTAGCGTTTATCTGTATATACATTTTTTCGTTGAACAAATTGGCGCCCAACGTGGGGCTATAAACCCGGTGAAGACTTATTTATTCGAATCGAGTGGAAACTAATGAACGAGTGATGAAACGATTTTTATTCACAATCATTCGAAAATGTGCTTGATGTGTCACTTATTTACTATCGACACCATTCATAATTCGAGTTGCGTAATTGACTAGTGACCTATCTGTGTAATATATCATCAATTCGCATTGTAGATGAATGGTTCCGTTGAGATTGGGGGGGGGGTCTGTCTTTTCAGGATTTCCGAACTCTGCCATTATGCAAGCGGGTTAGGTTGAAGAATGAATGAAATAATCAAAAACAAAAACACATTTTTGAATTCTAGATAGTTACGTGTGCAATTGGCCTATCAATAAATATTTTTCTACTTTCACTATTTTATACCGTAAGTTACGTATTTGACAGCTGTGAGGTAATGACTCATTTAGAATACACGTTTATTCTAATCTTCATTGAATATTGATAACATTTTTTTTCTATTATATTATTGATCCGTTTTCTTATGATCAGAAGCTACTTATAAATGATTATGAATAATTTTCATCTCCTATTGTTCAAGAAATTGTTGTGAACAAATGCGTTGTTTGAGAGATAATTCATTTTTTTTCAAATTTGAATTAACTCACAGAAATGGCAAAGAAGGGTCAAGGAAGTTTTGAACAATGTCACATTCAGTCAACCCAGCTTATACATTCGAAATTTATTCAAACCACTCATTCGATAAATAGACCAACTCTTGTTCACCGAACGCGCCTCTCACACCAATCCATTTTTAACTCTCTTCCTCACTCTAAAGAGGTGGATATATAAGAGACCTCACCTCGGAAATTCTTCGATTATCACCTAGATACGATTGCAGATACTATCAATATCAACAGCTTGATGAATTATTTTTTGGGTTTCTTCTCCACATCAAAAAATTGAAATAACAACTTTCATGAAAGAAGTAAAATCAGAAAAATTTCACAAACTCTCTTTTTAGATAGGTTATATCATTCAAATACGTTCGTTTCTTTCGCAAAAGAAGAAAGAGTCTAAAACAGCTACTCCCCCTGTCAATATGGCAACGACGGGCACTGGGAAACTTACTTCTTTCACCAAAGCTGTAATTTCGTTTTTTGACAATAAGAAAGCCAAATATTGATCGATCAAACTCCATTCTCTCCACCAAAATACCTAAGTTCCCAACTATCAACAGCTATCAACATGAAACTCCATGCCAATATCTTTGTTGAATTTTTTTTTTGGTCCATGGGCTTCTGAACCGTGTTCCGCAGGTTTTTGGTCCTGACGTTTCGTCGGCATCTGCGACAGCCATTCTCAAAGGTGAACAGCAATGGTCTACGTATCCTTCTCTGCTGCGAGGCTAAACCTTACATAAACTCCCGACTAGCATTTATTTATTTTCATATTTCCTAGCTTCGTTTTGGAGAGTTGAAGATTGAAACTGAAAATAAAACATCAGAATCGCATCTTTGATGTCCATCTCACTCGCTCACATTCATTGGACAGAAAAACGATCCCGAAAAATAAATTATCTGAAGAAAAATTTGTCTATGATCGTTTAATCCGTCATAACCTGTATATCAGAGACAAATATTTAATAATAAAAGTAAGAAAGTTACAAGTTGGCCAATTTACTTGTTAATTGATAATTTGGTTGCATGAATCATCTACAATGTACAGTAAATGAGGCAGTTCAACTTATCATCGATAATAATAATAATAATAATAATAATAATAATAATAATAATGTCTTTATTCACCAGAAATTACAAATTTTGGTGGAAGGACGGAATTCAGTCTTTCACACCAAGGATGTGAAATCCTGCTCTTCCATTCAACCAACAATTGTTACTTGCTACTTGTTCCTCGATAATTTAAGCTACATGGATCCCCCCTTTACTGATTCAATACTAATTCAATGTTCGAGTCTCGCATGCTATCAAATTGTTTGATGAATATGTACTTCGTCTAAAAAGCGGTTGAATCATTTGCATGCATTCGGTATTTCACAAAAATTAGATTGTTGCAACAATTCGATAAATACTGGTTCCAGCCTAGCCTCGAGGGATGCCTATCCTGCTGTTATTTGTTATTCGACCTTCGGCTGATCATGGTATACATGATACTTCCTCGTCAAGAGCTCTTTTACAACGCAAAAGTTTTTTACTTACTTCAACTCATTCATAATATCATGTCAGAAATGCCATAATTTCTCTGATGAATATTTTATCTTATTGAAATTTCTTCATGAATTAATGCAATGAAGTTTTTCAAGTTCGAGACGATTTCGATTACTATACAAGTCTTATCGATCTGGCGAGACAAAAGAGCAAAGAGAAGATCATACCAGTTACCTTCGGCATTTGCAATATCGGTCTTCCTTTTTCAATCGATCACAAGAATCACCTACAAGATTGCTTTTCTTGAGGAACTTTGCACATATCTCTGTCAGATATGTTCTAATGCTCGGCTTAGCATTAGCCAGAAAAGTAGTTTTTCTCAATGAATACAAGAGACATCCATACGCCTGAAGATATCTAACTTAGGCTTGATTGTGGTTGACAACGTTCCATGCTGAGTAATTTTGATAGGTACGGACTTCTATTGTCTATAAGTTTAATCGGTTGAAATGTATGCACATCTATTATTTTCGAAATTCTGCTTAGTAAATGACTTGGGTGCATAATAATTAGATAAATAAGTTCCTTGAATCATTATACACGAGGGCGTTTGCTCAAAAGCAAAACTCTGAAAATTATTGACATGCACACATTTTGGTCGACTGAGCTGGGGACTAATGACCATTAGTCACAGTAGACTCACAGGAACGAGTTCAACTAAGACCACGCCGCTGAAGATGGCTGCGGCAGATGCAGCCGAAAGCTCCGGAACTCAAAATTTCAGGACACGCGGCCCTCAAGCCCGAAAAAACTTCATCAGGGCTCTGGATTTTCCATGTGAACATAAAAGCACTTATATAATAGAATGAAAATTAGATTTTTCGATTGCTTTTTATACATTCACGATAAACAAAAATGGTTAAATATTCAAGAGGACTTACTAAAATTTTTGGTTTTTCAGAGTTGAAATCCTCAAAATATTTATAAAATAGATAGACAGATAAAACGAACGGAAAACGATAAGAACATACACCCATAAGTTTGTGAAGCGATCGATAAGGTAGGTGTTTTTCTAATGTATCGAAAAAATAAACCATAATGGAATCGTAAAATATGAGTGGACAGTTCAACATGGAATCTGACCAATCGAATTGAAAAGCCTTCTATATCCATTTTGGTGTTAACGCTGTTAGGTATGTTTCACCAGAACGGCAGGATTATTTACATTTATTTTTTTGCATCTCTTTCGTGTTCAGATACCCTGGTTTATAGGTAACGTTTAGTTTGTCCTACATAACATTTTTGAAAATTATCACAAATGATTTTGTATACTTCATTTGATGTAATATCAGAGGGTTTTTTCGTTTTGGCTTGTGAAGAAGTGCCTACCGATAGTGTTCTGGTTTTTGTTTTTCTTTTAGAACAGCTGCGAGTCTTTCTGAAAGGTTTGTGATATAGGGTTTTTGTTATATTTCATTTTTGTTGGGCTATTCGTTTCTTGGGGGTTCTGTATGAGAGTTTTTTGAATAATGATGTTGAGTTATTATTCTGGATAAGGTATTTTTTTAATCATTTCTGAATTTTGGTATTCTGGATTTGAGATTGTGAGTGCTCTTGTTTCTAGATTCTTTAAGATGTCAATTCTTTGTCTGAAATTGTGTTGTGGGTAGTAATTTGAATATCTTTCTGAGAAAGTAGGTTCGTGATACCAATCCACTTTTAAGACATTGTTCGGTGTTTTAATAATGATATATATATATATAGACTTATTTTGTTTTTTATTCCGAAGTGAATTTTAATTTATTTTGGAAGATATCCATAATTCCATATATATATTCGATTGCTTCTCCTTGTAATTAATTACATCATTCATAATTCATTGATTTGTTTCCATTTTTCGAGTTTTTTGCAACAGGTTTCAATGGCGTTCAATTATAAAGACAACGGAAGTCATTTCAGTTTTTGTCATGCTTGTATGCTCTTCAGATTGGCAAATAGCAAAAGCACCATTCCACCAGAAACTCCGTTGTCAAGATCATCATTATTACAGAGTACTTTGGATATAGTCTGTGCAATTGGAAAATCTCGATAGTTTGTCCACTTTTCCTGCTCTTTCCGGAGAATATTCGTTTCACCTGTGTTGAGAACTTCACACCGAAAATTATTTTACTCGGATGGTCTGAAAGGACTACAGCCTGAGAGTGAAAAATGATAGTTCCAATATAGTGCAGTCATCAGAGGACTCAGTGCGAGAAAAATACATACAATATTGTTTTTTGGCTTGAATTGTTTATTCTGTTTATTTTTCACTTTTCGTGTCACATCTCCGAAAATATCAGAAATTTGCCAAAGTTACTATAGTCCAGTCAGGTAGAACATGATCTGAATTCTTTATATGTTAATATTAAAAAACCAGACTTGCACTTTGTAACTAAGAGAGAACATTCTCTGTCATCTTAGTCATCAACAATTCATTACTTAGGTGACAGCTTAGTTTCTTTTCACTGGATTGAAAAACCAGTCATAAAACTTTACTCCTTAATAACTGTTTATCACTATTCAGTCTCAGGAATTTGTGATACGATTCATGGTATCGATGAATACAAGTGCCAATGATGAGTTAGCTATTTAACAATAAAGAAGATTCACCAGTACTAATGACTTGGGAAAGGATGTAACGAGGTCTCAGGAATTTGTGATACGATTCATGGTATCGATGAATACAAGTGCCAATGATGAGTTAGCTATTTAACAATAAAAAGATCACCAAAAACTTAAAACGAGGTCGAGTGCAAGCATATTTGAATAACTTCTGAGAAACTCACAACTAATGGCATTCTCATTTTTTCCATTCTGAGTAATAGTCATTTCCGAAAAACGTACATTACTCTAATATTCAAATAATTATTTGTTTTAGTAATATTGGTGTACTAATGTTTTTTCAACAGCGATTTCGAAGTAAAAGTAAATGACCTCCTAAACGAAAACTTAACTCTGTATGTGCAAGAGTGCAAGTCATAGCTGCGGTGAATATTCATCAAGGCCGTAGTCAAGGGGGTTCGAGGAAGTTCGAACCCTCCTGTTAGTAGTGAAATTGTACATCTCTTTGTGGTCCTTTTTGTAATTCTAATTCTAATTGGTATATATAAATATGTCTTATTGTGCATTGTTTTTATTTTCTCTGTTTCATTTTTCTTCAATGAATTCTTTCATAATAAGCCACCAAGCACACCAATTGAGTTATATCTGGTTATGTCTGAGAAAAAAATACGACCCTTTTGCATCTTGGCACTATGCTCATCGAGTCAAACATACCATAGAAAACTCAATAATGGTGTCTCGAAAGTATTATTCAGAACATGTATTTTAAACATTGTGACACACCCTGACTTCAATCATTCAAATAAAAATATTGAAAACTTTCAACAGGAATCAATCACCATAGCAACGAATTGAACTCATCCAAGAAACTGATATTGAGGTTACAAACTTGAGTTAGTGATATTGTATAGACTATAGACTGAGGAATTGAGTAACTATCTGCAAGATTCTTCCTAGAGAGGAAGCAGTTTTATTCTGTTAAAGAAGAAATTTGCGAGCAATGGATTGAAGCGGTATTGACTTCAAACGTGTGAACCTCGGTTGTCCGCACGATAGTCGGACGTGCTTACCACTTACACTACCAAGTATCGTCATTACCTTTGTTGATAGAAGAATGTGGGGCGGGCTGGACGGAATCTGCTTCTGTCACTGTTCATCAAACTGGTACATCAAGTTATTTCTAGACTTTTTAATGCATCATATACATTTAGGATCAGCCCCATGACACAGGCTTTCGATGCATTCGAAAGTTCAAAATAATTGAATGTAGTAGTAACAAGAATAATTACAGAGGATCGAATCAATTCAGCCCGCTCAATATAATTTCAACTTACCGAAAACATTTAAAAATACAAAAAATACTAATTCATTTAAGAAAAACTTAAAAACATACTTATTATCTTGAACTTCATTCACTCTTTTCTTTATCATTTCATTATGTCTCACCCATGACTATATCATGTATAGGTTTTTTTTTCTTCTTGTTTTTGTGAATGAAGCACTGAATTTAACTGCTTACAAATATTTAATTTCGTTAAATGTATGAATTTTTTTCCCTATATACTTGTGAAAATTTCATTTATCGACTATGTACTTGTGTGTTTTAGTCCCTATTCATAAACATGCAATGTTTCTTGGGATAATAATAATAAAAAAAATTTAAAATTGAATATGGATAATATATTTTTCGAGATATATTTGATATAATAGAATTGGTAATAGTGTATTTGAACATAACTATAGTAAGTTCCTTGATCTATAGGAAGAAATTTTGCAAATCTCCTTCAGCCTTCTCGTAGGTTATGAAAATGTTGGCACCAACTTTTTGTCGCGAAATGCACGAGTGACGCGATGTCAGTTTGGTGTTAGGGTGATTGAACTCTGTTGAAAGGGATTGCACGATAATACATTACGAAACCTCTCAAAGTCTTATAAATGAGCTCACAGGAGCATATTCTCAAAAAACTCTGAAAAAACGCTCATTGAGATGTCTCAGCGACATCCTACATACCTCTACCTGCGGAAGACATTGCCAGTTATATGGATGTTACATTTGCGTATGAATATAGCATCGCTTCGGAGGTTGATTGTCCCATACCCTCTCCCTTTTATCATGTCTGAGATATTATTTGTGGTTGTTGATGGACTATCATCTGATATTCTCCCAATGAATTCAATAAATTAACGATGACTTGGTAAAAATAATAGAATGGGGTAACATGAACGTGATGGAAATCAATACTGGGAAAACCCAGGCATGTCTCTTCTTGAATGAAGCCCAAACCTCTCAAAGTCTTATAAATGAGCTCACAGAAGCATATTCCCAAAAAACTCTGAAAAAACGCCCATTGAGATGTCTCAGTGACATCCTACATACCTCTACCTGCGGAGGACATTGCCTGTTATATGGATGTTACATTTGCGTATGAATATAGCATCGCTTTGGAGGTTGAATGTCTCATAACCTCTCCCTTTTATCATGTCTGAGATATTATTTGTGGTTGTTGATGGACTGTCATCTGATATTCTCCCAATGAATTCAATAAATTAACGATGACTTGGTAAAAATAATAGAATGGGGTAACATGAACGTGATGGAAATCAATACTGGGAAAACCCAGGCGTGCCTCTTCTTGAATGAAGCCCAAACCTCTCAAAGTCTTATAAATGAGCTCACAGAAGCATATTCCCAAAAAACTCTGAAAAAACGCCCATTGAGATGTCTCAGCGACATCCTACATACCTCTACCTGCGGAGGACATTGCCTGTTATATGGATGTTACATTTGAGTATGAATATAGCATCGCTTTGGAGGTTGAATGTCTCATAACCTCTCCCTTTTATCATGTCTGAGATATTATTTGTGGTTGTTGATGGACTATCATCTGATATTCTCCCAATGAATTCAATAAAATTAACGATAACTTGGTAAAAATAATAAAATGGGGTAACATGAACGTGATGGAAATCAATATTGGGAAAACCCAGGCATGTCTCTCTTTAAATGAAGCCGATCTATCATTATCCAGTATTCTTGATTCTATTCAGAGAAAGGCAATTCGTCTTATTGGTGATTCTCTGCTCACAGATTCGCTCACTTCTTTGGAGCATCGTAGAAGGGTTGGAGACTTGTCTCTATTCCACAGATATTTTCACGGTCGGTGCTCTTCTGAATTGTAACAATCGTTCCACGCTTAGCAATATTTAGACGGATGACCCGATGAGTACAGATTTCCCACCTCTTTGTTGTGAGCTTGGAGACCTGTCAAACCTCTCTTGCTTAATATTTTTTTTTCAATAGAACTTCGGAAATCCTTACCGAGAGAGGTTTTTTCTGAGGCTCACAAACTTCAAAAATTCAAAGTGAATGTTCATTCGTATCTCCTGTCCCTTGATTCAAACGTTGTTTTTTGAACATTGCAGGGTTTCTTTTTCGTGTGAATCTCCATATAAAAAAAAACATCAGCAAGTAATACCGTTTTTTTTCATTCACCCATTGATATTGTTTATTTTTTATATTTATCAATAAGCGATTATTTAGACCGACGACCTACTCAAATTCAAGTATAAAGGTAGGTGTCAAGAACGCAGAATTCTAAGATCGCAGAATCATTCTGGAACCATCATTAGAGAATACAGTTCACCATTCAACTCCCCTAGAATAAAAATGAACTGTTATCGAGATTTCTTGAAAAACAAACATTTTGTTTTGATGAGATATTCATCAAACAAACGCGTCAAGCCATAAAAACAAGTTATAAGCACTTCATTTCGAGGTTTCCTTTCATTATGCACAAGCTCAACATTCTCGTTTACATCATCAAAATATTATAGAAGTTGTTACTACCGAAATGTACTGGTTCCTAATGAAATGGGAAGACGTATCTTGCCAAAACGTGAACGTGTTCGGATAATTTTTTCACAAAAGAAGCCCACGTTTCTTTCTCAATAAAATAATGGGAACAAAAAATGCCAATATCATGCCAAATTTGAATTCCGATTTTGAAGAACAGAAAAGTGAGAAACAATGAACATTTCCAACTACAAGGATCTTTCCAGAAAATTCAATATTTCAAACAGATGTTCCAATACGGAATATTCAGAGCATTTGATTTACTGAATCTCAAGATGAAATATCAGTCGATAAAAACACTTGTTTTTATCAAATTCTCATAATTGGATACATAACTCAATTATCATAATCAATTTCAACACCCATCGTTGCAAGTTTGTAAGATTGAGTCTACTGAAACCGTCTCTCAATATCAATGGCAGGTATTCTAGAGAGCTTGGGGTAGATGGCGGGTAGATGGCGGTGGACAGATTAGGCGTCATTCCAGCTGTCATTTGTCATATCCGGTCAAGCCACCTACAATTTGAAGGTGCCGGCATCGGTTTCATGTATCGAATTTCCGCAGAAAAAATGAGGAATTTCGATACACAAGTGAAATAATTATGGTTTCAATATATTTGTTATGTTATCGATGATTGTTTGTGGTGAGAGGATCCAGCCAACATATTTTTCAATCAAATTCCTCAGAAATCTATAAAAAAGATGAATAACAATGTATCGTTAAAGATTTATTTTGATTTATTCGACACACTTAGAATAGAACCAAAAGAAATGATTCAATAGTATTGCACAGAGTTGGCAGGATTCTCAACTGAGACTTTCTCTAGAGATCAATTACCTCAACACCAAAATGATATTACTCGTACTCAACTCGCGTTTCGTCAAAAAGGTTAGCATCTTCAGTAGAAGAAAATTGATATCATACATGTTTTTTTCTCTTGAATATACTGTATATCGAAGTCAAGCTAGTGAATAAAGGAATCTCTCTATCGAGAATATAGTGGAAATTAATCAGGACCACCATAGAAGTTTGTTTCGAAGAAATGATACCATTAGACCCCACTTCAAGATCGAAATACACGAGTAGAGTGCCTACACTGTCAGGGTTAAAAATTAATGGGTTCAGCTCATAAACACTCGAGAAGTGACTTGCAAAAGTAATTCATTCTTATTCTGTAGTCGTTGATTTCTCATTAGGATACATGAAACGCATAAAAAGGTACAGGAAGTAAGACAAAAAAAAATTGAAATAAATATAAGCAGACATTCTTTGATGACTTGCGGCTATCTTTCACTGATGGTTAAGGTGAGTTTAAACAGCAAATAAAATAAACTAAGGAACAAAATAAAACAAAATAAGAAAGATAAACATATAGATCTTTATGAAAGCGTTCATACAAGAAATAATATAAAATAAGAAATAAGAATAACAACAAAAGATTCCATCTTTCACTATTTTCTTTGGAAACTGATAATGCGCATGACCGAAATATTTTCTGTACTTAACGTTCTATGTTTCAAACTATTCCATCTCCTTATCTTACGGTAACAACCTAAAAATATCATTTCCTGATAATCTTTGCTATATGTAAAGGAATCAAAATTCAAAATATCAACAATTAGTAGGTTAGTTACTGTAGCCACTGTCAAAACGAAATTGTGATATACACAGAACACAATAGTCATTGTCAAAAAAGCTGCAACTTGGTTCATTGGTTCATTCTAATGTCTTATTTTATTTCAGTCCTCTGTATAAACACACGTTTTCTGTCCTTATTCTTAATTAGTTTCTTATTTTATTCTTATCTTATTTTATTTGCTGTTTAAACTCTCCTTTTAGTTCGCAAACGCCCCGCTGCGGACCGAATCAGGTTTTCAGAGTTTGGCAAGGCTTCACTCTTACCATCTGACCTGAAAGATCACTCACCATACAAACTAATCGGCTTCGTTAAGAAGCTGGGTTTATTTGGTCGAGTTTGAAGTTTGAATAGGTGTGAGCCACAATAAACCCTTGTGGGTTGCAGTGGAGGGCCGAACAGACCCACTCACTTCTGACCTAACCTAACCTAGTTCGCAAACATAATAGTTCCTCAAGAGTCCACACCGTTCACCAAAAATTTTTTTTCCGAACTCATATAAATCGAAACGTGTTCAGAGTATATATCTCGGTCTATTGAACTTTCACAGACAAAGTGTAGAGTATGACATCTCACGTCGTCTATAGAGAATATTTTATTTAAAACTCAGTTCTACAAAGATGAGAGTCAATTGTCAATTGAATATCTTTGTATTAACAGAATTTCGAATTTACATTTCAATTGAAGAACAAAAGTGATTTCTGATATCACAGAATTCGAAAAACAAGATATCAAATTTGTGAAATCGTGTCACTACCATATATAGGCGCTATATTTTTCTGGTGGAATTCATGGTCAGTTACAAGGACAAAAGTGAAATATGTGCCTCTATAGAAAAGAATAACATAGAAATATATTTATTCTTCTGTTAAAGCAGTATAAATAAGTGGCAATACGCAGATATACCTACTTTATTAGACTAGTCATAAATACGGATACAAATAAGTACCAAACATCATATTTTCATATAACTACACATTTGAAAATTTATGGAAATGTAAAGATTTTTCACCTTTGCAGAAACTCTTTAACAGAATAAATGCTCTTCTTACCAGAGTGTATACAAAAGAGGTTTGAAGCATTTTGTGTGACGAAATGTATTTCGTCACCCGATTTGTTTTTGAAGTAGTTATGAAATGAGATGCCTTTATGCATATGGGAATTTTGGCCTATCATTAACCTTGAGAATGGTTGATGTAGGTTTTCTGCTCCTCGCGTATTGTGTTTATGGTAGGAGCTGTTTTTAGGTAGTTCCTGTGATTGTTTTCTTACATTCAAAATATGTACAATGACGGCACTGTTAGAATGAGTAATTAAAAATAATGAATCAGAATTTGAAAAAAATCAAGTTCGATTAAAAAATCTAAATATTTCAAATTCATTGATTTTAAGTCATATTTCAATAACTTATATTTAACTAAAAAATATATGGGTAGGAACGTGAATTCGATATCGACCCAAGACCCAGAAAAAGCACATTCGAATAATTGCCTCATAATGGCTCTTTTATTCAAATTTGTGTAATCCCGTATGATAAATATTCCATTGTCTACCCTATGGGCCTCAGTACACTGAAAAACAGTATTCTTACGGAACTAAAAGAGCATCATTTACGCCTAGACTTGAAGAATCGTAGAGCGTTTGAACATCAAAATAATATATTCGAAAATTAAAAGGCCGAGAGCAGAAGAGAAAAATATTATTAAAGTTCAACAAAAGTAAAACCTTCGGAAAAGAAGTAAAATAAGCCTAAAATCATTTTCTATCGCGATATGTAACTAACACTGAACGTGGCCTGAAAATCAGGACTCCAATATAGTTGGAAGAGTTTCGATAGTTCACATATATCCAGAGGATCTTAATAAGTCGTAAAAACAAGGTATCGAATTTGTCTAATCATATCACTACTGGTATATTTTCTAGTAAAATTGATGATCAGTCCCCAAGAAGAAAGTCAATTGCGTGTTTTTATAAAATCAGATTTCAAAATTTCAGTTTCAATTGAAGAATATAATTTATTGAAATGAACGCAAAAAGACCGTGAAATCCACAAGTTTGGAATATTTTTATTCTTCAAATGAAACTGCAATTTCAAAAGTTGGTTTCATGATGCCACCAAGATGACTTTCATATCAAGGGTTAGCCATGAATTTTATAAAAAAATATACTAGTAGTGACATGATTAGACAAATTCGATACCTAGTTTTTCGATTTCTGTTGATAGGTACAAGTATATCATTTAAAGAAGTTTTATTCATTCTAGAAAAGAAAGAAAAAGTTCATCTAAAACAGCTACTCCCCTGCCTATATGACACCACACGGAATTTTCTGAAGATTCTAGTGGAAGTATTCAATAATTTATCTTTTTTTTTTTTTCACTGAAGAGCTCAAGAGATCATTTTCTCTGAGCGAAACAAGATCTTGTATGGGTTGGAATTGAATATTATCCTGATTACGACATGAGATGCCAAATTCTACACTTTGTTCGTGCGATTAGGTATAGTATTTTTCACAGTAAATGGTATTGGCTTAAACTGCAATAAACTACTCGATTCAATTCCATTGTGTAGAAAAACATCTGGTAAAAGATGCAAATGTGCTACAGGGTCGAACTTAAGAAATTAGAATTTTGCATAATGTAGGAGATATACAAGTAATTTATTTAAATGTTACAATTCTATTCTATATTTAGTTCAGTGTCGCTATCGCTATCCTCATCTAAATTAATTATAATTGGCAAGCTCTATGGGATTGAACACGCAGTAGTAGGGAGGTAGTCGTAACACTGTATGTCCCAATTCTTCTGCAATTGTATCACAAACAAACATTTTCTTCAAAGAAACTGACTGCAGCACTTGTGAAAGTTCTTTTTTTGTATAATTTTCCTCAAAATATATGTCATTTGCAGCCATGAAGTTTTGAATCTCCAATTTCGTATTCTTTGAGCCAGGAATTTTCTGCAATTGTCGACTATGATAGCTTGCGTTGTCCATTACTATAACGCTGTTTGGCGGAATGTTGGGTAACAGACAATTTTTAAACCAATCTTCAAAAAGCTCTGCTGTCGTATCTTCGTGATAATCAACACAAGAGTCCTTAATATTTTTGGCAGAAAGCCACATAGCGTTTGGGATCCAACCATTTTCTGATCCTGCGTGTAATATTGTGATTCTCTTCCCTTTATTTGATGGTGCTTTTGTTTCACACTTATCAGAGGAATCAGACCATCCTCTGGAAGGGGTGTCATGCGTGTCAAACCACGTCTCGTCGAGGCAGAGTATTGGCCGATTTTCAGACCGGGATTTTCTTATTGACGTTATATATTCAGAACGCCAGTTTATTAAACGTGTGGATTCCATTATTACTTGTCTCTTGTCAATTTTTCGATATTTAAAGCCCATTGCAGACAGAGCTCGCCAAAGAGTAGTGAGGCCACAGTTGATGTGAGTTCCGTCATGGATGAGCCGCTGTTTCAGACTTTTGATTGTAGGAACACGCTGCTCATCGTACATAGTGTAGATTTTTCGTCTTATCAAACCTTTTTCCCAGTCGTCTAGACTTTTTGTGACACCGGAATCTTTACGCTTTTTTCTTGATTCCATGGAATTTTCAACAATTCGTCTAACTGAAGTAAGAGGCACCTTCGTCAAATTACTGGTTACTTTTGCTGCAGCACCCGCGTTATATCCTTGCTGAAGTAAGGAACTATACACATTTTTTATAATGATTTTCGCGTCACAAGATAAGTGATTTTTCTTTAACGAACCACTGGAAGAAGCACTATTACTTTTTATCCACGGACGCCACATACTGTCTATTCTGTACGTTGGGGTATAAAATCTCTGCTATTAATGTCTGTAATAACAAATTAATGTTTTAAAATTATTGCACGCCGTAACACAAGTGAACACTTCCAATGAAATACAAAGACTAAAATGAACAAGAAGTGTAAGCTGTAATCCTCTAGAATCCCTCTCTGAGGAACAAAATTACCTGAATCCGGTCCTTTTACATTTATGATGTGCATCTCGGATTTTACAACTTATGGGTCTAATTGGTTTTATTATAATCCTTCAGTCAATAACATTTATTGTGAAAACTAAGAGACTGGGATATACCCTCTCACTTTATACTTATATATTTTCCATAATTGGCAGTTTTGCTTCCTTTTGTGATAATTTGAGGAAAAAATAACCCAAAGAAATGATTTTTGAAGAAGAATAAAAAAGCAACATCAAACATGTAGCAAACATTCTCTGTTAATATGTTTCAATAATTTATAAACGTTTAATTCATTCATGAAATAGAAGAAAGTATATATCTAAAACAGTAACTCCTCTACCTATTTGGCACGACAGGCGCTGAATCACTTAGAGTTGTCACTTTTTTTCTCAATTAGTTTACCAATAACTTGGAACTTGAATAAAACCGATATTATTCATAGGATATTTCTACGCAATTGGAGAGAATCTCGCAAAGAAAGAAAAGTTTTGTATTACTTCTGCATTCTCTTGGAGAAAAAAACCATGTTTCCCGAGCCAACAGAGTTTTACACCACTCGATTTTAAAAAAATGTTTTTTTTTTCCAAATGTGGTATTTTAGGCAAATCTTTTAGGGAAAAATGACTATAATGTGGGGAATAATAAATTCTGAAAAATTCATTTAGCCTGATTTTTCCAAATCGATTCAAAAATAACAATTTCTATACAAAATGTAAAAAAGAATAGTAGCAAACACAGTCTTATTGGTATATCATCTGCAGACTGTTACTTCATTGATACGAAAAAAGAATCGAGGTCTATTTTGAACAACTATTTACCTGGCTTTATGACCCACCAGGCATTGCACCATATATAAGTGAATTTTTCTATTCTGAACACACGTTGAATTGAATACATATCAGATATCATTCACAGGATGTTTGAAATCTGTCCACTCCTCAAAACCACAAATGTAGAACGTTTCACAAAGTTTCGTCCTACCCGCTAGCGTAAAACTTTTCACATTTTTTGAGAATTTTAGCAGTGAATTGATTTATCTTTGGTAAGTGAAATATAGGTAAATACAAACAACTCTCTATTTTCCATTATGTCGTTAGGCAATATCCTATGAATATATCCCCTGTGCCATACAAACTACGTGAGTTTGGTGTACAAAATGAGCAGAAAAACTGATTTATACAGTGCATTTTTTCAATGTCCAACCCCCCTCCATTATTTTTTGAACGGGTCAACTCAAAAAATTCAAACTTGGGAATATGAGACTGATGCATGAATACTATATTTTGGAGTAAAATTGACTCAAGAAAATTTCAAGACGGGCACCACCTGAAAAAAAATTAATGGAAAATGTGATACATTGTTTGGAAGCTCCTGGCGAATATTTTATAACCCTGAAATATGAAATCAATATCTTAACCTACTACAAAATGGCGGAACATTTAATAATTGCCTCAAAACATCGCGATGTTCAACTTCATACTTTGAGAAAATAAGCTGAGTTCAGCTCAGAAGATGCCCGAAATAGTTGCCCTAAACGTTTTGAGATAAGAACAGCCTATCCAATAATTCACGTCGACCATTTTCGAACACAGAAACGTCGCTATTGCTGAAAATTTTTATTATTCTCTGCCGTACATTCAGTATTTGAGCAGGTTCAATTTCGTACACCTTCTGCTTCGAATATCCCACTAAGAAATGTCTAGAGCTGTCAAATCTGGCAAGCGGGCTGGCCATTCCGTAGTACCTCGATGGCCAATTCAAGGACCATTGAAAGTATTATCCAAATATCTTCTTACTTGTCTGGAGTTATGTGGTGGTACTCCATCATGTTGGAATAATAATGTCCATATCGAATTCATTAGGATTCACTTCGACGATTTCGGTGATTGGAAGATCGACAGTAGTTGCCAGCATATTCAAATACAATTCCCCTGTTGAGTTTTGTTTAATTGACTATTTTGGAGATAGTTTACGTTCTACCTATCTACTTATAAAATCGCAAACTAAATGAGATTATTCGAAATGAACAGTAATGTTCGTTGTACTTACATTTTTGTCTGTTTTCATGAACAAAAAATAACCCATCAAACTTTATCGGGTTGGGATTGCTATATGACAGAGAAAAACGAATATTTCTAAAAACATTATTTATGTGTTTGTTTTTAGGTATTCATTATATGTTCCGCCATTTATGTAGATAGAGGAGAAGCTGTTTGAGATAGACCCTTTTTTCATTTTTGTGTGAATGATATGAACGTATCAACAGGTTATTTGCTACTAATTTCGATGTAACATTTTTGTGGAAGCTGTGTTCTGTTTTAGAATCCGTACAGCAAGCGACTACTCCCTTGGCTATTGCCAACTACGCACACTGAAAAACCCACAATCACATAAAGAATTATCTCGGCCGAAAAAAACATAAGTTTTTATCAATTTTTGAAGGAACGGAAGTAACTCACCATATTCACCATTCGGAAAACCGCCGGTAAATGCACAAAACAGACAAAGAACGATCAAAGGCGAAAATTCGTGCCCGTCCATCCTTCGAGATAATACGGCGATGTTATTTCACGTTCATTGCCACGACCAGATCTCGACTGGGTTCACGATCAACTGGTCGACTGGGAAAGACATGACCACCGAAGCAGTCTGCATGATAATAGTCCAGGAGAAGTGTATGTCCGTATGGGTATAATGTGACGTAAAAAAAGTATTGGTGGAAATGTCTTTTTGATGAATATTCTAATGGAAATATCGACGTCTGCAATCGAAAAAAGTTGTGCTATAGGAAATATGCGAAAGATTTGAATTTGTCTCAAATATTTTTTGGTAATACTTCTGTCGCCTTAAGCACCTTTTTTGAAGGTTTTTTGTGAAACTTACGTAATTCGGTCTCCTCTACAAAAAAATCCGAATGAAATTTTTGGCTGTTTCGTATATTTTCGGAGATACAGGCCCATTTTGCCGTAAAACTTCACAATTTTTCACATCAAATTTCTGTTGCTTAAACACACAAAATTCGTCCTTTTTTGATGAAACACCACACATGCCCTCATTTACCCGTTCCCTACAGTTTTAAGCAGAAAAAAAACATTATTTTTTCAAAAAATCCAACTTTCTCCGAATGTTAACATTAATACATTCAGTTCTCAACAATAACAATGAGAGCGGCAACACTGCAAATACATCACTTTCGACTGTCATCTCACTGTGATATCACAACAAATTGGTCATGGTTTGAAAAGAGATGCCTTTTTTGGAAAAATAATGTTTCTTTCTGCTTCAAACTTTGGGGAACGGGTGAAAAAGGGTGTGTGTGGTGTTTTATCAGAAAAAATTTGATGTGAAGAATTGTGAAATTTTACGACAAAATAGACCTGTAACTCCGAAAATATACGAAACAGACCGAATTACGTGAGTTCCACAAAAAAAAACTCAAGAAAGAGGGTGCGCTCATAGCGACCGACATATTACCTATTTTTTCTCGTATCTTTGTTATCGTCATATTATTATTGAAATATTGTCTTTCATTCAGTTATCATTTATATCCATGAAATATTATGAAAAAATCAAAGAATTAGGGAGGGAAATTCAAACTCACAAAACGCGTCATCAGTGGTTGAAACGAAATGTGACGTCAGACGACACAACTTTGGATTTATCGGCATCGATATTCATACTGTGTTAGTGGTAAAATACTTCAAACCTGTATTCCTCTGGGGATTTCTATTGAATCTAGAACAATGTCTGATTGCATCAAATCCCAATTTTACGTACGCAGAGATTGAACTGCTGAAAACGGAAGTAAACATTATGTTATATGATGTATTTGGGTCCATAACATAGATTGGTATTCATAAATGATGCCCACAGCAGAGATGTATATCCTAGGTTTTCTACTGCTAAATAGCTTATACAAAACCTACTTATGACTAATTCACAATGAGCTGTATATAAATATAGTAAATTTACGTCAAATTGATTCTCACAATAATATAGACACGATTTTGGAAATACATTATCTCTCCCCTTAATCTTACACCATTGTTTTCGAGTTTTCGCATTGCTCGAAATACTTTTATCTTTCTTTCTTTTTTCTGTTCTCTTCTTCAAGCCTCATTCTTTACCTTCATCTTGTTTCTGCTTTTACATTTTTAAATTACTAATAATCTATTCAATATTATTATTTCGTTACTTTAGTGTTTTGAGAGCGACCTATGAAATTGAAAATTCAGAACAAAGGTTCTCTAATTTTTTTTGCCCTTCATTTCAAATAATGATCAATATATTATCTGATAAATTTCACAATATTGTTGTTTTTTCGAAATATTATGACCCTTCCTATTCAGTTCCAAAATGGTATTTTATCTTACCTGACTGGTTCACCCTGAGCCATTTCGTTTATTGACATGGAAACCAATGATGAAGATACATATCCTTGTATGGGTTGAACCAATGTTTTTTATTAGATATTATTTAATCCCAAAACAGATGAACCTAACCAGAGTCATCAGAAATGTAGATCTACCTTCTTCCTATTAAAGCAACTCGTCTTCAAACTCACCCCTAGTTACCGTTTAATGACTCCAAATAACTTTTTGGAAAGAAACCCATTAGCAATCTGAATAGGATTGGCTCTCTGTCACTGCTCATGTACATTTGTGAAAAATCTTCAATTGCTTCGACTTATCCTGGGATTTTTGGGATGGCCTATGAAAAATATTGATGAATATCAAAAACATCGTAAGTTTTGTGCTTTTGCAGTGGACGTTACTGTCAAAACAATGGTTTGAGGACGAATTCCCCTGCACTATAATTCTCCAAGTAAATAAACTCGCGTAGCCGGATACTTATTCAGTAATTATTATGCGAGAACTCGTTAATACATGTATTTAATCCTCATCAGCTGTACAGGGTGTCTCTGCTTGATTGGGTGTTTTCGGAATTTTTGAGGGCTTCAGATGTGCGATGAGAGTTTTTGGTCACCTCAAAAAAATCATTCACAATTCTTCATTTTTTCGTCATATTTTTCACAGTGAATGAAATGCCTTTTTATGCTCGGAAATCATCTCGTGAGCGTTGGTATGGGAGATGAGCATTGTGTTCTAATTTTTTTAGGCGCAGGAAAGACTCCTTGAGCAATTCGAAAGTTTTCCCTTCTGTGGAAAATGGATTCGTGGAAGAGAAAGGATCGCATGTCTTGAGGTTCAAAACGAATCGATTATAGGTAATTGCTGAAATGAAAATTAAATATGAATGATCTGAATGGTGGACCAGACTGGGAGAGACTTCTGATCTGATAAGGAAACATTTACCAGTCTGAGAAGATGAATTGTGAATTACAGTATCTGTGTGTGAAGGTTTTCTAAAAATTGAAAAATCATGTTTATCCTTAATTTTTGCTATTGTCAAATCCAGAAAATTGATTGCATTATTTTCTTCCATCTTCATGGTAAATTTGATGGAAGGGTGAATGGAATTGATGATATCAAAGAACTTATCCAGTTGACTATTCGTTCCTGTGAAGTGGGGTTCCCATTATCAGATCTTTACAAGATGAGTAAAATGTGTCGTTTAATTGTGAATAATTCTGTGACAGACACACAGTAAGTACGTCAAGAATTTCCAGCTTTGCAACCGGTTTGGTACAACTTCTATCTAACAGTCTTTCTGCTAGGGAAATGGTTTCCTCTGGACACCAAAAAAAATTTCTTGGCGTTACCGGGAATTGTTATACCTTTTATATTCTCAATCAATTGGTGGTGAAAGTTACTATGATTTTTATGATGATAATCAGTTCTTTTGATATTTTCACCAATGGAGCTGTTACAAAAGAAACTACCGGTCTAATGGGGTAATTCTCCTTGTGGAGCTTCATCAGTCAATACAATTTTGAAGTTGAGGGTTCATGACCACCAATCTAACCTTTTCCTTTTCATTTATGATGCACTGAACTCATCTAAAAGTTTCTTTGATTTCTTTTTGAAACATATTGGTGGGGTCGTTTCGAAGAATATCGTACATGCCAGCATTCAGAAATTCCGATGTTTTCTTTACGTATTCTTCATTACTATTGGCAATAACTGTTTTTCTTTTAGGTGCACGTGTAAAAATGATATCATTTGTTTTCGATTTTGTCATCTACTTGGCATACTGAGTCTCAACCCCCAGTCGCAATTAATTACATCTGATGCAGTATTCTTTAGCCAAAGCTGTTTTAGTATAATCAAATCGGAATCTTTATCGAATGTTAAAAGATGTTTCAGCATTATTCTGTACGAATCACTGGTGGTTTTCATTTTCTGCTCCATAGACACATAATAACCAGAACATCATTTGATAGCTGAAATTTTAACACCTTTTCAACCCAATCCGTGATCTCGATATTTTAGTCACGGTCACCAAATGATAATTCTTGAGAAACACACCTTATCGGTGTATTAAATACTTCCAATAAGGACCGGAATACATAGGCCAGAATAAGAAAAACATAAATCTATGATCGATTCTAGTACTTTCAAAATATATTCACAGAACTGATTTTTTTTCAAATATCAAGATAGAGAAATACATGAAGTTGATATCTCAAGGCCTTCTATTTTCGTAACAGACAATGTGTTAGATCTTGTCACGGTTAGCTGTTTTATACGGGATGTTATATAAGTGCGTGGTCAAACTTGGAGGGATGATCCTTTGGAAATTCTATGACGAAAAGTTCATAAAAAAATAAGTCCGGTAATGCTTCATTTTCAAAATACGGGGTGTCAACATTTATAAGAGATTGGTATTTCTTCAATACCTTATTGACAATCCTTCAGCCGAATTGGCTAATCTAGCACTAACTAGGTTGAATCCATCATGTGAGTTCTGCCCCTTACTTACATAACACCCTGTATATCTTGGTGTGTGTTAGCGGTATCACTTTCCAAATTTTGTTGAGCATAATGACGTTTCAAATGAAGAGGTCGGGGAATCGCTAACCAGAGGACGACAAAGCACTTGTCCGATCACTTCTTCTATCGGACAATTGTTGATAGTGGGCACTGTTTTTGATTGATTCTCAGTGAAAGGTAAATAGAGAAAACTGATGCATATAATATAATTTAAAAAACCACCAATATGTAACCTTTCATGAGTCAATTCCTTTAAAGATGAAAATGAAGTAGGTTTTACTTTGGCCATGGCCAAAATCCAATTCCCTTATCGTTTCAAGTTGAAAAAAGTAAATAGTACTGTTTTGAGATTTTGTTTGGCGATTCATCTTGTATACTTCATTTCAGGGTCAACAGGTCATGTTATTATCAGCTGACTCTTTATCAAATGATTTTCGGTCAAATAACCTGATGTGACATTTCAAACCGCAAAACAACAATAGCAAGATAATATTACAAGAGTAACTCAACAATAATTTGATTTTTTCTACACCTGTAGTATAATAATACAGATAGGTGAGCACATAATCTGTTTCATAATGAAGTCCATTATATGAGACGGATTGAAAAATTTGTATCCTTATGAAAAGTCTGTATCATAATGAGCTCATTATAATACATACCTGTCATTACAATGACAGATTCTTAATCAATTGAAAATAATTATATAAGAGAAATTTTGTGATTGGACAACGAGAAGAAATAAAGACTATTACTATCAATCCCTCGCCATTATTCCCTAAGGGAATAATATATGGCATTATACTGCAGAAACCATAAGTATAATACTTACATTATATTATTAGTCGTAAATAAATATCGATACTTCTCCCACTTCCAGATCAGTGGGACCCACAGTACAAATATAAATTCAATATTTTTAGTTCTTCATTATTTATCGAGAGTGGGAAAAATAGCGTATTCAACTCTTTTGTAATGGTTATTAACACACTCACATAAACCATACGAATCGTATCCCGGTTAATGCTCGTGTATTGAATTACCGATGGTTACAGTCAAGAAGAAAGGCAATTGACAAGAAGATTCTCGTTCTCAAACAATATCAGAAAGGTACTGGTGGTGGTCCCGACTTGAATGCACATTTTCTTCAATATGAAGAGCAACTTTATGGTCAATTGAAATTGGAGGTAAAATTCTATTAACCCGACGCCGCGCGTTAGAATTATTTTTTGTACTTACGTATTTCGGTCCCCTGAACAAAATATTGATGTGAAATTTGTGGTGTTCTCAACTAGTTTCGGAGAAATGGCCCCCCGAAGACAGGAAAAACGGGGTCGATGCATTTCCTTTTTTCTCAGCCAATTCCGCTCGAAATTCCTCCTCCTTTTTATCAATATGATTTACACAACTGATTCCACCTTCTTCGTCATTTTTCGACCGAATAATGGGCATTTTCACTACAAGACTAAAAAATAAATCGTCATAGGAATGCGAGATTAGCAAAACAGTAAAGCGCCTTCTACTGTTTTGCTAACCTCGAATCAAGATGAATAAAAACCCTGGTGTGTTGACTTATACCTAGTAGATTGTAAGCAAACTTTCTCGAATTTTCGCTATCTTGATTTTGATCAATTCTAACTGAAGAGATGCCTTCGAGAGTTTGCCAGCAGAGGCGCACCTTACGTGATTTTAATTTAATCTGTGATGCCATGATATCCCTCTGCTCGACGGCCATTCGATTATTTATAGGTTATGTTTATTTCATGGTCTCATGTTTTACATGCAATTTCTTGCTTTCCCGCCAAATGCTAGAAATTATGTAGTCATCACATTTTGACTGATTATAAGGTATTCCTTTTGCTTTCAATTTGATGAAAAATAAATCAAAAACTCAGTGATTGTGATGTGATTTTAAATCTTCCGAAACAATAGTTGTGAGTGAAACTGGAAAGTATTGATATCTTATTTTTCTACTTTCTGAGGAACCGAAAATAGGTAAGTACTTTTTTCTTCATAGTGTTAAAAAAAATGCAATTTTAATGAGAATACGAGCCGACGATATGAGGGATAAGTAATACCTAGACGTTACACGAGCGTTTTATTTTGAGCTTTGTAAATCGGTTCATAATAAATCTAACTATCACTATGAAATCAAACAAATACAAGAACAGCAACGATAAACACTTAAAAAGAATATAAACAAGAAAAATGTGGAAAGAAACACGAACTAGGTACAAGATTTTGAATATTAAAGGAACTTTCAAATGCATTCAAATTCGAATAGAACTGTCAAACATTTCAAAAAAATTAATAGCTTTTTATTAGACGAACTTGACCTTATGTATTCTGTATACTGATAATTCTATTGGTGAGCGAGAGATCCCGCAAGAGTTTATCCAATGAGACCGCCGGTATCGAAAATCACTCGTAAGTAGTGTTGCCAGATGTCCCACTTTTGGCGGGATGTCCCGTTTTTTAACCCCTCTCAGGACGCGTCCCGCCGGGTACCTGAGCGGGACGCCCAATATCCCGCTTTTTTTTATGAAAGTTATATTCATTAGATTGCGAATCGAAGCTTGATCGTGTTTTTTATGCAGACTCGAAAGTAGCTGAAAGATTGACCCATCGCCGCACAAAATCAGGCGCAATTGAACATAATGTATTGGGTCCGGCGTCGGTTAAAGGTACAGTTAAATATCTACAAAGTGGAGTCTATTTTAGTGTTTCTACAGATGCCTTCAACCATGGGCATTCAAAATGTTTCCATTGGTTGTTAGGTTTTACACACCGGAAATCGACGTCAAAACTTGCGTGTTGGACTTCTATGATGATGCGGACGAAACCGCTACTGCTATACATAATAGTATAGTGGGGAGACTGAAAAATTTTAACATCAACTTAAAAAATCTTACAAGTTATCCCCCGGACAACACTAATGTTAACTTTGGGGGCAAGCATTCTGTTTTCAAACTGTTAGAGAACAACAACGACAAAATTATTGCAGTGGGATGTCCAGCTCACATATTACATAACGGCGTAAACCATGCTACGGGAAAATGCAAATCTGATCTTGAAAATATAATGCTCAAGGTTTATAATTACTTTTCCTACCACGCAAAAAGAGTACAGGCTTTGAAAGATTTTTTCGAATTTTACGAATCCGAATTCTCACCAGTTTTACGACATGTTACCACACGTTGGCTATCCCTTCTTCCGGCAATAGAGCGTTTGGTGAAATCGTACGAGATATTAAGAAATTTCTTCATCACATTGGGAGGAGACGAGTGCCAATCAGTTATTTGGAGTTACTTCAATGATGAACAGACATGCATTAAACATTATACAAGACACCGTATTGAAACTGGAAACTGACAGAGTGCTATGTTTTGAAGCGTTTGACTTACTGTTTCCAATATCAAATCAAACTGCATTTTGTTTCTTCAAAACTTTTAAAAATATATAGAGGCACGGTTCGATTTCAACGAAAGTAATTCAATCAACCTGTTTCAACTATTTGCTTTGAAATCGAATTTTGATTATAAAATGGCCGTTGAAATTATGGAAAAAGTAAATATTACTAATTTCGATATGGATGCTTTATATGAAGAAATCTACAAAGTCAAAGACGTCTTGAAAGCCGTCATTGAAGATAAAAATAAAAAGCCTATCGAAAAATGGCACAATATTTTCAATTCTCAAAACTTGTCTAATTTGCTAAAGTTATATCAGTTTATGGCATCAATCTCTCAAGCAAATATTACATGGACAGATAGGCGTAATAGATTAACAATAGAACATGTGAAGGCAGAAATTCAAATAAAAGTAATTCATAAAATTTAATTTTATGTTAAAAGTTCCTTTTTGAAAAAATTTAAGTTCCTAAAAATAGTGATATATTTTTGTTTTTATCTTAAGTTTTGATTGATTTCAGTAATGTCTGTAGTTTAAAAAAAAGTTAAACTTTAGAAAAGTTTTAAATTCTGTAGTTAAGAAATGGAGGATTGTAATATTTTGTGATGAATTACTCGTTGAAATGGGTTACAAAATCACAGAGAAACTTTTATAACGTGAAAATCTATTTTTCTCAAACTGACATATATATATATAATACATAACAACAACTTCTTTTATTTCAGAACATAGTATTAGGTGGTATTAGCTGGTGAATTGCTAACACTAACACTCCGCCTCAATTCAGCAGAATCTCGAACTCCTATGGCTTTGCGCATCCTCATGAATGCATCCATCGCTAGTGGCTTCGTCAGTATATCTGCTTTCTGCTC
Source organism: Zygogramma bicolorata (assembly GCA_032362365.1). Taxonomy (NCBI): domain Eukaryota; kingdom Metazoa; phylum Arthropoda; class Insecta; order Coleoptera; family Chrysomelidae; genus Zygogramma; species Zygogramma bicolorata. Next base: position 78,742 of record JAVJAQ010002483.1, read on the forward strand.
TCTGGATTCTACATATTTGACGTCAATTTCATTGTTATTGTAGAGATCTCGTACAAAATTATATTTGACATCAATATGTTTAAGGCGACGGTGTTCCCATTTTCGTAAAGAATGGATACAAGCTTGGTTGTCTTCAAAAATTGTAATAGGTTCCTCCAAATTCATATTCAAGTCCAAAAATACATTTTTCAACCAAACTAGTTCACTCGCTGCAGTGGCCAAGGATACATATTCAGCTTCTGTTGACGATAAAGCAACTGTATTCTGTTTCCTAGTTACCCAGCATATTGTTGAATCGTACGCTTGAAATAAGTATCCGCTGGTGGATTTTCTGTCTTCAGATGCAGCCCAATCAGAGTCAGCATAAACGATTAGAGGAACTTCAGAATGACTCGGATAAAGTAGTCCATGTTCAAAAGTTCCTTGTAGGTATCTCAGAACTCGTTTTAGTCCTGACCAATGGATTTCTGTGGCGTTGCTTTGGAATCTGCTGAGAAAATTTACTGCATAGCTGATGTCTGGCCTAGTATTGAGCATAAGGAACATCAAACATCCTATTAATTCCCTGAAAGGCTTTTTCTCTATCACACATTCAGAAGACTCTTCGATTTTCATTTCTCCATTACGGTGTTTTTGACGATTTGCATTCTTCCATTTGAAAACGTTTCAGAAGATTTCTTGTATAGACTGCATGGCTGACTCAGGAACATCCCATTTTCAGTATTTTCGATCTTCATGCCCAGAAAATGTTTCAATTCTCCTAAATCTTTCATGCTGACTTCACATTTCAATTTCACTTTGATTTTATCTATTTCACTTTTGACGTTTCCTGTCAAAATGATGTCGTCTACAAAAAGTAGCAGGAATACCTCGGAATTTTCATTCCTGCTCATATACAAACATTTATCACTTTTCGATCTTTCCATTCCAATACTTGATAAGAATTGATCAAATCTTATATTCCAAGCTCTGGGAGCCTGTTTCAGGCCATATAAGGATTTTTGGAGTTTACAAACGAGATTTCTACCTTTTTCGAATCCATGAGGCTGCTTCATGTATATTTCTTCTGTGAGCAAGCCATGTAGAAAAGCATTTTTCACATCCATGTGATAAGCGAAGAGTTTTCTTTTATTTATAAGTGCCAGAAGAGTCCTCAAAGTTGTTAGTCGGGCTACAGGAGAGTAAGTTTCAGTATAATCATATCCTTTCTTTTGAGAGCAGCCTTTTACAACCAAACGTGCCTTATATCTTTCGACGTCACCGTTTTCGTCTCTTTTCACTTTGAAAATCCATTTATTGTCGATTGCTTTTCTTCCGAGTGGTAGTTTGACAAGAGTCCAGGTTGCATTGGCCTCAAGAGATATCAATTCTTCTTCAATTGCTTTGTACCACATTTGTTCGTCATCTCTCGTTTCAATTTCCTCTAATGTTTGTGGAACATTATCTACGAAAGATTCTGCATTCATTGCCATGACACAATAATCTTCCAAATACTTGGGTTTAGACATTTTTCGTGAACTTCTTCTCAGAACAGTTGTCTCTTCTTCCCCTTCATCCACATGAATTGGAAACAATTCACATTCTCTTTCTTCATAGATTTCTGCTCCGCCTGGCTTGACATTTTCGAATGACTTTTCCCTCGAATTTGTCTTATTTCGATACTGAGTCTTATAAAAATCATCAGACTCGTATGTGAATTTGGATTCATCAAAAATCATATCCCTACCATAATAGACTTTCCTTTCGTCGGGATTCCATAGCTTATAACCACTTGAGCAATATCCAATCATTATACATTTCAATTATCTTGTTCCGAATTTGTTGTTGTTCAGCTCCTTTGGGACATGTAAATAAGCTACGCAACCGAAAATCCTAAGTTTCTGAATATTCGGTTTTGTTCCGTACCACAATTCTGCTGGTACCTGGTTATCCAGGGCTCTGGTCGGGCTTCGATTTATGAGATAAACTGCAGTCAGGACACTTTCGTTCCAGAATGTTTTATCCAGTTTTGAATTTAGTAACATACATCTTGCCTTTTCTATTATTGTACGGTTCATTCTTTCCGCCACTCCATTTTGCTGTGGTGTATATCTGATTGTGAACTCGAACTGAATACCATTATTCTCGAAATGTTCCTTCATTTCATTTGACAAGTATTCTCGACCATTGTCACATCGAAAACGACTCAATTTTCGGTTGAAATGTGCCGTTGCCATTGATTCGTAAATTTTGAAGTAATGGAATACTTCTGATTTAGATTTCAGGGTATATGCAGCGGTGAAGTGAGTGAAATCATCAATAAACGTTAGTATAGAACATATTTCTTCCGATCATGGGATTCCGGATCAATGGGACCGAAAAGATCACTATGCACTAACTGTAATGGTCGCGTTGCTCGAACTCTTTCTTGATTGTGAGGGTTTCTGGACTGCTTTCCTTCAACACAAATCTGACAGAGTTGTCGGGGACATTCATTGTCTTCAAAATTCATGCCATGTGACAATTTTTTAAGTTTTTTCAAATTGTCATAACTGATATGGCCCATACGCTTATGCCATAAATCAATATTTTCTATTGAAGTACAGATATTTGCCTCAGCATCTAGGATAAAATGAAGCTCATACAGTTTGTGTTTTCTATATGCTTCAGCTACGACAACTTCTCCTTTCCTGATTACTCCTTTTCCGTTCCCGAAGTGGATATCAAAACCATTCATTTCCAGTTTACGAACAGACAGGAGGTTGAACTCAAGACCAGGTACGAAGAGAACTGCTTCAACCGTGATATCTCTCACTTCTTTTCCAACAACTGTCTTTACTTTGATGTCCCCACATTTTTCAGCCATCAAAATTTCACCATTTTTGGCACTTTTTATCCTAATAGGATCTGTTAGTACTTGAATATTGACTAGAACTGATTCTTCGTTGACCATATGTTCGGAAGCACCTGAGTCCAAATACCAACTCAGTACATTATGAAAATCACTTGTAGCTGGAAAGCAAAACTGTTCGTTCGACTCTTCGTCAGAAACATCATGTGCCGTTCTAGCTTCGTTGAGTCCTTGTCGATAGTTATTACTGCTCTGTTTCTTGCATTCCGATCTTTTATGACCACTGAGTCCACAGTTGTAACATTTGAATCGAAACACATCCTTTTTCTGGTTGCTCGAAGATGGAAACGTTTTTCTTGAGCTTGAGCAAGGTCTTTTATTGGTGGATGCCGCAAAAACAGTTGGGGATTGATTATCATGTTTTGGTTTCCTTTTTATTTCTTCACGTTTGGATTCCTCGTCAAGAAGACGATTTTTAACAAAATGGATGGTGAGTTTATCGGCTGATAAAGTTTCTAATGCTGTTACCACGACTTCATATTCTGGAGGCATCGTCAAAAGTAAGTGACAAACTACATCTGACTCCTCCAAGGTGGCTCCGCTGGAACGTAACTCCCGAACTAGTTTATCAAACCTCAGAAAATGGTTTGCTAATGATTCTCTCGAACTATTATATTTCAAAGTTAGTAAGGACTTTCGCAGAAGCAGTTGATTCGCTACCCCGTTCAAAGGTAGATACAAGAGCATTCCATGTATCAAATGCAGTTTCGTGATCTCGCAGATACTCCAAATGGCTGTCTGAAACTCTTTGAATGATTTGGGATTTGGCCTTTTTATCACCTTTCTTCAGCAACAAGAGTTTATTTTCTTTTTCTCTGCTAACTTCTGGTTTATCGTCTTCCTTCAGAGTAACCATGTCCTTGTATGAAACTTATCAGATCTAACTCTTCCAACAGTGTTTCCATACGAAACTTCCAGTTACTGAAGTTACTTCCATCAAATAACGGAATTTTGAATTTGATGTCTTCGTCTGCCATAGCGTTAATAAACTCGAACAATTGTACACAACTAACAGTGATAACGGTGATCTGGGCCCATAACCTGATGAATTACTCGTTGAAATGGGTTACAAAATCACAGAGAAACTTTTATAACGTGAAAATCTATTTTTCTCAAACTGACATATATATAATACATAACAACAACTTCTTTTATTTTAGAACATAGTATTACGTGGTATTAGCTGGTGAATTGCTAACACTAACATTTTGTAACTAAAATTGTGATTTATTTTATATCCCGATTTTTTCAACTCAGTCCCGCTTTTTTTACGCTTAAGTCCCGATATTTAGAATAACGGATCTGGCAACACTACTCGTAAGCTGCCGCCTCAATGGAAATGTACCCTTAGAAAATCGCATTTGTAACACCACCTACCGTCAAAAAATGTAAGTTCACTCTTCGATTTCTCAGGTCGAGAGGAATTGGCTAAACAAAAGCATATCGGTCAACGCACCAGGGTTTTTATTCATCTTGCCTCGAATTGTTATGGCGATTTATTTTTTAGTCTCTTAGTGAAAATGCTTATTATTATGAAAAGTGATGAAGAAGGTGGAATCAGTTGTATACATCGTGCTGATAAAACGAGGAATTTCGAGCGGAATTGGCTGAGAAATAAGTATATGCGTCAACGCCGTTTTTTGTGTCTTTGGGGCACCATATCTCCGAAACTAGTTGAGACCGCCAAAAATGTCATTTGAATATTTTGTTGAGGGGACCGAAAAAAAAATCTGAGGCGTGGCATCGGGTTAATAAAATTTTACCACATTGGGAATGGAAGGACTATCACCATGACTGTACCTATATGTGTTTTGCATTTCTATGGAATCTATTATTTCTTGGTCACCATCGTCAAAAAGTAATCAATCTGTCGTAAATTCATTTTATTCACGACTAAAACATAATGTAAGTATTATACTTATGGTTCCTGCAGTATACTGCCATATATTATTCCCTTAGGAAACAATGGCGAGGGATCAATAATACTAGTTGTAGTAGTAGTTGTAGTACTCTTGTAGTCCCAATACAAAATTTCTCGAATTGAATATTACCATGGAAACTCGGATGTAACTAAACTCCAAAGGGTCAGTGTCAAACACGTAGGTAGTGTTTGTGTATTTGTATTGAGATGAATGAAACTGAAAAATCATTTATTTGTGATAAATAAATTAGTCTCGAATAAAGTAGAGTATACTACTCGCAATGATGACTTTTATTCTCTCAGAATATTACTCCTTCGCCGCTGACGCGGTTCGGTTCGTAAAAATTCCTTGAGAATAATAGCTGTCATCATTGACTCGTAGTATAATATACTATTGTCTCTTTAAAATTTGGGAAAAACTGAAATATAAATAAACATCAATTTCACATTATGTCATAGATGATCAATGTGTCACAAAGGAAAATCTTTCACTAATTATAACTACTTTGAACACGATTATTTTAAAGGCTCTCATTTACTAATCAGAAATTAAACGAAGGCGCAAAGTACTGGCCCAAGAATAAAAACTCAAAGTTTTAATAGAGAAAACTTCACGCGATCTGCTCTGGACAAGTCATTTCAAAAATGGCAGATGACGACTATAGACGTACTGTGGGGCAGATGAACCCACTTGGCAAAAGATCTGGACGTTTGGGTTTCTATATTTTACGGGGTGCATGAATGAGTGAGAATATTGAAAAAACGGTGAAACGGAAACGAATAATGATTTCAGAAAATGTTCTTTAATTGTATTGCTGTGAAATTCACAGAAAGCTATATTCTGGAAAAATTTAAACATGTGAATTTCCGACAAAGTGGTTTTCGGGTTCAAATCCTCGCCAGACAACCGTGCTGGGATTCACACGATAAAAAGTAAGGCCTCGTTAATCCATTGCTCGCACAAGTTTCGACTTCTGAGGGTAGACGTTCGACAGCTGGTTAACGGAAAAAACAATTAAAAATTTTTTTTTTTTGAACTCCAAAATGCTCCATGTTTCATGATGGAACTCTTAGAAGTGGCAATAAACCTTATATTTGGTCCAGAATATTTCATAATTGAGTGGATGTCGTTTATTGACCTCAGTAGATTTATTCAGATGGGGAATGTTTGGAGAATAAATATTTCGTTGCCGACGTTTCGACTTTCATAAAGCCATACTCAAAGCGTACAAGTTCACACTGAATCAGATTATATATATATATATATATATATATATATATATATATATATATATATATATATATATAAAAACAAAACTGTAGTATTTTTGGGTGAACAGCAGAACGGAAGTGTACTCTTATAACACCAGTTTTTCCAATATTTCGATAATGTTTATTACCATCTTCAGGGAAAAGCTACAAAATTATCATTTTAAGTTATCACATCAAATAAACAGTAACAAGAACCTTACTGTATTTGAGGTTAGTCGTATTAAAAACGTTGGTAAAGTGAAATAACATGTCACAGACGAAAAATATGTTCACAGTCCAATATTAAAATTTTTTACACCAAGTGAATTGTTTAAAACGCCATTAAAATATTAACAAGATTAAAAAAATATAGTTGCATATTCAACAGGTGAATACACATAAAAGTCGAACTTTAACGGTTGAATATGAATTATGAATGACATTGACAATGAAGTTTGAAATGACAGCGTTGACATGAAGTATGGAACATCTAGAAACAGGTGTGTGAAGAGATGTTCCATACTTCATGTCAACGCTGTCATTTCAAACTTCATTGTCAATGTCATTCATAATTCATATTCAACCGTTAAAGTTCGACTTTTATGTGTATTCACCTGTTGAATATGCAACTATATTTTTTTAATCTTGTTAATATTTTAATGGCGTTTTAAACAATTCACTTGGTGTAAAAAATTTTAATATTGGACTGTGAACATATTTTTCGTCTGTGACATGTTATTTCACTTTACCAACGTTTTTAATACGACTAACCTCAAATACAGTAAGGTTCTTGTTACTGTTTATTTGATGTGATAACTTAAAATGATAATTTTGTAGCTTTTCCCTGAAGATGGTAATAAACATTATCGAAATATTGGAAAAACTGGTGTTATAAGAGTACACTTCCGTTCTGCTGTTCACCCAAAAATACTACAGTTTTGTTCTTAACTGGTCAGCAAAGACTTCCCCTCTAATAATATATATATATATATATATATATATATATATATATATATATATATATATATATATATATATGATGAGTTGTTTTTTCGGGTTTCAATCCGTGTTCTGTGGTTCTGATCCTCTGAAGGATAATCGTCACAACGTTTCGGCAAAGTCTCATTTGCCATCTTCTAGGTGATGATTGAGTTTCGACCTCCGAACTCGACTTCGGAGGTCGAGACTCAATCATCGGGATTAGATTTTTTGGGAACATCCCTATTGTTTTATTGTTGAAAACATCGACCTCAACGAACTGAAGTCTTATTCCAAATATTGAATTCCTAACCATACAAACTACTGACTGGTAGAGAGTACAATGATTTCGTTGCCACCTGGTATATATATAGTGAAAACTTGAAGTAATACTATTCAACAAGGAATATCAACTACAATAAAGCAGACGTGAAATGAGAATTGAATAACTTGCAGCGGAGTGTATATTGAAGGTGTTGGTGAGAAATAATCATAAGTGATAATCAATAGTACACTTTTAATATAGCTACAATTAATAAGAGTATTTCATGAAAATAATAAATATTATACACGATTTATTAAACATATAGTTAACAACATTAACAATAACTTGCTCTGATTGAAGAGCCCATTTTTTAACAATATACCGTAATTGTACCCTAGTATATAATAGCACTAGCCTTAGATATTATATGGATACAACATAAAATGAAAGTCGAGCATTTTAGTTCATTAATTGTACTGTAAACAAATTTCGTGTTGTGAAATGTTCATAGGAGTATTAGGAATAATATACAAAAATGGAGAGCTCTGATAACTTGAGGAAGATAATATTATATTTACAATTCAACCAAATAAAAAATCAAGAATATTAAATTTTACTGCAATTTTTTTCAATATATCAGTTAGGTATATATTTTTCGATTGGAATATTATATAAATTCTCCACAACATAGTATGCTTTCTTTGTAGTTTGCTGGGTTTTCAAACTATCACAATCTGGAAAAATTAAGAATGAATATTGAACCGCTACATGCGTAAAAAGGTTCTTTTGGATAAAATTTCTACACTCGTATATATTATTCTTAATATTCTTATTATTTTCAGATTGTGGTATGTTAGAAATCCAGAAAACTACGAAAGAAGGATTGATCCACTACAAAATAATATCTTTCGAACAATACACCTGTCAGTCAGATTTTCACTATGAGAGGTTCCAAGTACCTATCCAACAAATGATATTTAATATTTCCGTATTATTTTGGAAAGGTAGGTTTGCTTTTTTGCTGTCACAATTTTTTTGATCAGAACAATTGACTTCTCCAAAATATTGAGGATTCGAAATGCTTTCATACCGAAATAAATCATTTTGCATTCATTGTTGATAAGATACGGTCGTCATTATAACAATTTAACTTGTTTTGACTGACCATGAATATGAAAACAAAGTGTGATACATGGATCTCTTCACTGGATGAGCATTCGTTTGGTTCACGTCGTGTTCATCTTGGTTTCTTTTGCTTTAAGTTGTATGTTCGGTATGTTGTGCTATGTTGCTTTCAGGTACTAATGTAACAATAACAAGAATTCGTTTCATAATTTCTTCAGTCCACTTTCGATAGGAAATTCTTTCGTTTTGTGATTCGTCATCAAACACTGATTTTGTATTATCTGTCGTGTAAACAGCTCTGTTCTTGTGATTTTATGATATAAACGTTAAATGCAATAATCAAAGGGAATCACAGATTCTGCCCCATTCGAATTCTAATATCCAATGATTTTACTGTTCTCCATAATTAATTGAAATACTAGACAAAATAAAATAATAGTCGATTTTGATAAAACTGGTATATACAGTTGCATTCTGTCTGAATAAAACTGACTACCTGATCTACACACACTTAATACTGAATGGGACATACAGGGTGTCTCACTAGAAATTTTTCATTGATCCGATTGTAAGTGAAAGTATTTTAACTATATATATATATATATATATATATATATATATATATATATATATATATATATATATATATATATATATATATATATTTAAATACAGATTCACCAGAATGGAGAGACCTGTAATGTTCAAAGAACACAGGGTGAAGTTCAGTTTATCTTCAACCATTTATTTTCCTGGCAATTGAAAAGTATGTCCATAAATTAATTTTCATCATCATGGAATTTTTCTGGTGTAAAATAATTGCAAACACTCCTAATTGTTTTCATGAACTCTGTAAAGAAGTTCGTTTATGTACTGTGACACTTTTTGAAAAACTTTTATATCCTGTATCGTTCAAATTTTGGAGGAAGACTTTTCCAAAGATTGGTACCATTTTCCGTTTCGTTGTACCAGTTATCATAGTAACTACAAGCAGCAGTCATGGGTACACCATTTTGGGTTAACCAGGTTCAGAAATGGAACAGTGTCTTGATTGTGAAGCAGAGAATAGCCCTTTTTCGACCGAAACCTCAACATGCTAAATTTTGTTCTATTAAATCACACCTATATGGTCAGAGCTGCCTAATGTGGGATAAGAATCCGATTTTCGAAAATTTCGAGCCAATTTGGAATTTTGTGTATTACTCTGGAATATTTCAGCGCAATTTTGCTGTTATTGCGAACAAACTGTCCTAAATAATTGTCCATTTTCAACGAATCTCCTCCAGTCATCCAATGGAAGCTTCTTATTTCCTTTGAAAGCATCATAATTTTTATTTTCATTTCTGTTACCTTTGTCAAGACTGTGAATGTTTGAAAACAAAACCTACTTTATTCATTACTTCGAAACTCCACCTCGGAACTCATTAGATATACTGTGGAAAAGCACCACAAAAATAAATTCCTTGTGTCCGTGTTCAAAGATGAATGGACCTCAAACGATCTCACTCTACATATCCAGTTGTGATGGATATAGGAAATAGCCTCTCTCCCTACCTCGACAATTCAAATTTTGGACAAAGTAATCTGTTCAGTTGTTCGGAACTGCTGAACTCTTAGCTCAAGTTGTTCTGAAACCTGGGACTCCTCGGAGGTAACCCTGAGCCAAAGGACTACAAAAATTACATTATGAATTTGTCATTCAATTTTTTTAAACGTCAAACAACTGCGATACTGAAGCAAGATACCTGATCTTGCCCTGATGATATTCCTCAATGATATTGCTTGTGATATACTCTTTCTCTTTTTTTTTTTTTCTTTCGTTTGTTTGTTCTTGTTTGTTATTGTTTGTTATGTACCATTTGGAATTTTATATATTCTGTAGTGTACTATCTTGAATAAATAAATAAAAATCCTTTCCCTGTGTCCATGTACAAAGTGGAATGGACTTCAAACGATCTCACTCTACATCTTCAGTTGTGAATCATATACAGAATAGCCTTATCTCTACCTCGATAGTCAAAATTTTGAACAAAATAATCTTTTTCCAGTTGTTCGGTACTGCTAAACTCTCAGTTCGAGTTGTTTTAAAACCTGGGACTCCTTGGAGGTAACCCTATGAAAAATACCACAAAAATACATTCTTTGTGTCCATCTTTGAAGTGGAATGGGCTTCAAACGATCTCACTCTACATATTCAGTTGTGAAGCATATACGGAATAGCTTTATCTCTAACTCTACAGTCAAAATTTTGAACAAAGATATCTGTCTCCAGTTGTTCGGTACTGCCAAACTATCAGTTCAATTCATTCTGAAACCTGGGACTCCTTGGAGGTAACCCTGTGAAAAAGAGCCACAAAAATCCCTTCCTTGTGTCCATGTTCGCAGTGGAATGGACCTCAAACGATCTCACTCTACATATTCAGTTGTGAAGCATATACGAAATAGCCTTATCTCTACCTCGACAGTTAAAATTTTGAACAAAGTGATATTTCCAGTTATCCAGTACTGCCAAACTCTCAGTTCAAGTTGTTCTGGTACCTGGGGCTCCTCGACGTGACCCTGAACTCGGTGGGCATGTCGTAGCAGATGCAAACGCAGCACGAGGGGAACCGGAACCAGTCGGAGAAGATGCCCCGGCACTCGTTGTTGGGGTCGTACGCCAGGAGGCGGTGGAGGCGGTACTGCTGCTCGCACCTGCAGCCTTCCCTGCAGTACATCTGGCGGTGCTCGTAGGCGCACTTCTCCAGGTGCACGTACTGCTCAAAGGGGTACATGTTGAGCAGCGCCAATTCTTCGCCGCGGGTATTGTTCGCCCAGAAAGGGGCGACGACTTCCTCTCGTACCGGACAGGCGTTCCTGGAAAAGTAAAGGACATTCAGGGCGATTTATTGACGAGATAATAACCTCATGGAGAAGATGACCTCAAAAAATCTGAACGTCTCGAATTCTTATTTTTTGGGTGCCAAAACCAGCAAAAATACTAACAAAGTTGTTGAAAAATAATAATTGTTTCGTGAAACGTCCTAGATATTCATAGAATACTTTCTTTATTTAACATATACCGTGTGACACAGACTCATGGTACACCCCCGTTTTCTCCTTTGTTTTGCTAGCTATATTTTTGAAATTCGGAACATTGAATATGCTCACTGAACAGCATTTCTCAACATATCTGAAAAAAAAAAAACAACTTCCAATTTTTCCGGAAATGACATCAACTTTCGATTCTTGAATGGGACACCCTGTATATTGTTACATGATCGGCTAGGGATGATCATGAGGAATCCAACGATACCAGGTTTGATGATGTTATCTCCAATGACTGCGGAGATATCGCCATTTATATTATCCATAAGCTCAACGAGTAGGAGAGAGAAACTTTTCTGGCGGGTCAATCCAATTCTCTCTCTCACTCATTGAGCTTATGAATAAAATAAACGGCGATATCTCCGTAGTCAACGGAGATAACACCATAAAACTTGGTATCGTTGGATTCCTCATGATCATCCCTAACCAATCATGTTTAACAACAAACCAGGTGTCCCATTCAAGAATTTATAGTTGATGTCATTTCCGGAAAAATTGGAAGTTGTTTTTTTCTTTCAGATATGTCGAGAAATGCTGCTCAGTGAGCATATTCAATGTTCCAAATTTCAAAAATATAGCTAAAGAAGCAAATTAGAAAACGGGGGTGTACCCTGAGTCTGTGTCACACGGTATATCTCAAATTAAAAAAATTATGGAATAAATGAATAATAATGGAACATTCTATAATGAATATTCGAATAAAATACTCATAAGAATATGCATAGAATATTCCATATGGTATATTTTTAGAATATTCTCTTCGAGCCATTTTCAGAATTTTCTTTTACAATCTATTTATAGAATATTTTCTGTGGTGTATGACTGGAAATTCAGGTTGGCATTTCTCAATTGGTATCGTATTCATTACTAATAGAGGTGGAGTTAGAGTTTGAGGCTGAGTCACTGCCTCAAACTCTAACTCTACAATAGGGCAACCGAAAATGGCCTCCGAAGTTTGGGAGTCCCAGGACGAAGTTCCCGCAACAAAATTTAATCAGTACTAGAAGAAGGATTTGAAAACAATGTGCTTCAAGTGTAGAATACCTTGTGAGTTCTCTGAGGGAAGTTGAAAGCATTTTGATGAATGTAGACAGACCACCGATTCCTGAATCCTGGACCATATTTCGTATATCTGTGTTTTACCCCATGGCTGATACAATAATTATGGCTCAGTTAAACAACAGATTTGAAGGCATGAAATCAGTGATCAATGCCTACAAAGTTGTTCAATCGTTTTTCTTGATCGATGCTTCAGTTGATGAACTTATTAAAGTGTCTGAGAATTCACAGAGACTTCTTCTTATGATGTGTCACCAACATTTTCTCCACAAATTTTCAGCGTGCGTGCAGCTTTCGCCAGTAAAATCATGAAAATGTCGACTGTTTAGCAAGTGACAGACCTCTTCTACACTGAAAATCATATGCCCACCCAATGGAATAGGATATTTCGAGGGAACGTAGAGACTCTGTCATTGTTAGTTATAGCCGATCAGCATATAGTGAATGTTCTGAAGTAGGTGTCCCTCAGGGTTCAGTCCTGGGACCTACTTTGTTTTTGCTATACATCAATGAAATTGTGAAGATCTGTAGCGGCTCAATTATTGTTTGCGCGGATGACACATCGGTTATCGTGTCAGATGGGGATGGATCACGTTTACGTCTGAGATTTCACAAAGTTTCTTTGGATATGGCCCACTGGTTCAGGGCTAACTCTCTTTATTTGAATACAGATAAAACAAAATGCATGCGTTTTCATAACTGACAAAATTAAGTCAATGACATTGATTTTGGTGATTTGCAATCATTTTAGGAGTCTGTTCGTTTTCTTGGATTATATTTATTTAGAGGAATATCTTTTTTGGAAAGAACACGGTAGAATTTTAATTAACAAATTGAATTCTGTTACCTACCATTTGCGTAACTTGAGAATAGTTTTATCTGATGATTGGTTGCTGACCGATTTGTATTGTGTTGCTGTGGAATTAACAGTTGGGTACTAGGAAAAAATTTGGGGCACATACGTGGTTTATTATAAACAGTGCAGCCAATTTTAAAATGGAGACACCCTGAGAAAACATATTTTCCTACCGGTTAGAATGATTTTTTTTCTCATCTGGTAAAAATTCAATGAGTCTTCATTTTCATGGTCAACTTATATTATTTTTCAATGTAAAAATTATTAGTGATTTTTTTTTTTGTTGAAATCTGTCCACACCACTAGATTTGCGTAATTTTGAGTTTCCAACCCACGAATTCATCTTACTATAACTGAATGAAGTAAATAATATAAGGACGGCTATATGCATAGTGGACCAAGCGACAATTCGATCAAAATAAATGTATGGGCATATGATTTGTTCTAACTATAACATTCGGTATGCCAGCAGAATATCAGTGAAAAAAATTATTACATTGTTGAGAAAATTCAGTCACTATAGTGTCAAGAATTGAGTGATCGCAACAATTTTGGCGCCAATCGTGTATATACTGCAATAACTGTTCACTCTAGCTCTGCGTATCTATCTCATATAATTCGAATCGAACTTCTTACACAGGTAAATCGTTTGTTCTTTCAATTCTACATACATCATCGGATATTATGACATAATAGTGGTTCATTGAGTTAAAATTTTTGCATGTTTTTACCGTTCTGCCCTTTTTATCAACAGATTCCATACAATAGCTGGATTTTGGTGGAGGTGCCGGTTTCAAAATAGCGCTCAGTGGTAGTAAAATATCGTTCTACAATCGACTACTTGATAGCTTATGCTCATGTGATATGCCAACTGACGATACTAATTTTCGTAAAGCATCTAGTAGGCAAACCTTCTCCTCATACATGCGAGAAAACCAATCATTAGCAATTATTGGGATTTCAAAATAAATTAGGTTCGCAGCGCCAGATTCAAGAAAACTTCGAGTAATAACACCACTTTGACAACTTATGCTATTTAAGGTAAGGACTTTAATGTTGTTCGAAAATCACAAACATAACATTTTGTGAGCGGCTGTTACAGTTCTAGGTGTTTTTTCACTTTTTATGTGAACGTCAACCATGAATTGTGCTTGATAAACATCAGTAATAATTTTAATCACATTTGTAAGCTCAAATGCAGGAAACAAATTCATTTGGTATGAAATTCAAACGAGAAAACAATAAAAAATAGAAGCACCGAAAAATAAATGGAAAATCCTTTCGAAGGAGCTTCCTTTCTGAAATCGCAACTAGAACTGAAAATTGAAGGATAATATTCACATAATAGTTGAGCTACAGAAGAATGTCATCCTTGAATAGTGATGAAACGTGCAGATTGTTTATCTAAAACTGACACAGACATATAACTTTTGATACCAATGTATTTTCAGGAATAAGATACATAAAACGTCATTGCGCTTGGAAAAATGCATGAGGAATTTTGAAAAATATTTAAATTCTTACAGAAAATTCATGCTAGTTTTACTGAGCTTGTACTGCCTGCATGTTCGATCAGTGATCAAAGATGAATTTTGTATGGCTTCAGTATTCAACATCATATTTTGGACAACAAGAATTGGTTCACAAAACCGCGACACGTGAGGGAATTGTACAGGAAACTGTGATATTTTTTGTTACATATGGATTTCCATCAAACCAGTTAATTTTTTTTTAAGATCAATGCTCTCAAGTTCAATAGTTCATACATGAAAGATTGTTTTTGA
The DNA here is from genome assembly GCA_032362365.1 of Zygogramma bicolorata. NCBI lineage: Eukaryota > Metazoa > Arthropoda > Insecta > Coleoptera > Chrysomelidae > Zygogramma > Zygogramma bicolorata. The sequence continues at coordinate 93,958 of JAVJAQ010002483.1, forward strand.
AAGAATTTTTCACGTGTATCTTATTTCACGATAATATTTCATCGAGCTTTAGTGAAGACCATCTGTTATCCTTCCAGTTGTTTTCAGGAACATGCAGGATTTTCCATGAGAATATTCATGTCATAATCAATCAAATACTTTTGTGATGATTACAGATTAACATCATATTTCCTTCGTGATGTACTATTATTGTTCAATTAATCATGTAATTATAGAATATTACGAAATTTTTCTTACTGCATAGTTTATTTTTAACTCAACGATATCCAATTTGATGAACGCAAGCAACTATACAAAATACTGATACAAGGTGTCAAAAACACAATATTCACTTATTTGTGTCTATGTTGTCGTCGAAGGTTTTTTATCTGATATCTTACCTATGAATTCTGTTGTTCTACAGGGATCAATTTTTACATTTACACCATTTATGTTCAAAGTCAACGATTTGCGATATATCATTCGGTTTTTGGTTTTGTAGATCTTTGCCTACCGGGTTTCCTAGGACTTGAAGATTAGAAAAGTAAACTGGAGTTCGAACCCATTCATAATTCAAAATTAATTACTATTATTGTTATAATAGTTTCCCTTAAAAACCGTTAAGGTCGAAGTAACCGAAACAATGAACTCGATTAAGAGAATTGAGAACCACATCAAATAGTTGAAATATAATTATTCCGAAAAACAGAAATGAATTGGAAGGAGTGGAGATTTAAAGAATGACAATAATGAGAATAGAAGCTGTCATAAAACTTATTGTATCAAAAATATATCGAAATAAAAGGCTGGCACTTAATTCTTGACAAGAAATTGAAATCAAATTCAAAAATCAAATAATATGAGGAAATGTGCAAATGAACAGAAAAAATAGTGATGTAAACATAGATGTTTTATTTCATTTGAATAAAATAATTTCAAATAGAATAAACAACAGGGAAAAATGTTGAAACCAAGTTTCATGTTGAGTGTACGAATTCAAAACGAGAGGTACTGAACAAAAATAAGAAATAAAATCAGGAAAGTTAAATTAATCTGTCGATGAGCAGAAATTGAGTGAGTATCAAAATATCATATCAGTCATATCAAAATGAGTCTCATCAAATCATTTAGAACGTATTATCAAATAGCTACTTACACTCCCTTGACATTGTAATTCAAATGAACCTTCTTCTTGGCCGGTTCCTCCACCATATCCTGGAATAGCACCGTCTCCAATTTCTCCTTTTCCCCACCTGGACTTTCTTTCTCCTGCCCTAAAATAGGATCGTTCGTTGTCAACTCCTCGCCACTCTCTCCAACTCTATCCGTATCGTTGTAGCCAGAACTTGTCGTCTGATCTGGACCCGTTTCAGTCGTGCTGAAATCGGGCACTTCAGTCGTAACAGTAGACACTTCCTCGGAGTCTCTTCCTGTAGTGCTGAGTTTAGTGGTGGTGGTCCTCTCCGTAGTCGGTCTGAAGTGAGGGGCTGTTTTCAAACCGGCCAATTTGATGGAAATGATCGGTTCCTCGGAGTAGATGAACTTGGTCTTGAGCACGTCGTCATTGGACAGATCATCCCGGAGGAACCTGGCTTCGCTTTCTTCCCCCTCTTCTTCAGGAGGAAACACTTCGTTGTCGGCCTCATCCTCATGCTGGTACCTAGAGAACCGAACGGTCTTCTGTAGGTACTCTGGATCTTCCCCCATCTCCGACTTCAAGACTTGGAGGTGCCTCTGGTCGCCGTACATTCGCCTCATGAGGCCTTGGTTGTCTTTGACGAAGCGCTTCACGGCGTTCCAAGGGTACGTTTTGCCTGCGGAAGTGCAGTAACCGTGCTTCTTCAGATCGCAGGGGGGTTGGTACATCCTACCGGATCTATATGGCCGGCCGCAGGTGGTTTGATCTCCTCCAGCTGCATAGCCATATTCCAGAGAGCCATGCGTGTAGAGCTGGAAAAAGAAATGTATTTATTATACAACTACCTACAAGATAGGTTAATGAGCTAACACCTCCCAGAAAACACACCAGTTTTTTAAACGATGAGTTTGGAACGTTTGGTCTAAAAGTTGAAACTTCTCCTAGAGATCAATTACCCTAACACTCAAATATGTCAGTTTGGTGTTAGGAGAAATGTATTTATTATACAACTACCTACAAAATAGGTTAATGAGCTGACACCTCCAAGAAAACAACCAGTTTTTTGAACGATGAGTTTGGAACGTTTGGGTAAAAGTTGAAACTTCTCCTAGAGATCAGTTACCCTAACACTCAAATATATCAGTTTGGTGTTAGGAGAAATGTATTTATTATACAACTACCCACAAAATAGGTTAATGAGCTAACACCTCCCAGAAAACAATCAGTTTTTTAAACGATGAGTTTGGAACGTTTGGTGTTAAAGTTGAAACTTTTCCTAGAGATCAATTACCCTAACACCAAACCGATATTTCTGCACTCGTTTTTTGACAAATACCATGAAGGACGTTGAATTATGATCAGTTAGTGGGATTTGCACACTTACAGTCTGATTTTCGTTTTACTGGTGTAATGTGCATGAATATGTTGTTTGGGAAAGGGTTCAAACCTAATTTTATGGTAATTATAAATTTTTGTGTGGACATGCCCGTGACCCAAATTTTTAGCAATTTCAGTTTATTAGTTTGTTGGGAGTGGTCAGTGACACAGGAAATAAAATTTTGCCTATGCCGACGTTTCGACCTTTTATTTGGTCATCCCCAGGACACTTGAATTATTAGGAAGGGTGAAAATCTCATGCATTGAACCTACCAGAAGATTAGATTTCCTTTGTTGAAAAATACATAAAAGGATTTTATTGGATATACTTGAGAGACTCATTCAAAAGTGAGATTTGATTCATTTCGTCTGTTTATTCCTTAATCACCGAGTGATGAAAACGTTATTGGATGCCGGGATGCAAACAGTAAATTCCAATTGTAGTTTGTGAACGATCATACTCTTGCTATGCAAAAGAACTTTTATCTCTATGCTTCTTTCTTTCAAAATTAAATTTTTTATTCCTATCAAATTCAAATCAACATTGTCTCGGTTGAAAGGTAATAATAAAGATTGAAAATGAGCAAAATTGTAACTGTTAGATTGATAAAAACAATCAAATGGATGGTATTTGTGAGAAAAAGTAATATCAAAGGAAGAACTGAAGAGATAAGATGAGTGAGTGAATAGAGAAAGATAAAAATAAATCAAATACAAAAAAACATGGAAATCAGTTGAGGGTAATTAAAAATCAACCATTATAAAAAACAAAAATTATTTTTGCTTTCTTATTGACTATCAAGAAAATATATCGATCAAAAAATTAATTTATTTATAACAGAATATTTATTGAATGAACAAATGAAAAATGCACAAAAATAATTTCCGAATAAATAGGAATTTTAAAAATTAAAATGGTTTTTTAAAATTAATATTGATCATTAATTACACGACAATTGCATTATTAACGATTGATTTTTTTGGCCAAGCGAATCAACGGTGGTCGACATCTACGTCAGCCGTCTAAACGGAGGGTTTACGACTGACCCGTTGATGATAGCTGACTTCGCACCAACAAGGACTGTCCACCCTCTGTACGGATAGCTGTGGACGACCATAGTGTCACGCTGCCAGGGCGAATGCTGATGACGTGCCTCTCATTGCTTAGTTAGACTTTTTTTCTCGAAGGATGTCTGTTCTAGAGCCTTGCAACGATTGACTCGAGAAGTGAAAGATTCTCAGGTCTTTAGTTTGACATGGTTTTTCATGTCAATTTCCCAACAAAAAATAATTGAGACTTTTAAAATTGATTGCACCCTACGCGCGTTCCACCGAGAAAGTTATCATCTTCAGAAAAAAAGATTGATGCTGAATCTAGAGACAAGGGGTAGTAACTAGTTTTATCTTACAATCTAAGGTAGTGCAGGCGAACATTACCTGCAGAGGTTCTTCTCAGTTGGTCCGTACGTCTATTTATTATTCTAATTAATTTCTCAACATTAAATTAAATAGAGGGCTGAGCGGAATAGGCCCTTTGTCACGATTGATACTTTTTCTACTCATCGTCACCCTTTGAAAGAATAACAGAGAAACAAACTGCAGGAATATTTTGCGACGGATTATTACTGTTCACATATGTAGCTTAATCATACCCAGAATATGTTATTCCACAATAGTTACTTTTTATGGATTAATCGGCTCATGTGATCACAAGCATCATAATTAGCTTTCAGCCCTCTGAATTGAACTAAAAAATCTGGTGGTGGAGCTCCGGGAATTGGGATGATTTTGAAGATCTTTTTTAAATATTTCCGATTGCAATACTTTTCGAGATATCTGCAAGAAACTAAAGTCGTTTTTTCATTTTCAACCAATTTGTTTATGAATTCCTCATTTTTTCTGTGAAAATTTGAATTTTCCAAAAAAAGTTTCTAGATGCCATTCGGAATCAAATGACATGGATGACAATGAAGGTGGACCTGAATTCGTTGAGAGAGAAATTTTTACTGATACTATAACTCACGTTACGCTCGTTTCACAGGAATTTGTTCGCCATTGCGAATGTGACTGCGTCACTATTATTGTTGGGTAATACTTCGGTCGCTATGAGCACCTTTAAAAAAAATATAGAACTTACGAAATTGGCTCTCCTCTACAAAAATCCTTATCACATTATCGGCGGTCTTGTATATTTTCGGAGATGAAGGTCCATTTTGTTGTAAAACTTCACAATTTTTCACATCAGATTTCTGTTGTTTGAACTCACACAATTTGTCCTTCTTTTTATTGAAACATCACAAAGGTCCTTATTCACGTGTTTGTAATATTTTTGAGTAGACAAAAGCATTTTTGTTTCAAATAATTTACCCTTCTTCAAAAGTCAACATAAGTATGTTCAATTTTCAACAACAATGACGGCGATAACGCCAAAAACATCGACAAATAAATCAGTATTGATCTTTGAAATCGCAACGAGAATCGCAACAAAATCTTGAAATTTTGAAAAAGAATGATTTAAATATAATGGTTTTGTCTGCTCAAAAGTGTTGACATCGAGTTAATAAGGACTTGTTTGATGTTTTGATGAAAAGAAAGACAAATTGTATGAGTTAAAACAAAAGAAATTTGAAGTGAAAAAATATGAAGTTCCACAACAAAATGAACCTGTATCTCAAAAAATGTACGAGACCGCCGGGATTTTTTGTAGAGGTGACCGAATTACGTAAGTTCCACAAAATTTTTTTCAAAAAAAAATTATCATAGCTACCGAAGTATTACCTATTGTTGTTTCTCAAATGACTTTTGATGATTAAGTGATAAGATAAACTGCTTAGGTGTTACTTCGCGAGTCAGCACAAGCACGCGGCCCTCCATTTCCTTGGATCCGGCCCTGCTTCAGTGCGTTTATTCACAAGAGTCATTAGCACTACTAGCAGCACATGCACTACCTATCCGTTCGACCATTGAAGAACGGTAGGTTGCTCTTCGGATGTGGGTCAGCGGGTTACTTTTATGTTTTTATTTATTCAACACACTATTGCTTTCACCGAGTCCATTTTGTTTTCCCTCTCGAAAAAGAAACGTTACTATTATTTACTTGAAAATGGAGAAATAGACAAACATTCGATGCCGTTGACTTTTAATATTTTTTCGTGCGTAGGTAGGCAGATCAGCAGTGAAAGTAAAAACTTATAACGGGGTCATTTACAAATTGGGCAGCGGAACTGATGACGTCTCAGTGGTAGCTGAAGTGTTGCCAATCCATACAAAACAAATTTTCAAGTTCACCTATCAAAAAAATACAAGAACTGGTATTTACTAAACTACTTATCGCTGTTAACGTTTCGCAAACCCAATCTGGTTCCGTTTTTCCGAATCTTTTGTTTCCTAGGAACGAATGTTTTGGCTTACATAGGTCCATACTAGAAATAGTATCTTGTTTGAGGAGCAAGGATTGCAGATCATAAGCGTGGGAAATCAGAATTCCATGCGAGTAATACACTATACTTTTTCTACGGCTATAACAGATAATAGCGAAACGATTCGACAAATAATGTGAACTTCAAATTTGATATCGTTTCCATTCAGATACAAAAAATAAGTTAACAAAGCTGTCATTGGAATTTGACATTCCATGGAAGATGGAAGACCTGATCTATTTTGTAATGATAACTACAACTGTAACACAGTAAAGTCATTGTTTTATCAGGTAAGGAAAAGGAATAGTAGGCATACATCTCATTGTTCTATGAAGAACAGTTAAAAAAGAGCAGTTTCGTGTTATAACCGTAGAAAAACACTGTTTTGTACCATTTACCTGCCCCACTACGGTCCTATAGACTTCTTCTCAGAGTTCTTCAATCACTTCATTTATGGAAAACTCGCGTGAGTCCAAGCAGGATCCGACTTCTCCAAGAAGGTTCAACAGGGGTCAGTTTCGGAGCCAGTACTATTACATATTAATTATTACCATTATATATAGGGCCACTTCAAGCTCTCTTTATGCTGATTATACATCGATTCCTCACGAAGCCAAGAGCCTTCTGGAACTACAGGAGGCGTCAAGTAAATAGTTGTTAATGATACTATGTTAATATGGACTTCACCTAATCTTCGACAGGTAAGTTTAGCTACACCTTATCTTCAAGTACCGCCTATAGGTAAGTTAAGCTACACCCTATCTTCAAGTACCGCCTATAGGAAAGCCCAGCCTAATTGTGTTTGAGCTTCACTCGTGCAAGTGATCAAAAAAGACCTAAGAGGACTTCTTATGGCTATCCGAAATGTACGCCAAGTATATTAGATGGACGACGAATATCCATTGAATATACCATGTCCAATGGACATTCATATACTTTGAAAGACTCATAAGGAAACACACAGGGCATAGATCAGTGTTCTCTTGGACCTTTAAGACGTTGATTTGAGCTACTATGGTCATAAACTGGACCTGAAGTGCATGGTAGTTCAATTGGATAGTTGACAGTCCGCGATCGTTCACACTGTATTGAATATACGCCTATAAGATTTTTCCATATTAGGGTTCACTAAACCGCGACACGTGTTTCGCTATACAATAGCTTCTTCAAGCAGTAACTTCAAACTTTAAAGTCCCAGATTGTAAAGAGGCTATAATGACTTGTAAGCTAGTATTGACATATTTGCTCAAACATATGAAAACTTCAGGAAGACACTACTTCACTTTTGCAACTTACTATTTATATAACTTTGCGATGTTTTTTTTTTGTCATTTTTTGTGTATATGTATGTGTTCTTATAACTATTGTATACAATTGAAGTTATCCGTTGATATAAATAAATAGAATGAAATGGATATACCTATTCGTGTAGGCTATTCTAAAAAAGCAGTATCTTATATCTCTATATTTTGACTGTTTTAAGAGAAGCTGAACTTTACAAATGCTCAATACCATAATTACCAACAAGGAAAAGGAAGCTGATCAAACAAGATTATTCGAAATTATTTTCAGTGTCTGAATGAAGAATCAAATAGAGATCAGGGCACGCCCCAGCTCTTCAGGTTGACTGAAGTACTTGGATGGGTGACCTCATGCAAAGAAACACCACGTCGAAAGCCCATACAACAGCAGCAAAATAGCATATCATAGCTCGCAGGTAACATATCAACGAGAGCAAGATATATTGAGGAGGGGACATTCATTTTGGTAATTCTGATTATTCTCATGTCTTACAATTTTGTTATGTTCGTAATAATCTATTCCATATCTATACCACTATTCTAAATATGTGAAGTTTCTAACTTTGTTTGTTAGAGGTGATCTTCGGAAATACTAATCTGATCTTGAAAATTCTTTCACTAGCAGAAAACTACACTATTTAGGAGTAATATAGGCTATATTTCATTATGGTAGAACAGAAAATTCACCGAAAAATAACAATCCATGTAAATCAAGTCGGAGAAAAGCGAATCCCGAATCATTGTTAGATGATTATTTTAAGAATAAATGTTGAATGCTTGATCAGTGTGAAGTCTGATACGACGATCAATCATACTTCAAAACTGTTGGATTATATCAAAGAAATAAAAATGGCCAGTCTTCCACACTTTTCTTTGTTAGCTAAGGCACCTGTCGATTCTTATTCAGGACTTGTTTTTTTCAGTCGCAGAGCGGTAAATATGGGATATCAAAAAAAAACACAATTCTCAGGTCATTGTTCGCTCTCTCCTTCTGGTTCGCTCGATATACTCTGCACATGACAGGATTTTATTTCCGTATATTTTCCACTCGAATTTTATCATTGTGAGGAATATTCGTTCGTAAAATAATGACAAATCACCTTGCGAAACACCCTGCGCACAGAATTTTATATCCCACATCTGTAGAAGCATCATGAAGGGAGAATATATAATATCTCAGGACCAAGGGCGCCCTTTCTCAAGGGCAAGGGGGGCGGGTGCCACCCCTGGATTTTAGATTTTTCCGTCCGTACGCCGAGTTAGACACTAGACATGATATCGACTTTATTTCAATTTGGTAATACTTCGGTCGCTATGAGCACCTTTTTTTAAATTTTTTTTGGGGGAACTCACGTAATCCGGTCTCCTTTACAAAAATCTGCGGTCTCGTATATTTTCGGAGATACAGGTCCATTTTGTTGTAAAACTTCACAATTTTTCACATCAAATTTCTATTGTTTGAACACACAAAATTCGTCCTTCTTCTTATCAAACACCATTCACTCTCTTATTCACTCGTTTTCAACATTTTCAATAAGAAAAAAAACATGATTTTTTCAAAAAATCCAACTTTCTCCAAAAGTAAACATGAATATTTTAAAGCAGAAAAAAACGTTATTTTTTCAAAATATACAACTTTTTCCGAAAGTAAACATGAATACATTCAGTTCTCAACAATGACAATGAGAGGGGCAACACTGCAAATACATCACTTTCGACTGTCATTGTACTATGACACCACAACGAATTGGTTATGGTTTGAAAATGAATATATTTTTTGAAAAACAAATGTTTTTTCTGCTCGAAAATGTTGAAAACGAGTGAATAAGAGAGTGAGTGGTGTTTAACCAGAAGAAGGACGAATTTTGTTTGTTCAAAAAAAACAGAAATTCGATGTGAAAAATTGTTAAGTTTTTCAACAAAATGGACCTGTATATCCGAAAATATACGAGACCGCCGAAAATTTCATTTGGGTTTTTTAGAGGATATCGAATTACGTGAGTTTCACTTAAAAATTTCGAAAAAAAGTGCTTGTAGCGACCGAAGTATTACCGATTTTTTTTTAATCACACTCGTGAGTGTTGTCCAAAAAGATTTTCATTTCAATTTAAAGCATTATTTTGCTTTAAAAAAAAATGTTTCCCCCCTCCCAACATTTTTTGCAACGGCGCCCATGCTGAGGACTTTCCTGCAAAGATTTCAAGTATCCTAGGCCCGACACAGGCGGTTGCAACAATTCTAGCATTCATATACTTTGATAGACCCTTAAGGAAAAACACTGGGCATAGATCAGTGTTCTCTTGGACCTCTAGGACGTTGATTTGAGCTACTATGGCCATAAACTGGACCTGAAGTGCATGGTGGTTCAATTGGATAGATGGTAGTCCGCGATCGAATCCTCTAAATGTAATGTCAAATGTTACCTCGTTCACACTGTATTGAACAAATCATATACAGTTGCCTGTAAGATTTTTACATATTAGGGTTCACTAAACCGCGACACGTGTTTCGCTATACAATAGCTTCTTCAAGCAGTAACTTCAAACTTCAAAGTCCCAGATTGTAAAGAGGCTTTGATGACATGCAAGCTAGGATTGACATATTTGCTCAAACATGTGAAATATTCAGGAAGACACTACTTCAAATTTTGTAACCTACTATGTAAATAACTTTGCGATGTTTTTTCTAATGTTTCTATTTTTTGTGTATATGTATGTATTCTTATAACTATTGTATACAATTGAAGTTATCCGTTGATATAAATAAATAGAATGAAATGAATATACCTATTCGTGTAGGCACGTCTTTATATCTAAAATAGCAGTATCTTATATCTCTATATTTTGACTGTTTTGAGAGAAGCTGAACTTTACAAATGCTCAATACCATAATTACCAACAAGAAAAAGGAAGCTGATCAAACTAGATTATTCGAGGTTATTTTCAGTGTCTGAATGAAGAATCAAATAGAGATCAGGGCACGCCCCAGCTCTTCAGGTTGACTGGAGTACTTGTATGGGTGACCTCATGCAAGGAAAAATCGCGGTCGAAAGCCCATACAACTGCAGCAAAGTAGCATATCATAGCTCGCAGGCAATATATCAATGAGAGCAAGATATATTGAGGACGGGACATTCATAATTTTTGGTCATTCTGATTATTCTCATGTCTTACAATTTTGTTATGTTCGTAATAATCTTTTCCATATCTATACCACTATTCTAAATAGGTGAAGTTTCTAACTTTGTTTGTTAGAGGTAATCTTCGGAAATACTAATCTGATCTTGAAAATTCTTTCACTAGCAGAAAACTACACTATTTAGGAGTAATATAGGCTATATTTCATTATGGTAGAACAGAAAATTCACCGAAAAATAACAATCCATGTAAATCAAGTCGGAGAAAAGCGAATCCCAAATCATTGTTAGATGATTATTTTAAGAATAAATGTTGAATGCTTGATCAGTGTGAAGTCTGATACGACGATCAATCATACTTCAAAACTGTTGGATTATATCAAAGAAATAAAAATGGCCAGTCTTCCACACTTTTCTTTGTTAGCTAAGGCACCTGTCGATTCTTATTCAGGACTTGTTTTTTTCAGTCGCAGAGCGGTAAATATGGGATATCAAAAAAAAACACAATTCTCAGGTCATTGTTCGCTCTCTCCTTCTGGTTCGCTCGATATACTCTGCACATGACAGGATTTTATTTCCGTATATTTTCCACTCGAATTTTATCATTGTGAGGAATATTCGTTCGTAAAATAATGACAAATCACCTTACGAAACACCCTGCGCACAGAATTTTATATCCCACATCTGTAGAAGCATCATGAAGGGAGAATATATAATATCTCAGGACCAAGGGCGCCCTTTCTCAAGGGCAAGGGGGGCGGGTGCCACCCCTGGATTTTAGATTTTTCTGTCCGTACGCCGAGTTAGACACTAGACATGATATCGACTTTATTTCAATTTGGTAATACTTCGGTCGCTATGAGCACCTTTTTTTTAATTTTTTTTGGGGGAACTCACGTAATCCGGTCTCCTTTACAAAAATCTGCGATCTCGTATATTTTCGGAGATACAGGTCCATTTTGTTGTAAAACTTCACAATTTTTCACATCAAATTTCTATTCTTTGAACACACAAAATTCGTCCTTCTTCTTATCAAACACCATTCACTCTCTTATTCACTCGTTTTCAACATTTTCAAGAAGAAAAAAAACATGATTTTTTCAAACATCCAACTTTCTCCAAAAGTAAACATGAATATTTTAAAGCAGAAAAAAACGTTATTTTTTCAAAATATACAACTTTTTCCGAAAGTAAACATGAATACATTCAGTTCTCAACAATAACAATGAGAGGGGCAACACTGCAAATACATCACTTTCGACTGTCATTGTACTATGACACCACAACGAATTGGTTATGGTTTGAAAATGAATATATTTTTTGAAAAACAAATGTTTTTTCTGCTCGAAAATGTTGAAAACGAGTGAATAAGAGAGTGAGTGGTGTTTAACCAGAAGAAGGACGAATTTTGTTTGTTCAAAAAAAACAGAAATTCGATGTGAAAAATTGTTAAGTTTTTCAACAAAATGGACCTGTATATCCGAAAATATACGAGACCGCCGAAAATTTCATTTGGGTTTTTTAGAGGATATCGAATTACGTGAGTTTCACTTAAAAATTTCGAAAAAAGGTGCTTGTAGCGACCGAAGTATTACCGATTTTTTTTTAATCACACTCGTGAGTGTTGTCCAAAAAGATTTTCATTTCAATTTAAATTATTTTGCTTAAAAAAAAAATGTTTCCCCCCTCCCAACATTTTTTGCAACGGCGCCCATGCTGAGGACTTTCCTGCAAAGATTTCAAGTATCCTAGGCCCGACACAGGCGGTTGCAACAATTCTAGCATTCATATACTTTGATAGACTCTTAAGGAAAAACACTGGGCATAGATCAGTGTTCTCTTGGACCTCTAGGACGTTGATTTGAGCTACTATGGCCATAAACTGGACCTGAAGTGCATGGTGGTTCAATTGGATAGATGGTAGTCCGCGATCGAATCCTCTAAATGTAATGTCAAAGAAACACAATTCTCATGTCATCTTTCGCTTTCTCCCTCTGGTTCGCTCGATGTACTCTGCACCTGACAGGATTTTCTTTCCATGTAAGCGTATTCCACTCGAATTTTATCATTGAAAAACCCCCTGAACACAGAATTGTATATCCCACATCTGAAGAAGCATCATGAAAGGAGAATATCTAATATCTGAAAACCAAGGGCGCCGTTTCTCAAGGGCAAGGGGAGCGGGTGCCCCCCTGGATTTTAGATTTTTTCGTCCATACGCCGCGTAAGACACGATATCGACTTAATTTTAATTTTTTGGTAATATTTCGGTCGCTATGAGCACCTTTTTTTAATTTTTTTAAGGGGACTCACGTAATCCGGTCTCCTCTACAAAAAATCTGCGGTCTCGTATTTTTTCGGAGATACAGGTCCATTTTGTTGTAAGACTTCACAATTTTTCATATCAAATTTCTGTTGTTTGAACACACAAAATTCGTCCTTCTTCTGATCAAACACCACTCACTCGCTTATTCACTCGTTTTCAACATTTTTAAGCAGAATTTTTTTTTTTTCAAATCCAACTTTCTCCAAAAGTTAACATGAATACATTCAGTTCTCAACAATAACAATGAGAGCGGCAACACTGCAATTACATCACTTTCGACTGTCATTGGTCATTGTACTATGACATCACAACAAATTGGTTATGGTTTGAAAATGAATATATTTATTGAAAAGCAAATGTTTTTTCTGCTTGAAAATGTTAAAAACGAGTGAATAAAAGAGTAATTTTGTTTGTTCAAAAAAATTCGATGTGAAAAATTGTTAAGTTTTTCAACAAAATGGACCTGTATCTTCGAAAATATACGAGACCGCCGAAAATTTCATTTAGGTTTTCTGTAGAGGAGACCGAATTACGTAAGTTCCACATAAAAATTCCAAAAAAAGGTGCTCATAGCGACCGAAGTATTACCGATTTTTTTTTAATCACACTCGTGAGTGTTGTCCAAAAGGATTTTTATTTCAATTAAATGCATTACTTTGATTTCAAAAAAAAAATGTGCTCCCCCACCTAACATTTTTTGAAACGGCGCCCATGCTGAGGACTTTCCTGCAAAGATTTCAAGTATCCTAGGTCCGACACAGGCAGTTGCAACCATTCTCGATTTATTGCTTTGATGTGGCTGATTTGCATTCGGAAAGTTAATGCGTTTAGAAAGTTTCTCGGAATGCACGGCAAGTCGCTCATAATAATCTTCCGTTTATTATTATCTGAGAAATAATTGACACGAATTTATAAAATTTTGCTCGCTATCAGAAACCGGTTGTTCGATATATGATGCGATTCCAGCAAACGGAGAAATTGTCATCGTTCGATCCAACTCCTGCGTGTAGGTGAAATTTATATTACCAGAATCATTCGTTTTCTGACATTCTTCATTCGTTGGAACATTTGGCAAAAAGTTTTGTACAGTTAAGACTCTCGTTCTGTTTCCGTGTGTCATCGGTTAGGGGAGAATCTATTTTACTGACTGAGGAATTTCTTGCGGAATGGGTAGTGAATGGTAATTTTTTTTTCTCAAATCGCATATTTGTATCGAAAAGAGAACAACAAATATGCCCATAGAATTTTTTCTGCGAAAAAACCCCCTTTGACCCCACTTTACTCTTGTGATTTTTCGAATAAATTTGCGGAATGGGTAGTAAATGTTGATTTTTTTTCCTCAAATTGCATATTTGAATCGAAAAAAGAACAAAAAATATGCTCATAAGATTTTTTTCCCGAAAAAACCCCCCTTGACCCCACTTTACTCTTGTGATTTTTCGAATAAATTTGCGGAATGGGTAGTAAATGTTGATTTTTTTTCCTCAAATTGCATATTTGAATCGAAAAAAGAACAAAAAATATGTTCATAAGATTTTTTTCCCGAAAAAACACCCCTTGACCCCACTTTACTCTTGTGATTTTTCGAATAAATTTGCAGAATGGGTAGTAAATGTTGTTTTTTTTTCTTCAAATTGCATATTCGAATCGGAAAGAGAACAACAAATATGTCCATAGAATTTTTTTCGCGAAAAAACCCCCTTTGACCCCACTTTACTCTTGTGATTTTTCGAATAAATTTGCGGAATGGGTAGTAAATGTTGATTTTTTTTCTTCAAATCGCATATTTGTATCGAAAAAAGAACAACAAATATGCCCATAGAATTTTTTTCCCGAAAAAACCCCCTTGACCCCACTTTACTCTTGTGATTTTTCGAATAAATTTGCGGAATGGGTAGTAAATGTTGATTTTTTTTTCTCAAATTGCATATTTGAATCGAAAGGAGAACAAAAAATATGTTCATAAGATTTTTTTCCCGAAAAAAAACCCCTTGACCCCACTTTACTCTTGTGATTTTTCGAATAAATTTGCGGAATGGGTAGTAAATGTTGATTTTTTTTCTTCAAATTGCATATTCGAATCGAAAAGAGAACAACAAATATGCCCATAGAATTTTTTCCCAAAAAAACCCCCCTTGACCCCACTTTACTCTTGTGATTTTTCGAATAAATTTACGGAATGGGTAGTAAATGATGATTTTTTTTCCTCAAATTGCATATTTGAATCGAAAAGAGAACAAATAATATGCTCATAAGATTTTTTTCCCGAAAAAAAACCCCTTGACCCCACTTTACTCTTGTGGCTTTTCGAATAAATTTGCGGAATGGGTAGTAAATGTTAATTTTATTTCCTCAAATTGCATATTTGAATCGAAAAGGGAACAACAAATATGCCCATAGAATTTTTTTCCCGAAAAAAATTCCCTTGTGGTTGGTTTTTCAATTTAATGGGGATCCAGATCTTCAATACTCCGCATTATTCGCCGTCGCAGTTCATCTCTGGTAGGCACTGGAGTACTGTACAACCCTTCTTTCAAAACACCCCATAAAAAAGTCAAGTGACGTGAAATCGGGTGATCTCAGTGGCCAATCTCACGGCCCTATACGCCTGAACCAACGATCGTCAAAGAGTTCGTCAAGTTTCCTGGAAACTTCCTGGTTGGAATGAGCTGGGGCTCCGTCCAGTTGAAACCACGAATTCCTATATTCCTCTAAAGGCAAATTTTTGAGAAAATCAATTACAGTCGTCCTTAATGAAAGCTAATTTTATTGTTCTTCAAAATACAGAAAACATTCAGGTCAAATTTTCATTGAAAACCCATTTCTTTTGTGACATGAGGATTATGATCAGCCCAAAAATGTTTATTCCTTCTATTGAAATTGAAATCAAAAGGGATTCACAAAAATGCACTCTACGTTCAAGTCTTCTGCTTTACAGCTTGAACTTTGATAAATTTATACGGATGCATTCCGTGATTTTCCGAAATTCGTTGTACTGAAGCATGTGATGATACACTTGAATCTTCTTCTGCACTGCGAATGGAAGCTTCTGGATATGCATAAAAATATGCCAAAACGTCAACAGTATTGTCATCATTTGAAGTAACAGGTTTTGGTAATGTTGAAGGCGCTTTTAACATTGAGCCATACTTAATAAGGAAATTATTTTGTAATCTTACAAACTTCCTCTCGTTCATTGGTATTATTTCAGGATACATTTGGTTGGATTTTCTACAAGTTCTGGCAATGATTTGATCACACTGTCCGTGTATAATAAATAATTTCATTAGATTTTCGTTTGAATAATCAATATCAAAACTGAGCTTCACGCTCTCGTTCCATAAATTATAAAACTGAAGGTCCACGACTCTTCATTTTCGAGTTCGTTTTGAAGTAAAATATATAACAAGAATGGTATCATCGTTGAAAAGGTTGTCTGCTCATTCAAACAAAGTATCACTCGACAATGAGAATTTTTCATTTAGAGTCCACTTGCTAAAGGTTTGAAAGGGCGAATGTGAGAAATCCTGAATGAATTTCCCTCTTGAATTTTAAATCGAGTTTTTTAATATTCTTCACCTGTGAATTCATGTAATATTCACTTCTTCAATTAAAGGGCCGGAAGAAAAAATGGACCGGAGAAACTTACCGTTGTGGAAGCTTCAGGAGATTCAATAATTAAAAGAATTGGAAGTAAAGAAGAAGGTACTACACTGTTAGTTCCAACAGTAACAGCTGTAGTCTCATTGTTGTCATGCGAAAATCAAAGATGATTTTATAACTCAACAGTCTCATCGGATTCCCTGTTCCTATTGAAGAAATTGAGTTTTTGTTCAGTGCTTATCAAGATTGTTGCTCTATGAACGGAATTGATATAACTTTCGATGACTGGTCCCTTTACATTCCGAAAGATATTCCTCATCAAACAAATGGCTACGACTGTGGAACCTATGTATGCCTTTATAGGGAAATTTTAATCGATGGTGATGATGATATTCTGAAATATCATGTGAGTGATGACATGGTAATTTACAGAAAGAAGATTCTATGAGAAGTGATAAAATTATTCTACCGCCTACCCAGAATTTTCATAACAAGAAATGTATGAAAGACATACACGGTACTGGTGAAATGAAAAAAATAAGAAAAATATATAGTGAACTGCATCCTCTAGGCACAGTTGAGTTCCTTAAGCAGGCAGTAGACACATACTGGGATGAGAACACTCTTTCAAAATGTGCACTGCAGGATGAGTGTACGAATGCGCTCGGGAAAATGGTCCTATGTGAGAAATATGTAGCCATTGGTACCACAAAAGATGTATAGGACTAACAAAGGTGCCCAAAATATTTTGAATGTTTCAAGTGTTCGAGAAAGAATTCGACTTGAATATCTTTCAAACAATTGTATTTTGTTTTATTATTTATTATTGATTTACTCAACAATACCTCTATGGAGTTAATAGTTTGTTTTTGTTATTAATTTTCAATTTTTTATTATGTTCCATGACCGACTGTATCATTGTTATTTCTTACCACTAGAAACATTTGACAATTCATTCGTTTTTCATTGTTAACATAATTTTTGAACAAGTACATAAAAACCAACGTCATCAACTACATTTATCCATATAACGGGCAAATGATAATCCAAAAAAGAGCAGCTGGAACTCAAAAAATGTTTGTATTACAATTTTTATTGACGTAAATTTTCCATTGTTTCTCTCTACGAATGAATATGTGAGGGTTCTGAATAAATGAAAACAAGAAGCTGCCAAGACTCTGTAGTACGGTATATGGAAATTACCGTCAACTTCTGGCTCCATTGAAAGGAAGCAAATTGGTCATCTTCACACACAAGAGTAAAGTGCGGTCAAGGGAAAAAAATTCTATGGGCATATTTGTTTTTCTCTTTTTGATTGAAATATGCAATTTGAGAAAATAAAATTAACATTTACTACCCATTCCGCAAATTTATTCGAAAAATCACAAGAGTAAAGTGGGGTCAAGGGGGGTTTTTTCAGGAGAAAAATCCTATGGGCATATTTGTTGTTCTCTTTTCGATTCAAATATGCAATTTGAGGAAAAAAATTAACATTTACTACCCATTCTGCAAATTTATTCGAAAAATCACAAGAGTAAAGTGGGGTCAAGGGGGGTTTTTTCGGGAAAAAAATTCTATGGGCATATCTGTTGTTCTCTTTTCGATTCAAATATGCAATTTGGGGAAAAAAATTAACATTTACTACCCATTCTGCAAATTTATTCGAAAAATCAAAAGAGTAAAGTGGGGTCAAGGGGGGTTTTTTCAGGAGAAAAATCCTATGGGCATATTTGTTGTTCTCTTTTCGATTCAAATATGCAATTTGAGGAAAAAAAATTAACATTTACTACCCATTCTGCAAATTTATTCGAAAAATCACAAGAGTAAAGTGGGGTCAAGGGGGGTTTTTTCGGGGAAAAAATCTTATGAGCATATTTTTTGTTCTCTTCTCGATTCAAATATGCAATTTGAGAAAAAAAAATCAACATTTACTACCCATTCCGCAAATTTATTCGAAAAATCACAAGAGTAAAGTGGGGTCAAGGGGGTTTTTTTCGGGAAAAAAATTCTGTGAGCATATTTGTTGTTCTCTTTTCGATTCAAATATGCAATTTGAGGAAAAAAAATTAACATTTACTACCCATTCTGCAAATTTATTCGAAAAATCACAAGAGTAAAGTGGGGTCAAGGGGGGTTTTTTCGAGAAAAAAATCTTATGAGCATATTTTTTGTTCTCTTTTCGATTCAAATATGCAATTTGAGGAAAAAAAAATCAACATATACTACCCATTCCGCAAATTTATTCGAAAAATCACAAGAGTAAAGTGGGGTCAAGGGGGGTTTTGTTCGGGAAAAAAATTCTATGGGCATATTTGTTGTTCTCTTCTCGATAAAAATATGCAATTTGAGAAAAAAATTGTACCATTTACTACCCATTCCGCAAGAAATCCCTCAGTCAGTAAAATAGGCACAACCATCGGTTAGTGCCCACAATATGAATGAAGAAATCAGTAAACCAAAATATAGTATGACGTGGCTACTCCTCCGATAAATACAAATGCATTGAAGCATATAAAATGCTCTCACTACGAAATGTAAAGTGACACCAGAATTCTATTCGTGTTGCTGTTCATGTGACCTGTTGGAAAAAATATCTCATTTTGTGTAACAAACTGCGGGACGAGAGTAGAAATCCCAAAAGTAGCCTAAGTTCGACCTAAGTTGCACAAGATTCCATCATTTCCAAATAGTGGAAATGTCCACTCTACAAATTTCAAGTATCAATAGACCGGGCGGTATTGGCATATTTTTTGGACCAATTTTCCAGTCTGCCTTCGAAAGAGGATACACTTGAAACTGGAACGAATCCTAATGAAAAATGTACTCACTTCGGGATACTTCTGGGACACAGAATGCGTGTTTATTAATTTCAACAATAATTTAGATGGTTAACTTTTCACAGGTTGCCTTGTATCTCTTACAGAATAACATTCCCAAATTCAAAAATCATGAAGGGCCCACTTTTAAAAGATACAAGTTGATCTGCTCGCACGAGTGTATTGAGGAAAATGTAATAAAAACCAACTTTTTACAATATGCTGCATTAGAACTTGAAATAGTTTTGTCTACGATTATTGTAAGAAATATTTATAATGCATGTTTTTCTTCAATAATTATGATATCCAATAATCACTAGTGAATAATGAAATCATTTTTCACTACCATCATATTGATGATAGTGAATATTTCTTGGGTTTTTGTTGAATTTTTAGATATATTGCTACGACATATCCCTGGGTTCGTTTATTAAAACTCCAAACAACACTAACCTACTTTTATTACAACTCTTCATCATGACACAAGACAATTAGATGGTTAACTTATCACCGGCTTTCTTGCATCTCTTACAGAATAAAACAATCACAAATACAAAAATCATGAAGGCCCACTTTTGAAAGATACAAGTTGATCTGCTTGCACGAGTATATTGAGGAAAATGTAATAAAAACCAACTTTTTACAGTATGCTGCATTAGAACTTGAAATAGTTTTGTCTACGATTGTCGCGTTTCCGCTCAACTTTTCTTTGTATATTTAAATATAGTTCATAATAGTAATGTGCATGTATATAATTATAATTAATAATTCATTCGTAATTTTAAGAATCAGTTAAAATCACCAATATTTGGCTCACCGCGTACAGTTAAACCCTTTTCCGCGTTTTTGCCTTTAAGGTCGCTACTGACACTCTCGGAGAGAGAGACGGAAGAACGGCGATTCGGCATTCATTCAGAATCATTCGCAATAATATCTCACCCGCATGGCAATTGCTGCCCTTTTTCGGTACAATTTAGTGTTGTGTTCCTCGACACCCCGCACGACTGGCCAGTCCATCGTCAACACAGATCCATCTTCAAGATCTCAAGAGAAGGAAAGACGGAGTTTAAGGTAAGATCTTAAAGGCACGACCCGATTGATCAGTAACAACCACCAGTCCATTTTTTCTCTCCTGAGTTTGACTCAGAAAGCTACATTATTTGGTCCAGTTCGAGTCGTATTGGTTGTTTCAGCTGATTATTTCTGGTTGAGTTGCAATAAATCCGTTTGTTCTTTCGATTTCAATTCAATTCCATTTTTCCCTATTTTTGGCGAGATACCGAATCGGTGTCCGCACAAAAAACGCAAGAAAGTTCAGAGCTCCGCAAAAAGTTTACTCGAGCGATAGAGGATTTATTCGAATCAGCTGTTCCGAATTATAAGGCGGCACACGCAAATGTTTTGAATTTCTCCGTTGAACTTGGTATTAGCCGGTTTTGACTAATTTTGAGAGTCAAAAGAAGTGCTTTCTTTACTCAATCACCGCATAATTTGTATTTCAATTGGATTTTTTGCACTATAATATTATTTATTTCAAATATTTCATAATGTCAACCGCTGATAAGATTAAGAAATATAAATCGCTAAGAAAAGTTGAATGCAAGAGGCTTGAAGAGCTGCAAGATGTTTCAAAAAGAGCTGAATCTGATTCCACTCATTTTTCTTTACTCCAGATGTACATGGAATCAATCGAAGAAATCAAAACGAGATTTTCAGATTACCACCACAACATAATAAGTTTGATTGGTGATGATGATGCACTTTTTGAAACAGAAGATGCAGTTCGGAAAAGTTTTGACACTTCTTATTATTCAATTAAATCTGTTTATTCGAAACTATCGAAGACTCTTAGCGACCCACCGCCCAATGCCGCTCCAAATACTTCAAATTCATGTCAAAAAATTCCGTTACCCATTATTGAACTTCCAACCTTCAGTGGAGATGTTCTTAACTTCGACAGCTATATGGATATGTTCAATTCACTGGTGGTTAACAATCCTTTGTTAACCGATGTCGAAAAATTCAATTATTTGCTCACCTCCTTAAGAGGTCCAGCTTTGAAGGTTATTCAGAATTTACCGATGACAGATTCTAATTTTCCTATCGCCTACGATAAATTAATCAAACGTTTCAGGAATACCCGCGTCATTGCTTCTTCATATTGGTCTGCTATAGATAATGCACCTAAAATGAACAGTGACTCCTCATCAGAGTTGCGTCAATTATTAGAAATATTTTCTGATAATTTAGCAGCATTGAAAAAAATGAATTTTCCAGTGGACCAGTGGGATTTTATCCTAATGCAGATGTTGATGAAACGAATTGACATGTCTGTGGCCACTCGGTTCGAGTTGCATCACAACTCCTCCGAGGTTCCCAAATACCAAAGCTTATTTGATTTCTTGGATAAACAATGTGAAGCCCTAGATAATTTGAAATTTTCCCGCAAAGGAAATGCTACTGTGAAGAAGTTCGATTCACAAAGCAGACCACACCCTCCCTCTCGTTCATCAACTTCTCTTCTGACCCATACACATGATGATAATAATAAATGTACGATCTGTTCCAGTACAGAGCATAAAATATACAAATGTCCAGATCTTCTGAATATTAATCCAGTCGAGCGTTTCAAATTGGTAAAGAGTAAAAAATTCTGTATTAATTGTCTAAGTCATTCTCACACCTTCAAATCTTGCAAAAGCTCGTCGAAATGTCATAAATGTAGGCAGGCTCACCATACTCTTTTGCACTTCGAATCAATCACACCCTCATCTTCTGGCTCTGGCTTTACAGCTGGCGAATCCTCCGGTGTGGTTTCTGGTCAAGAAGCTTTACCGAGTGATTCTTCAGTTAATGCAGCCTTTTCAGGTTATAAATCTACTGTTCTTCTGTCTACTGCTAGGGTGGAAGTAATGGACAGTCGTGGTACTTTTCAACCTTTGAGATGCCTACTTGACAGTGGAAGTATGACCTCCTTTATCAGTCAGAAAACTGTCAAACGCTTGGGACTTCATCCATCAAACTTTTCTCTCACTATTCAGGGTCTGGGCACCATGAACACGCGAGCCAATCATGGTGCTCTAACTATATCATTACGTCCATTCGAAGCATCAACTCCTGTCATCAACGTTGATACAGTTGTTCTTCCTACCATTTGTGAAAATTTACCTTACTCTGAACTCAATACAAATGATTGGATACATATATCAAATTTGCGTCTAGCCGATCCCAAATTCAGAAGCCCTGGTGCCATTGACCTTTTATTAGGGGCCGATGTGTTCTCCCAAGTTCTTCGAGACGGTCGCATACCTGGGCCCTCTGGAAAACCAGATGCGATAAATACCATTTTCGGTTACATACTAATGGGTAAATGCAGTCACATTCCTTTACGCCCTTCTACGTCTTTTTTCACTACGGTGAGTGACGTCGGTTCATTGGAAGAATCCGTGAAGAAATTTTGGGAGCTAGAGGCTATTCCCGAAGTTTCCGAAACTTCTCCTGAAGAATCTCTCTGTGAGAGACATTTTCTTGACACTACGAAACGAACTTCAACAGGGCGTTTCATTGTGTCCCTTCCATTCCGCGAACCTGCCCCTCCTTTCCTTGGAATGCGACAGCTCGCACTACAGCGTTTTTATTCCCTCGAAAAACGCTTGATTCGCCAACCTCAGTTATATCAGCAATATAAATCTTTCATGCGGGAATTTCTTGAACTTGCTCATATGGAACCTGTCCTTGAAACGAAAGAGGATGATAATGCATATTACATTCCTCACCACTGTGTCGTCAAGACTGATGGCTCCGCTAGTAAATTGAGAGTGGTATTCGATGCCTCCGCGAAGATTCCCTCTCTGCCTTCCCTCAATGATCTCCTGCTAGTTGGGCCAAAGCTTCAACAAGACATCATTTCAATTTTATTAAATTTTCGCCTCCATGCGTACGTTTTGACAGCAGATGTCAAAATGATGTTTAGGCAGATTCTTGTTACTGAAGAGCAAAGAGATTTCCAAAGGATTCTCTGGAGGTTCTCTCCACAAGAACCTGTTCGCCAATATCGACTAAAAACTCTCGTCTTTGGAGTTTCATCTTCTCCTTATCTAGCTCTTCGTACTTTGAGACAACTCGCTCAAGACGAAGGGCGAGAATATCCCTTAGCTGCCGATGCACTATATTCCGCAACCTATGTCGATGACATCGCTGTGTCTGCTCCAACGTATGAAATTGCGCTGTCCTTGCAGAAGGAACTGATATCTCTTTTGGGCAAGGGTGGTTTTGAATTGAGAAAGTGGTCCAGCAATGACCCAACTTTGTTAACAGATTTTCCTACCTCCCATCTGAGTGTTGATCCTCATTCCTTCGACATAAAATCGAATTCACAATGTAAGATTCTCGGTCTTCAATGGAACCCTTCTACAGACACATTTCGATTTGTTGTCACGCCTCTGAATAGAGAATGCACCAAGAGAAACATTCTCTCAAGTCTCGCCAGGATTTTCGATCCCTTGGGAATTCTATCCCCAGTTACATTTCTCATCAAGCACTTAATCCAACGAATTTGGGCTCTCCGCATTGGTTGGGATCAGAAGCCCTCTGACGAAATTGTCAGAACTTGGAAAAAATATTTGGATGATTTTTCTTGTATATCTGAATTTTCATTACCGCGACGCCTCGCTATCGATCGTTTCCAAACATGTGAACTCCACTGCTTTGGAGACGCAAGTGAAAGAGGTTATTGTTCTGTTGCATATTTCGTAATTCACTCAGAAACTGGCAAGAAATTCACATTTTTTGTGTGTGCAAAATCGAAGGTAGCTCCCTTGAAGACAATTTCTATTCCTAAGTTGGAACTTTGCGCAGCTGTTTTGTCAGCTAGACTGGCAGAGTTTGTTCAAACCACTTACAATAAAACCCTACGTATTGATAAGACAATCTGCTGGTCTGATTCAAAGGTTGCTCTGTGTTGGATCAAGGGCCCTCCTCATCGTTGGAAAGTTTTCGTAAGTAATCGAGTTTCATTCATCCAGAATAAGGTATCCCCTGAAAACTGGTTTTATGTTTCCACAGCCGATAACCCCGCCGATGTCGGTTCTCGAGGTCTCCTACCCAGTGAATTTCTTCATTGTTCCTCCTGGTGGGCGGGGCCTCCCTTTCTTCTTTCATCCCACAACGTCTGGGTCAACAATGTTGACCCACCTATCGAAACCCTAGAGGAAGAGCGTCGCATAACTCTGAATGTCACTGTTGACTCTCCCCATTTTCTAGATGTTCTCCTCGAAAATAACTCTCATTTGACCACCTCTACTCGGATTTTGGCCTATATTCTCAGGTTCACGCGTAATTGTTCAAAGGAAAATTTGAAACAAACAGGTTGCCTTACTGCTTCTGAACTCCACAAATCGCTCATGGTATTCGCCAAACACGTTCAATCATCTTATTTTTCTCAAGAGATTTCCCTCGTGAATGAGAAAAAAATTCTTCCCAAATTTCTACGCTCCTTGTCTCCGTTTATAGATGACCAGGGCATTCTTCGTGTAGGAGGAAGGCTCAGGCATGCTCCCATTCCGTATTCTCGGAAATATCCTGTTCTTCTACCGAGCAAATGTATATTTACTGATCTTCTTGTCAGAAGTATACATTTGAAATACTTTCATGCCGGAATTCAAACGGTTCAATATTTGCTCGCTCAAAATTGGTGGATAATCAACTCGAAAAAAATCCATTCGTCGCATTTTATGCAAGTGCGTCACTTGTTGGCGTGTTAACCCTAAATCGAGTCAACCCCTCATGGGCGATCTTCCTTCCGCTCGCGTATCTCGTTTAAAATCTTTCTCACAGGTTGGTGTCGATTTCGCAGGACCATTTCGCATTTGCATGTCCAGAGCACGAGGCGCAAAAATTCTGAAGGCGTACCTCTGCCTGTTCGTTTGTACCTCAACTAAGGCTGTCCATTTAGAGTTGGTTTCAGATTTATCCGCCGACGCTTTTCTAGCGGCACTCAGGAGATTTATTGCTCGTCGAGGTCGTTGTCATCATATCTTCAGCGATTGTGGAACAAACTTTGTAAGTGCGCACAGACAATTGAATGAAATGCTCAAAAATTGTGCCTCTTCAGAAGCTATTACTTGGCATTTCAATCCTCCTTCCGCACCTAATTTCGGTGGCCTATGGGAGTCAGGTGTCAAATCAGTAAAATTCCACGTTACTAGAGTCATTGGCGAGCAGATCCTCACTTATGAAGAGCTTCTTACTGTTTTCACTCAAGTTGAAGCCATTTTAAATTCTCGCCCTCTTACCCCATTCAGTAATGATCCTAACGATATTACCGCTTTAACTCCAGGTCATTTTCTGACTTTAGAACCGTTGACCGCTCCTCCAGAGGACGATTATCAGAATACTCCTTTGAACCGACTTTCTCGCTGGCAGCTACTCTGTCGTATGCACCAGGATTTCTGGTCCCGTTGGTCCAAGGAGTATCTACACACACTCCATCAGCGAGCGAAATGGGTTGATGACAGCCCATCGTTGAAAATTGGTACCCTAGTACTGATCAAAGCGGATAACATTCCCCCTATGAAGTGGCAGATGGGTCGTGTTCTTGAGACGTTTCCTGGAAAGGATGGTAAAGTTCGTGTGGCTTCAGTAAAAACATCCTCGGGAATACTTAGGCGGCCAGTGTCGAAACTCTGTCCTCTACCGCTCGACGAACCCTAAAAAAAACTGCGTTTTTTTTGTTGGGCGGCATGTCGCGTTTCCGCTCAACTTTTCTTTGTATATTTAAATATAGTTCATAATAGTAATGTGCATGTATATAATTATAATTAATAATTCATTCGTAATTTTAAGAATCAGTTAAAATCACCAATATTTGGCTCACCGCGTACAGTTAAACCCTTTTCCGCGTTTTTGCCTTTAAGGTCGCTACTGACACTCTCGGCGAGAGAGACGGAAGAACGGCGATTCGGCATTCATTCAGAATCATTCGCAATAATATCTCACCCGCATGGCAATTGCTGCCCTTTTTCGGTACAATTTAGTGTTGTGTTCCTCGACACCCCGCACGACTGGCCAGTCCATCGTCAACACAGATCCATCTTCAAGATCTCAAGAGAAGGAAAGACGGAGTTTAAGGTAAGATCTTAAAGGCACGACCCGATTGATCAGTAACAACCACCAGTCCATTTTTTCTCTCCTGAGTTTGACTCAGAAAGCTACAACGATTATTGTAAGAAATATTTATAATGCATGTTTTTCTTCAATAATTCTGATATCCAATAATCACTAGTGAATAATGAAATCATTTTTCACTACCATCATATTGATGATAGTGAATATTTCTTGGGTTCTTGTTGAATTTTTAGATATATTGCTACGACATATCCCAGGGTTCGTTTATTAAAACTCCAAACAACACTAAACTACTTTTATTACAACTCTTCATCATGACACAAGACAATTAGATGGTTGAATTATCACCGGCTTTCTTGCATCTCTTACAGAATAAAACAATCACAAATACAAAAATCATGAAGGCCCACTTTTGAAAGATTCAAGTCGATCTGCTTGCAAGAGTATATTGAGGAAAATGTATTGAAAAACAACTTTTTACATTATGCTGCATTAGAACTTGAAATAGTTTTGTCTACGACTATTGTAAAAAATATTCATGATGCACGTCGATCTGCTTGCAAGAGTATATTGAGGAAAATGTATTGAAAAACAACTTTTTACATTATGCTGCCTTAGTACTTGAAATGGTTTTGTCTACAACTATTGTGAAAAATATATTCATAATGCAGGTGTTCCTTCAATAATTACGATATCCAATAATCACTAGTGAATAATTTAATCATTATTCACTACCATCATATTGATGGTAGTGAATATTTCTTGTTTTTGTGGAATTTTTAGATATATTGTTACGAGATATCCCTGGGTTCGTTTATTAAAACTCCAAACAACACTAAACTACTTTATTACAACTCTTCGGCATGACAGAAGACAATTATATGGTTAACTTATCACAGGCTGCCTTGCGTTTCTTACAGAATAAAACAATCCCAAATACAAAAATCATAAAGGCCCACTTTTGAAAGATTCAAGTCGATTTGCTTGCAAGAGTATATTGAGGAAAATGTATTGAAAAACAACTTTTTACATTATGCTGCATTAGAACTTGAAATAGTTTTGTCTACGACTATTGTAAAAAATATTCATGATGCACGTGTTTCTTCAATAATTACGATATCCAATAATCACTAGTGAATAATGAAATCATTTTTCACTACCATCATATTTATGGTAGTGAATATTTCTTGTTTTTGTTTAATTTTTAGATATATATATATATATATATATATATATATTGTTACGAGATAACTCTGGGTTCGTTTATTAAAACTCCAAACAACACTAAACTACTTTTATTTCTGACCGGGATATTATAAGCTTATATCGTCATAGTTACGCTATCAATAAAGAGGGTCATAACTCCCTTGGGACATTTTAGATTTTATAATTCCCTCTACCTTTCACAAGTAAATATATATATATATATATATATATATATATATATATATATTTATATATATATATATATATATATATATATATATAGTGAGTAGTAACATTTTTCCGTGTCAGCCAGTCCAGATATATCTTGTAT
Organism: Zygogramma bicolorata; assembly: GCA_032362365.1. NCBI lineage: Eukaryota > Metazoa > Arthropoda > Insecta > Coleoptera > Chrysomelidae > Zygogramma > Zygogramma bicolorata. The sequence continues at coordinate 121,715 of JAVJAQ010002483.1, forward strand.
TCTTTTTGGTATACGGCTTCACTTTTCGATGGAATTAATGATTCTCTTGCTTGTTCAGCTTTTTTCAAAATATCCTCCATTATATTTGGGGTAGAAAACACGTTTTTACCGCAAACACAGCTTGATAACAAAGTTCTGTTTATAAACAAGTTACATAGCAACAACCTAGCAACAAGAAAACTCTACTATAATCAACGGTACCTGATTCAAATATACCGGGAAGGTAATGAATTGGTACATTTTTCCGTTTCAAAAATGAACAAAATTTTATTGAAATCGGTCAGAAATAAAATTATCTATGTACCACGGGAATTAATGAGCCTTAATAACCTCAGGCAATTGCTGTCCCTTGGGCCAGAGGCCCTCGGGACGCAAACTTTGCCATCGGTAATTAAGGCCCTCCTAATTCCCTTGATACATAAATAACTATTATTACAACTCTTCATCATGACACATGACATTACAACTTTCCAACGTTCTGTACTAAAACTCTGTAATAGAAATTCTACTTCGACTTCTGCACTTAGCAATACCAAAGCTCTCTTCGATAAAAACTCTCCGCCCCTCCACTAAGCTAGAAACTCTGATAACTATCTATCTGAATTACTATCTCCTCCGCGAGGAAGTGTCTCCTTTTATACTTGGTACGCCTATGGAGAATCTTCGAGAGACGCCTCGATGATGTGTTTCGAATTCTCCACGTGAATCAAGAGTTCCTGGAAAAATGACGTTGTCTCTTCGACCCCTCATATTATTCTGCGTTTACGAGCGACAGGGCGGCCCTAGGATATTTCGTAACAATATCATTGATATTTCTCAAGCATTTTAACAGACTGTTATGAATTTGGATTCGGTGAAGAATAACAATTTTCTATCCAATATTGCTTTTGAAATGTATGGTCGTAGAAAAAGTATAGTATTCTACTCGAAATTTATTATACGGTCGTTGAATAATCTAATATTATCCTAAGATTGACTATAATTCATATATTGTACTGTTCAGAAGTATACAGTGTGCTTTAGCAAACGCAAACTCTGTATTCAAGCATGTCCTCTTTCAAAGGCAAATTGTGGAAGAATTGTCTTATAAAAATTTGCCACTACCGCCTGTCTATTTGACATGTTTTACAAGTTTGTAAACTTTGTTGGGAATTGAATGTTTGCCAAGTAAATAACACAAAAAACGATTGAAAATAATCTAGATTCAACATATAATACGGAAAGGGAAAATAAGTTTGCACCCCGCATTCTACCCACACCTCTATAGAAGTAGTATGATGAACACTCTGAAATGTGAGTTAGTCTATTTCGAAGAGCTACCAATTCAATGTCCAGAGGAACTCACAATCACGAACCCCAGAAAAATAATCCAATCTCGATTCCAATAACGTAGTGATAATTTTTGAAGGCATTTTAGATATACCAAGCAAGTAAAAAAGGTAAAGATCAGCAAGATGTTTCTTTTGTAACATTTTGAATGATGTATATGCTTGGAATGCCATGATAGTTGAAGCAGAAGATGCTTGTGAAAAGATAACTATCCTTCACTTTCAATATATTTTAGGGAACGGAGCATATGGACATATGGGCGAGTATTATGGCCTATTCAAGGCAAAAGGCGTATTGGGAGTTATTATGAATGAAAATATTTCCGACATGACCAGATTTTACAAAAATTTTCCAAGAAATCTGAGGGAAAATGGTTATGATTCCTTAGCTGAGTATTGCTATCAAAAATGTTTGTTCTTGTTTCAGTTTTGCATAACACCTATGGATTATCAGTGTGAAAAAAAATCAGTTCTGATTTTTCAGTCGCACATGTATGAATTTTTTTGATGATATCGAAACTGGGTCTTTGGAAACTACACAATAGTAACTCATGTAATTTAAGTAAGTTAATTTGAATATTATTTCAAAAGAAATTTTATTTAAGTGACAACTTATTTTTATCGCTCGTCAAAAGGCAATTTTGAAAATATAAGACATTGATTTTTTTTGAAAAAAAATCAGTTGGGTAGTTATGATATTTTTAATAATACGTTTCAATCGATTATCGATCGAAATTTACTGAATTTTTCGAAAATCTTCTGTACACAGGTCTTTCTGGAAATTACAAATTTGAGTGTTGATTGATTCAACATCACTTCGAAATTTCTATTGCTTTATCGGGTGAATTGTAGGTAAAAGCAGCTGATATGTCGACCCCAGATTCAATCAATTCTTGTAGGTCTTTAACTATTACCGAGTAGGTAATGGCATCACATTAAGAGAATGACCTGTATATAGATCACAGTTGGGCAATGAATTCTTCTCCTGTCCGTATTTCAGATGATTAAGGTTAATTCGATTACTGTACCTTCTTTCAACAATGTCATTTACCACATCCACCAACACAGCTTTGCTTTTTTGGAGTCTTGGTAAATTCATGTCCTGTTGTTTCTCATTATGATCGCTGTCGATTTGTTATATTCAGAATTGATTACACTAGCATATGTTCGAGGAATTAGGTTAAAATTGATGTTTTTATATATCTTTCGGTCATAAAAATCTGCATGAAGATGAAAATCCGAGAATCATAAATCTTGCTCTGTCCCCAAATCCATAAAAGGTATTGTGCATCTTTGATTTAGAAATCAACATATGGCATATTCAACAAATTTTTAAGGTGAATTCGCATTTTGAGTATGTTTCATCAACCAGTATAAACTATAATCGATGAGAACATTTGGTGTTAGAGTGAAATCTCTTTATAGAGATAACACCAAACTTGAAACTCTCTTTTATATAAAACTTTCATATTCACGAAAATCTGTTTTAGTGAGATTCGTATACAGTTACTATAAACCTCTCATCTTTTCGAAAAGTCGAAGATTCACATATATTTAGGGAAATTCTTCATAAATCTTCGACTGTTCAAAAAGATGAGGTTTATAGTAACTCGATATGAATCTCATTACACTAGAGGTCTAGAACAGATTTTCGAAAATAAAAGTTGTAAATAAAACTTCTCATAAATTACATCATCTTGGTATTCCAAAAGATGAATTATAAAATACAAAAAGTCCGGAAAGTACGAAATCAGTTGTCAAGATTGCGATAAAAAGTATTTATTGCTTTCTCGCACTTCATATCTCGCTTCGCCCCTTAAGACATTATATACAATCAAGATGTCGACTGAGCGCCATCTGAAAAAAAAATCAAATGGAAAGGGGCGTCTTGTGATACATCATTATGAAGGTCCTGACAAATATGTACTTTACAACCCTAGAATATGAAGTCAATATCTTTACCCACTACAAAATGGCGGAACATTTAATAAATGGTTGCACACAACGACGTTTGACTTCATAATTAGGAGGAAATAAGCTGAGTTCGTTTAAGAAGATGCTCGAAATGGTTGCCTCAAACGTCTAGAGATAAGAACAGCCTATCCGATATTTCACGTCGAACATTTTCGAACACAGCAACGTCGATATTTCTACGAATATTAAATATTTATTATACTCTGCCGAACATTCAATATTGAAGCAGGTTCGTACACCTTGTGCTTCAAATAGCCCATAAGAAAAGTCTTGAGATGTCAAATCTGGCAAGCGGGGTGGCCATTCCGTGTGATTGCCAATCCAGCGACCATGGAAAGAATTGAATTGTTAGGTGCTTCCGGGCTTCTGAGCCGTGGACAACAGGTTTTAAGGCCTGACGTTTCGTCTGAATCTGCGGCAGACATTCTCAAAGGCGATGCGGTAATGGTCGAAGTATCCTTCTCTGCTGCGAGGCTTTGATCTGATGTGGTTCAGATGATGAGTCACCCTTTAACGAATCTGGGTTCGGACGATCGATTGATCCTAATTTATTATTCGAAAGCGTTTTTTCTCTCATTGGGAGGGTTCGTGCATTTTGAACTGCTGGCATCCATGTTTTATGAATGTTCAGGCTCTCTTCTTTGCGGTTGAAGTTGTTTTTATGTTTATGAATTTCTATGGCCCCCCTATAGAGCCTGGGGTAATAGCTCCTACTTGTGTCCAGCACTTGCATTCCGTCGAAGTCAATATCATGACCTTCCAACAGAGCGAGTTCGGCCACCGCAGATTTTTGGGTTTGGCCATATCGACAACTTCTTTTGTGTTCGGTTAACCGCGTTTTTATGCTCCTTTTTGTGGTTCCGATATAGACAGAACCACAACTGCACGGTTCCTCCAGACATAACCGCCCTGATCAAGCATTGTCTGACTTCAACATATTTTCAGTGGGATGGAAAGTTCTTTGAACAGAAAGAAGGGGTTGCTATGGGGAGCCCACTGAGCCCTGTGGTAGCAAACTTCTTCATGGAACATTTTGAAAAACAAGTTCTAGAGCGTTGGCCGGTCCGACCATCCTGTTGGCTGAGATATGTTGATGATACTTTCGTGATTTGGGGTCACGGAGAAGGGGAGCTGAAGAAATCTACCTATAAAATTGAAAGCTAGATGAGAATATTTGAACTGAACAATGATGTTCGTTGTACTGACATTTTTGTATTTTTTTATAAACAAAAAATGACCTATCGAACCTCATTGGGTTGTTGGAATTGCCATATGACAGAAAAAACGAATATTTCTAGAAGTATCGATAACAATGTGTTCATTTTAAGGAAATTATTGAATGTTCCGCCATGTAGTAGGTGAAGATATTGTTCCGATATATCCTTATTATTGACTCAATATTTTAGGGTTGTAAAGTATTCGTCAGAAGCTTCAAAATGATGTATCACGAAACCCCCATTTCCATTTAACTTTTTTCCATAATGAACTGTATAATAAAATAGCTCACTTTTCACCCTTACTATTATCAACAGTTACGATACTTATAATATAATATCGAAAATATCATTTCTAATGCCAAGTATTCCATATCGAAGTGGGTGTCATAATGCGAAACAATATCAGCCTTTCACCACTTAACATAACACTATTTTCGTTTTCAGGGCAAGATGTAACTCGCATGGACTTGAACATTCCTCAATCGCACATACGTATTGGCAACTATGAATGAAACATTGTTTTCTATTTCACTAATATGTCTTGTGCACAATACTGTTTTCAGAAGGGAAAGTGATTAAGGTATGGTTGCATCATACTAATTTCACTTTTAGCAAAATAAGAATATGGCTGTCGACACATTCTAGGTCATAGAAGTGAGGCAACGTGACCTCAGAGAAATTGATCAAAAAAATTCTAGGTAGTACCCAAACACGCATGAAGAAGCTATTGTACAGTGAAACACGTGCAAAGGTTTCGTAAACTGTCAAGTGAAAATCACACAGTAGAGTGTATTTTCACTTGTAATACCACTGTGCTTGAATTATTTCCGGAAATTTTTTCCAGCTCACGAATATTTTGAAAATCATCCCGAGCCGAAGGCAAGGGATAATCTTCCTAAAATATTCGTGAGCAAGAAAAAATGTCCAAAGTTAATTCAAGTACAAATTTCACAACATATTGAACACGAATTATTTGCAATTAATCAGGACTGGATTGGATTTCATTTCATTGGTCGAAAAATATTGGTGTGAAATTTTCAATTTTATTGAAATCAACTTTCACATTCGATTTCGGAATCAACATTCAAAATAATGGCGAAGTCGCTTGGATAGGGGATACATTTTACGATTGAAAATTATCGGTTATAATTGCACGAGTGCATAAAAATTACCGATGATTTTGCAAGAAAGCGTGATATCTAAAAATTGCAAGAGTTTATTTTCATATTTTGGCGAAAGTGCCCGAGTCCGAAGGACGACAGCTCTTTTACAGAATATGAAAATAACCGAATGCAATTTGTATAAGATATCACGCTTGAATGCAAAATTATCTGGTCATTTTTATGCACGAATGTAATTCATTGGAATATTTCACGAATAAAGAAATTCTCAAGGAAATGTTATTTTTTGTTCATCTATACTTTCCTCTATAGATTGTATGGAGCACTCACCAAAACGCGAAATGTTCTTCTATTTTTGAAGTCTATCTGACATTTATTTGTGTTGTTTACTGACGTCTAGCGATACGGTTTCAAATGTGTTGTTATGGCGACATGATACAATGCAATTACCGCTGTAAGTTTTCGATAATTGCATTGCTTTTATGGGACATTTTATATATGAGGGAAATATTCTGTCAAATCAACAGATCTTGCATAAAATAACTGTTCTAGCGTTCATTTTTTTTTTCATTCAGCATGCATTTAACTCGGTGTGAAATACATCGAAATGAGAGATACTCTAAGGGATACATTGTTGGTTTAGCATATGACGTTATTTCCTGAAAAAATATTCAACATAATCGAAAATATGTAGGGTTCTTTTCTCAGGCCAGAATTAAAACGTTACCGGTATGTTAGCCATGTTGGAATCCATGGTATGGCCTTCCTCGAAATTCTCTTCTAGGTCTAGTCCAAATATTACATAGGTCTATGGCAAATCTTGTTGCAGTTGTTGAAATATCATAATCATCATCGTAACAATTCTCTAGCGACATGATTAAAAGACAAAAATTTACTATAACAATTACGATTCTCATACAAAAAAAATACAGATACAGTTATCTCAATACAGTATCAGGCCTAGTGAATAATGACCTGGAGCCATTGTTTCTACAACGAATGTGAACAGTACTCCAAAAACAGTTGATTCAATTCATTTTCAATCATTGAATTACCAATATGGTGTTTCAGCTGTGAGTGAAACATATTTTATTTACAATCATTCAAAATTGTGATTATTACTAATATTTTTCCGGTTTGGAAAATGACGAGTTGTTCACTCGGAAGAAGACGAAGTCGGCAACGACTTCTTGGCACTTTCTTCTTTTGTCCGAAGCGCCATTAGGTCTATCGGAATTCATGAAGTGATTAGATTCCCTCTAACGTGTACACACCAGCGCTGTTGAAAAAACAGCTATCCCTGGCGTGAATTCACAGTTATTACATATTGTCTCAGCACCAAACAGACAGAAAAAATGAAGGAACTCAGTTTCTCTCTTAAAAACCACAAACCCAATCACCAACACGCTACTTTATGAAAATGGAACGGCACCGTTACAATGGTCATTTTCTGAAGTAAAGGATTCAGCGATCTCGTCAATCAAGGACGAAAATGTCGCCTCATATATCAGTAAGTAATCTAATTGTTGATATTTGCAGAAATCCTTGTGAAACATATTGGAAATTTATGAGATATGATTATCGAACGCATTTGATGAAACTAAAGAAGCTGAATTGTGATACATTTCAACTTCTACGTAAGCAAATAGCATTTACAAAGGATGATAATATTGACATTTGTGAAAGCATCATTAATTTCGTTTTTGTGCAATGTCTACTTGAAGCAGAAAATGTGTTGAAATCAATCTTACAACTTATTATTTCTCGTTCATTTTATGAAATTATTTCGACTTATTTTGATAAAAACCTAAGCAAGAGAAGGAATTTCTCTCGAGAAATAGCTCACCTCGTCCTTCAGCCTCGGTAAGCCATATTTTTCTCTCGAGAAAAATGATTCTCTATCGGCCTCAGCAGGCCTTCTACTATTGATATTTTCGACTCTGATGTGATGAATTGATTAGCCATAATTGAACTGATACAACCAGTGAATATTTATGGCATTTCTTTGGACTGGTAAAACCATATGCCAAAGTCTCACTCGACAAAAACCGACATCACCAAAAATCGTGAAGAAGAGTTGGATTTCAGATGAAATCTATTTGGAAATTGTATTTCAAAAAATGACTGATTATCAATAAAGCCTGGACAACGATGACTACTGTATGGAGGCGAAACCTAAGTGAAGGTGTTTTACCGAAAAAAATACAATCAGAAGTTTTCAAAGATATCCTTAGGAATATTGAAAATAGTATAGATAAAATCAAGGACTTCAATAGATGTGTAGACAATAAAATCATGAAAAATGGATCTCTAGATAGAGCTAGATACCTAATAACGCACAAACTGACAACCTTGCGTGGTGTCCATCTCCTCACGATTCAACAATCAACTTTCCCCCGAATTCTGGAATTACTCCCTCTTAAATTTCGAGAAAACATTGAAAGAAACTCCACACCTCTCAATAATTGCCCTGATCGTTAATATAGGATTTCTGTTCATTTAGAAATTGATGTATGAAAGCTTTCAGCATATGCTTCAAAATGTGTTTTTTTTTATATACAACAAATGGCGTAACTGAATAATTTCAAACATCAATATACCGATATTCGTTTACCTTGATTCAGTTATGCATATTATTATTCTCGGTTATAATTGCACGAGTGCATAAAAATTACCGATAATTTTGCAAGAAAGCGTGATATCTAAAAATTGCAAGTTCATTTTCATATTTTGGCGAAAGTGCCCGAGTCCGAAGGACGAGGGCTCTTTTACAAAATATGAAAATAACCGAATGCAATATGTATAAGAATTCACGCTTGAATGCAAAATTATCTGGTCATTTTTATGCACGAATGTAATTCATTGAAATATTTCACGAATAAAGAAATTCTCAAGGAAATGTAATTTTTTGTTCATTTATACTTTCCTCTATAGATTGTATGGAGCACTCACCAAAACGCGAAATGTTTTTCTATTTTTGAAGTCTATCTGACATTTATTTGTGTTGTTTACTGACGTCTAGCGATACGGTTTCAAATGTGTTGTTGTGGTGACTTGATACTATGCAATTACCGCTGTAAGTTTTCGATAATTGCATTGCTCTTATGGGACATTTTATATATGAGGGAAATATCCTCTCTAATTTGTAGTTGTCTGTCCGGTTGAGTTGAAAAGCAGCTTCAGCTGACACTTCGCCCTTTTATCAACGACACCAGTAATCTCTCTATCTTATATGATAGTAATGATATGTAAGGTAATGAATGTAGATGATATTACTATTATGAACAGTGAATTACGTATCGAGGGTATTCAGAAGATGTTCATGCCCTGAAGGTGACGATCTTACAAACTGAAGGGCTCATGGCCCGAGAGTTTATTTGAGTGCATACTCATCTATTAATTTTCGCGATGCATACATAACTTCATGTCAAACTAGTCTGTTATTGAATTCAGAATATAAATATGTAAATATTATACCAAAAATTCAGTTCATAATAATTGGCCCGTGATGGTTGAAGAGCTGTATTTATTTGTTAGAAAAGAATTTTGCTAATTGTCAAACTTGAGTAAAAATAGTACTGAAATTCTTGCGAAAAAATCTGAGAGAGAAACACATAATTTGCTTCCGAATAAATCAGTCGACATTTACGACAAAGAATATAACAAATTAGTGAAATGGATGGTAGAAAACTGTGCAGAACATATCAGTGAAACAGCATTGCTTGAATACTTTGGTGATCTCGCTGAAACATTTTCTCCAAATTCTTTGTGGTCCAAATATTCCATGGTATACGTTAATAATGAATAAGGGTAATTACCATAAGTTGAGTGAAGCAAGGGTCAAAAGGATACCAGACAAAATAGTCTAAGTTCTCTCTTGAAAAAGTTTATAAATGAGTTATTCATTCACTGCTTTTCGTCTTCATGCCCGCGCGGCATAAAAATGAGATACTAATATGTCCAGTCCGCGAAAATGTTGAACTTGAAACACTTTATATCATGCACTACAAATTTGCTGAATATTTTCTGAAATCTGCTCAAATTATCATATAGATGGTCATTTTATTCGTTGACCTCAATATACCAAACAGCACATTAGCACTGTATATTAAGGAAGATTAACATTTGTATTTGGTTCCAGAAATACAAACTGACATTTTGAAGTACAACGAACATTTCCAGAGGACAAGTCAACAATTTTTGAACTTGAGTCATTTAATGTACAAAGGTATAACATTTGTATTGAACCTCAGTGTACATAAACGTTTGATGTTTCTTGATGAATGTACTGCTAATCTGGATTGAATATTGATGTTATCAACAAAATGGCGCAATATAATTTGATAGTGTGATTTGAATGGAAAATAAAAACGATCTTTCCCAACCCATACAATCACTAAACTTGAACCAGTTTCTGCCATTCACTGTGAATCTGCTCGTGATATTCCGAAATATCATCAATTATCATAAAGACGGTTTCTTCGTTGACCTCGATATCGAGGTACCGAAATTGGAATAAACAGTACAATATAATTTCACATTGTTTCTAATCGTGGTGCCAAAGTATGAATAGAATCAAAGCGTGGAGCAAAAAAAAATGTTCAAGATCAATCTCAATGATAACTGATGATTCTTGTACCAACGACCTAGATGAAATGTATAATTTTCAGCTGAATCACGGTGGTATCACTTGCTGATATAGAGGACTTCACAACATATCATTTCACATCAGTTTGAGTTCAACTGATCGAAGAATTTAAAAATGTTTCGAACAGAATCCAACCGTGAACCAAAAGAAGGAAAGATTGCTCGAGATCAATCTGAAACCTGATTGATGATTCCTTTACCGACCTCAATACAAGTCGAAGCTAAATCTCGCAAACACTTACTAATAGGACAAAACAGCTCAATATCATTTTGCATCGTTTTGGCGGACCAGCACGGACGGGCTCTATAATCCAAGCGTAATCGAAAGGATAATTCCTCTGTCACCGCACAAAATCATCGTCGATTATACGCCGATTTAACTTGCAGACTGTGTGACCTAGTAGCGGAAGAATCGACTGTCGCGGTCAGTCAGTCACCAGGGCTACCGAAGAACTGAAGAAGAAAACTCTGGCTCGTATGTTCCGCTGGTGATGCATTGTTCCTGGTTACGGGGGTACTACTGAAAATTCCAACGTTTCCTCATAGGCATTATTTTGTCTTTTGTTTTCTATGCAGTGCTCAAAAAACTCGAAAACAGATGAAAAATTCTAGATGGCGGGGACGCCATCTGGGAAAGAAATTAAAAGGAAAGAGGGAACTTGTGATAAATTATTTTCAGGCTCCTGACGAATACTTCACAACCCTGAAATATGAAGTCAATACCTTCACTTAATACAAAATGGCGGAACAATTAATAATAACCTAAATACAAACACATTAATACCAATATTTTTGAAAATATCCGTTTTTCTCTGCCATATGTCAATTCCAACAACCCGATAAAGTTTGATAGGTTATTTTTTGTTCCTGAAAAAAAAAGACAAAAATGTCAAATGACAACGAACATCATTTTTCAGTTCAAATATTCTCATTTAATTCCCGATTTTATAAGTAGATAGGTGTCACACAAAACTATCTCCAAAATGGTCAATTAAACAAAATTCAACTGGGGAATTTTATTTGAATATGCTGTCAACTACTGTTGATCCTCTAATCACCGAAATCGTCGAAATGAATCCTAATAAATTCGATATGGATATTAATTATTATTCCAACAAGATGGGGCACCACCCTATTATTTCAGAAAAGTAAGAAACTATTTGGATAATACTTTTTATGGTCGTTGAATTGGCCCTCGAGGTCCTACGGAAAGGCCAGCCCGCTTGCCAGATTTGACACCTTTGGACTATTTTTATACGTCAGATATGAGGACAATAGACAAAAAAAGACCGTAATTCTGCAATGAAGTGATCCATTGGGATTCCCACCTCAAACAAAAAACGAGTTTAAGCTATATGCTCAATATAAATTTTCAAATTCTATTTACTTTCGACAGAACTCTTATTCGTTATTTAGATAAACGTGATTTTTCGGAAAGTTTTGGTATACGTGTAATCCTGGTGAGTGACATTTCCATACCTCCAGCCCTTTTGTCGTGACACTCTACCTTCTCGAATTTTCGAATACTATCGGAGCGACCCCCGTATTCCGTTTAGAAATGAGGTTTCCGCCACGGTTGTCGACGAGGAAAAAGTAAAGCAAAGTGGGCCAGTTCGCCCGTCCTCTTAGGCACCATGCGCTCATCTCTCGCTGGCTGGTCATTCTTATTTTCACGAGGGCATACAGGGCGACGGGCATGAATGAAAACGGCGCGCGTGAGAATCGCATCGACGTTTCCGGTATATACAGGGTGGTCGCGTCATTTACAAGGTGTTGTCTCATTCCCTTAGGGCCAGTTTTAGACACTCCGGTGAGCTGTGGTTCGAGCGAACCCGGTTCAGTTGTCAAGCAACAAACTATCGACTAATGACTAAGGCTTAGCAACTGAATCTGTTAGTCTTTAGTCCCAGACCCCAGAACGATCATATACATAACTTATTTTCACACAGATGAAACCTTAGGTTCTCAGTAGCGTCTCGTGTGATTTGCATGCCTGCGTGCTTCGTATGGCTGATGCACTATTTATGGACCAGAACTTTTGTCAGACGCTTTTGATCGAGTTTGGAATCGGGGTCTTCTTTCTAAACTGCCCTCTTATGGTTTGCCTCCTCAGTTGTGTGCTTTGTTGAAGAGTTTCTTGTCTGATAGGTCTCTGTATGTGGTTGTTGATGGAGTATCACCTGATATTCTCCCAATAAAGGTAGGTGTTCCACAGGGTTCAGTTCTAGCGCCCATTTTGTTTCTGCTTCATATCAACGATTTGCTCGAGAAAACATCTTGTTCAGTACATAGTTTTGCGGACGACAGTACTCTTCATAACAGTTTCTCTTCCAGAGTCCCCATACCAGCTTGAAAAACAAAAAACAAAAATTCAAAGAAACATTCACGTCAATAAAATTAACGATGACTTGGTAAAAATAATAGAATGGGGTAACAAGAACTTGGTGGAATTTAATGCTAGGAAAACCCAGGCATGTCTCTTCTCAAGGAAAGCCGATCTATCATCATCTAGTATTCAGATGTCAGGAGTGACTATTCCTACAAAGTCAAGTATCTCGATGCTAGGAATTACTATCAGTGATAATCTCTCATGGGAAAACCACGTGAGATCGATTGCTAAAGGTGCTTCTCGCAGTCACATGGATTTCTATTTCGTGCGAAGAAATACTTCACTTCTCGTCAGCTTCTTAGGATCTACAAGGCTCAGATACGACCTGTCTTGGAATATGGTTCTCATATGTGGAGTTCGGTACCAAAACATTCATTGAGGCTTCTCGATTCTATTCAGAAAAAGGCAATCCGTCTTGTTGGTGATTCTTCGCTCACAGACTCGCTCACTTCATTGGAACATCGTAGAAGGGTCGAAGACTTGTCTCTCTTCTATAGATATTTTCACGGTAGGTGCTCTTCTGAATTGTTATCAGTCGTTCCACCCTTGGCAATATCTACACAGATGACTCGACGAGTACAGAATTCCCACCCCTTTGTTGTGAATTTGGAGACCTGCCGAACCTCTCTTGCTCAGGGATCTTTTCTCAAAAGAACAGCAAAACTTTGGAATTCCGTGTGAAGAGAGGTTTTTCCTGAGGATTACAAACCTCAAAAATCTAAAAGAAAATGTTAATTCGTATCTCCTGTCCCTTGATTCACGCGGTGTTCTTTAAACATTACAGGACTACCCTTTTGTGTGAATCTACACTTATCTCTGATTTTTGAATATATGTTACTAAAGAAACTATTTAAAACTTATATTCAATCAGTCAGACACATTGGAATGACCAGAATCCCTTAAACACAAAAATTAATATCCCAGAGTAGAAAATTTAAATATATCAAGAATACTTACTGCTTAGCTACTATCTGAGACTGAGTAAATTTGTTGAACAGGACAAGCTTATTCCAGAATGTCAACATGGCTTCAGGCAGCAACGATCTACTTCAACTGCAATGAACGAACTGTGTAATAACATCTATATGAATCTTAATAATGAGCAGACCCCAATTGGTCTATTCTTTGATATCTCCAGGGCATTATATAGATACAGTCAACCATGAATTACTTCTGAAAAAATTGTATCGAGTAGGAGTTAGAGGAGTAGCAAATAACTGGGTTGCTACATATCTAGAAAACCGGTCTCAGGTAGTAGTTATCGATTCGATGAAATCTCAACCTGCTTCCATTTCAACTGGGGTACCTCAGGGTTCCATATCAGCCCCATTATTCTTTATTTTATTTAAGAGTGATATACAACTTACATGTACTTCTTCACAAAAAACTTTTATCTATGCTGACGATACAAGTCAAATAGTAGCGGAAAATAATCTCCAACTGACTGCATAAGCTGCAAACAAAATTACAGAAGAATTCTCTTACTGGTGTACAAATAATGGACTGATAGTTAATATAGACAAAACAGTATTTATGATTTTCCAACCAAAATATATCACTTATGATCTTTCTCCCCTAATAAAGATCAATCACAAATCGGTGGAGGTAGATCAGTTGAAGTACCTAGGTCTAACAGTCGACCAAAAATTAACCTGGGAATCTCACTCAGACAAATTAATCGCAAAACTGAGTACCTTGTGTTTTGTGATGAAACAACTGCGAGGAACAGTATCTACAAATGTACTCAAACTGGTCTACTTTGTAGTATGGTTCAATTCTGAATTGAAGAAATTAGTTTTTAAGAAGAAATCTGTTCACAGAGATTACAAAAATGGAAATTTTAATAAATTTGAAGAATTTTGTTACCTGAGAGAAAAATGCAAAGCTTTGACAACACTTGCCACCAAGCATATATAAATAAAATTGAGAATAACATCAATAATAACCCTAGAAGTTTCTGGAATTATATTAATAACAAAAAAAATCTCACTCCTTACCTTCCAAAATGTATTATGATGACTCAGTCAGTGAAACTAACAATGATACTGTAAATCTTTTTGCAAACTATTTCTCATCTGTCTACAGTGATGAAATTGTTAACCAAATCCCAGAATATAAATTCAGAAAGATAGTGGAAATATGTAGTTATAGCGTTGATATTGAAGAAATTATTGAACTGGTAATGTCATTGCCATGGAAATTGTCTACAGGTCCCGATGGAATCCCGCTATTCCTAATTAAAAAATGCATTTTTACCCTGGTCAAACCCATTCACGTGATATTTAACACCTCTTTGAAATCTTCCATCTTCCCAGATTACTGAAAGAATAGTTTTTTGAAGCCTATTTATGAAAATGGATCACATAATGACATTAAAAATTATAGAGCAGTTTGCAATCAATCTGAATTACCGAAATTGTTAGATAACCTAATAACAAAAAAGTTATCTTGGGATTGTAGGCATATAATCATAAATCAGCAGCATGGATTCAGTTGTGGTAGATCTACCAGTACAAATGTGATTATTTACCAACATTTTATAATAAATGCTTTTGAAAGCAAACACCAGGTTGATTCTATTTACACAGATTTTTCAAAAGCATTTGACCGAGTAAATCATAATTTGTTGTTGAATAAACTAAAAGCTTGGGGTATACAGGAAAACATTCTGAAATTGATTGAAAATAATCTTGCTTGCAGAGTTCAAAAAGTAAAATATGGTTACTCAATATCTTCCCAATGGCAGTTCCATCTGGTGTGCCGCAGGGATCTCATTTAGGACCATTACTTTTCAACCTATTTGTTAATGAATTGAATGATGTTATTAGCTATAGTGAATTTCTTCTGTTTGCTGATGATTTGAAGATTTTTAAAGTTATTCACGATTCATCTGATAGTGAATTATTACAGTACGATTTATCTAACTTTGTACGCTGGTGTGATATAAACTTATTGCAATTGAATACAGACAAATGTCATAAATTTACTTTTTTCCGAAACAAAACTCCCATAAATCATCCATATAAAATCAAGAAAATAGAACTGGAAACAACAAATACAATCAAAGATTTAGGAATAATTTCAGATCCAAAAATGTCGTTCAACCCCATATTGCAAATATTACTTCTAGAGCACTAAAAATGTTAGGTTTCACATTTAGAACTGCAAATGAATTATCTCTCTCTTCCTTAAAGATCATATATTGTTCAATTGTTAGGTCAATAATGGAATACAACTCCACAATTTGGTGCCCTTCATATAATGTGGATATTGATATGCTTGAGAGTGTTCAAAACAAGTTTTTACGGTACTCGGCATATAAACTAGGATATCATATTGGAGAATATAACTATAAAGATATATTGAACATTCTTAACTTGAATACTCTGGCTCATAGAGGATTAGAATCCTAGATCTTACACTAATCCACAAAATAATCAATGGTAGCATTAACTCCCCAGAAATTGTTGAACTTATAACTTTGAATGTGAATCCCAAGAGAACGAGAAATACAGAAAACTTCAAAGTACCCTTTTACCGTACCAACTATGGCCAGAATGAATCTATAGGTAGAATTTTGAGACTTGCGAATACGTACAATGTGGATTTAGAACTCTTTAATTCTTCTTTGGAATCTTTTAAAAAATCTGTAAAAAGATTGTAATTGATTAAGTTATTTTTACACTTTATTATAGTTATTTCTGTATTTTACTTACATCTAAGATTATTGTCACAGTACATATATGTGAATTTATCAATTTTTTGGACTGAGGTGGCCTTTACTTGATGGAAATCCATAGTTATTACGCTATTAGGTAGACACGATTAAATTTCCACAAAATTTTGTGGAAATTTAATCGTGTCTACCTAATAGCGTTTATCAATTTTGTTGTGAAAAATAGGCAATGCCGTAAATAAATAAAATTCTGTATTTGTATGACATTTGTAGAGTTTTCAATCTAAGATTTTTGCATCTCTATTTCGATGAGATGAACTTTAACATTATTTATGTAAAAAATAAAGGAATTTGTCTATGGAGGAATTATACTTCTTAAATATTTCGTTACTTATGCCTCGGATAAACATAAAAACATAAATTCCATACTCAAATACTAATAAAGCGACACCAACTAGGTACGGCGTTTTTTCTCCAAAGAAATCTTCACTTGTTTTATAGTCAGACATGAGGTGTTACTAGCATATTAGTAATATTGATGAACGAGTTATTGCACCTTTTTTTTGTTGATGCTCTTTTAGGTCCACTCCAAATATTTTATAATGTTCGTGAGTCCATCGAACATAGTAGAAACTATCTGTAGAGATGGAGCACTAAGCGTTCTCTGTAAAAATGTTCTCGACAAATGGTAATTTGAATTAATATTAAACATGATTTGATTGATAAGAACTATTTCTATCAGTATTCTATTTTCAATATGATCAGTAAAATGTGATGCTGAATTAACTAGGAAATGAAAGTTGAAATGTTTCACTACATGTTCCAGGATTCAGGTATCTAGGTATTGAAAATCATGATTAAATAACTATTCAACTTTACTTCAGATAATCACATCAGTCCATCAAAAATATCTCCTAGTTCTGTCAAATTTGGATTACCACTTACATAGGGCTCATTGTGTCTATAATCGAAATTATTACTACTTGGCGTAATATTACTGTAGCTGGGGTTTGAATTGTGCTCTTGTTCATAGTTATAACTATCACTGTTTGGTGCAGTATGATTCATCAAATCATAACTAATATCAGTTGATGTAATATTGCTATTAAGGACTGTAGAGGCAGTTAGTGCATTACTGCCACAAGGATACATCAGATCCTGGCAATTATCAGATATTAAACTATTGTTGTGTGTGTTTGTTGATTCATTTCCACTATAATTGATAGAGTCAACTGGTTGCAAATCCATATTTTCCAATGCATTTGAAATAATTGAGTCCAAACCAAAGTCAGGGTTTTGTTTCTGGTTTGCTTCTTTGTCATCCCCTGTTGGAGGCTCTGTAGAATTTGATTTCTTGGACTTCTTAGACTTTTTGCTTGGGGGTCGAGAAAGCTCTTCTACATTTCTTTGAACTAAAATATACTGGTAACCAATTGGGTATGGGCACTCATCCAGATCCATACATACATAAACTGCTTGGGTGAAATTTATCTGTTTGAGTTCCAGTGGTTTACTGCACAGAGGACATACCAAGTTTTCCTGAAACAAAATGTTTAATCGAATTCTGGGATGACTGCCTACCACAGATAATCAAATAATTTATATCAATGAGAACTAAAAGATTGAATCTTTCAAAGAAATATTTCTGCAAGTGTTAAAAAATCCTTACGTACCATATTTTGAGTAAAATGAAGATATGACTTTCCTTCTCTCTACAGCATCTGAGTAAACTCGCACCTACCAAATGAGGTGAATTCTGGTATATGGCAACTTGTTGCTTTCTTCTCTTTTTCAAGCACTATCACAACTCATACTATTTTTGTAAGTTATAGACATCCTCGTTAGAATATAAGAATATTTAGAATTTCTCATTCCAATCCAAAATTCAAACATCTTGATAGTTTTGACACTTGACAGAGAACACATCGAATTTGAAATATTAGGGAGTTGAAGTGCAATCGTGAACGTAGACGTAAACGTACAAATTGACAGCTACGCATGCGCAGTCTTGTGTTTTTTGCGTTAGCCCACGTAGATGGTTTACGGGTTTACGTAATCTTACGGACTTTCACGTATACGTAAAAAAATCAACGTACGTTAACCGAGAGCTACCGACTGGTGCCGAGGCGAGTACTGATTGTAACGATTGTATCATTATCATTGTTTTTGAATTTTGTAAATGATTGTATCACAGCCGAGAAATTCTGTAATCAGAATATCAGATCAGTTGAGTCAAAAAATGACTGATAGATCTACACGATTTCGATTCACAGAGGAATTTGATTTACACTTAGCCAGAGAAGTATATGGTCAAAATCCATTTGAAGATATGAAAAGATGGTCTATGATTCAAGTGAATATGATCCAAATTACTGGAAAATGTGTGTCCATTAGAACTCTCCGAGATAGAATTGAGAATTTGCTTAGAAAATATTCAATTAAAGCTGCATCATTGGTAGGAATGTAAGTATAGATCATAAGAAGCAGTTGAAAGGATCATTGGTTAATACCTAGATTTATATATTTTATTAATTTTATATCTAGTATGTTTTTTGTCATGATTTTAGGTCAGGAATAGAAATTCTGGTAACGGAGATGGATGACCTACTTCAGCAAATTTTGGAATTGAAAAAAGAAGAGAAAAGGAAAAGCATACCCTTGTCTACTTCTACTCAAAATTCCAAATCATCCTACATGAAAGGTCATGATGCACGAGAACGCTCATGCCTTGAAAATAATGCGACATATAGTAAGAATTGATTTGTCTGTGGAATTACTTCTTACATTTGCTATTCTACTACTTCACCATTAAAACTGAAAAATTTTCAATTGTTTTAGATGCCGAGGTACCACTGGGAAATTCAAGAAAATCCTACCCAACTGATGTCAATGTACCAGAGCAATTATGTTCTGATCCTGGGATTGATTTGATATGTGGTAAGAATTATTCAATTCTGTGATGTGACTTTTTGTGTTCATAATTATTCTGAAAATGCATGAATATTTCATTGTTATAGATACCGAGATAGTAGTGGAAGATATTATTGAAATCAAAAGTAATGAAAACAGTGAGGCAAATACATTTTCATCCAATCAGAGTACCAGTCAACCTATAACCCTTAAAAGAAAGCCTTTGGCACAAGCAAATATTTTAGGTAAGTGATGTTAATTGAAAGTGGTAGACGGTCAAATGAAAAAAATTATTGAAATTAATGGCAAAACGTCTCATTGTATATTTTATACTAGGATTGAAATATATATTTTAGGACCAAAGCATAAAAGAATCAATAGCAACATTAAACAACAGACTGTACAATATTTGGAAAAGAAGAATGATAAACAATATGAACTGAAATGCAGAGAATGTGCAATACAGGAAAGGAAATTAAAACTCGAAGAACAAAAGTTTGAAATGGATAGAGATGAACGTCAAAAAAGGTTGGAAATCGATGAGAGAAGGCTGGACATGGATAGACAGGAACGTCAAAAAAGGTTGGAAATCGATGAGAGAAGGCTGGAAATGGAAGAAGAAAGGCTCAAAATGTTATTCGTCAACCAGCAAGACTGGATTAAATTTGTGTTAAATAAAAAGTAAAGCAAACTTGGCTTGAATCTTTATAGTGTTGTTTATTCAGTTGCTCATGTAACATGTTTTTTTTATTTATTATATAGGAATGTATTTTTGTTTTGAGATTTCTAATACAGTTTTGATAAAATATCTGGCTTTAACTCATTTGTGATAACAGTATCGACTAAGTCTGTAGTTTTTTGTGTTATTCATTCAGTACTTCTATATTTTTAAGTAAAGTAAATGTTTATATTTACCAAATATAACATTGACTTAATAACAAATATTTTTGGAATTACCTAAGAAGCAAACTTTAATTTTCCATTTACAAATAATGTGGCTATACTGATCATCTAATTTTTGTACAGAAGTGTAAATTTGTAAATGAACAAAGCTTTTATGCTTTCATCCCCAAATGGAAGGGATTAAATAAATATTATAGAAGATGAATGTTACATCAAATTAATGTAACTAGCAAAACAAATATATAAAATCTAAATATACTTTATTGTCAATGTGTTGATAGGTGTTATATTTATAATATTTTATGTCAGTTGCCTAAATATACTTCTAGCAGGGGGGGTTCGATGTTGAAGTAGGAACTCTGTTGGCTTCCATAAAGACAAGTGTGGCAATTGGTGAAAAGCACTGCAACATGGTACATTGTACCCACTTCTTGTAATAACAACTTTTGGTTCTTTTTGAAGTCCACAAAAGCAAATTCTTGCAACACTTTACTGAAGCCCCATTCCACTGTCACTCTTAAACTACTCATAACATTATTGAAGTTCTGTCGTTGTGGATTCCCAGCAATCTGCTGTTGAGTAAAGGGTCTAATTAATAGCTCTCTTAGACTATATCCTTGATCTCCGTATATAACAAAATGCCTATCTTCAAATACTGTGAACTCCTCCAATTCCTCATACAATCCTGACTCTCGAAACATCCCAGCATCATGTCGATGACCAGGGAATGCACCTTTAAGACTTATTATTATTCCATCAGGGCATAGAAGGGACTGGTATTTCACAGAATGTACTTTTTTATAACCTGAATAATACTCTTGTTGGTGTTCTGATGGCCTACATATAGGTCTAACTGTTCCATCTATGAAGGCCCATATGTTGTTCATAGGAGCCCCTTTATCGGCTATAGCCTAAAAAATATTTCTTATAAAAAATGTCTGGTTTGAAAAGTTCATACTGTACCTGTGAATACTGTTGCAATTTTTCTTCATTGAGCCATAAAACATTCCCAATATTCTGTAACAAATGACCCTTGTTGTCAATAACAATTTCCATGACCCTGTTTATGATGCTGGATAGCGCTCTATAAGAATATCCAAATGTGATTTCCAAGTCAACCAGCCTATTCGGATATGCCAACCGTCTTAGCAGAATACATAGACCCGTAACACCTACAAATTTAACGGGCTGCTAAAGAATACTGTTAAAGAATGATCCATGATAAGTATAATGTGAACTTGAGAAGAAACTTACCACTTAAAGTTATATTTTCTGGGGTTGTTACAAATTCTGGAATGCCTAGTGCGTGACACAGTCTGGGAATATGGTCTTTTTCGAATCTGAAAAAGGATCTGGCTTCAACATTTGATACCTCCTCGAAGTTGAATCGACCATATAGATCAGCTCTTTTTCCAGGATTATCATTAAAAACATGAAGTAATATTTCATCTTCCATATCATCATCATCATCATTAATTTCTCCATCTCCGAGAATAGCAGCATCCAAAATTTCTTGCATGTTGTATACTTTAATTTTTCTCAAATTCAGGTAAAAGAAAACCAATAACTGAAATAACATAAACTCATAAACATAAATAAAATAAATTTTCGAGGTTAAGTTATTTCACCGAAGTTAATGTAGCCACGTAGCTTCTGTGAAGAAGAATTGTAAATCTACCACTTCAACTCTTTTTCAAGCAATTCGATACGAGTGTTAATTAATGGTAACGTACGTGAGTTAAGTCTGCGTAGATCATTTTACTTCAACTCCCTATTCTTCTTGCCCATAGACACAGTCCATAGATATCTATGAGTACTATGTATTTCCGTCGAATTTAACAAACACATACAACGTTCGAGTTTGTTTTGTGTTTATATATATATATATATAATATGATTTCTATGTTCTTGCCACTGTGAATGGCCTTAGCTGCTAGACAACTAGCCAAGCTGAAAACCTTCGCAGTTCGGTGGGTGCCACTTGAGCGTTCGCAAACGGAACGTTTAGTCGCCACATGTATGACACAACATATAAATCCTAAATAGAAAATCAGATTACTCATAATGGTTAATAACAGATAATTAGGTATTCTAGATCACGTGATGTCTTGATGGCAAACAATAGTTTTGGTTCATTTCATAATTCGACAAGATACTGACGAGTATCTGGAATGGCTAATAGATGATTTATTAGGTTAATATCCTTGAAAGATGATTATTCAACTAGTTATGTGTTTGAAACACTCTCAGGTCACAATAATAAATAGATAATTATTCCTGCATGGAATTCCATGTCACAAAATTGTACTATTCAAAGAATTTATCTGTGGAGTTTAATTGTACTTATATCAAGCGAATCATTCAAATATGTCACTAGATGTAGTACAGCCGTTCGGTACTGAATGACCACAGTTCAAAGCACAAAAGGAAAACTATTTTCGGCCCTATATCGGAGCCATAGCCAGCGTGGGAGCGTCGTCCATCTGCCATTTATTTAAAGCATACTAACAGCCGATTGCACATACTTTTTGTTATGAGACAATCAACAAGGGGACTTTGTATGTTAGGTGGAAGTAATGGGTCTTTGATAACTTCTTAAACCATGGTGTAGTCGCTGCAGTGCCTTAATGAACTTTTTTTGGCCCATTAGCTTAATGCTCCCAAAACAGGTGCAATCGACCAAGGAAGTCATAACACAGATTTCAATGCAATCTGTGGCTATACCATTGTACTGTAATAAATATTTATTATTATTTGAAAGTTCTTCTCACTATTCTTTGTAGCTCTTCTATATGGTTACACTCCAATTCGAAATTGCAACTTCCATAGGGCGGGACCCTAGGAGGGCTGTGATATATTCGGACGAGCCACTTCACATAGTTACGATTGAACTTCAGTGAGTTCATTTAATTTATATTTGAGTGGCTTGTCCTTGTCCTCTATATCACTGGATATAGACGTTTGAAGATAATGTTGCAATCAACTTCCCTCCAAAGAATAAATCTCATTTGTTGTAAATAGTTCACAAGCAATTATCATAATCTTACCAATCTCCAAGACAGACCTCTGACCAAGTCGAACAGGAATTCCGGTGAAATCGATTTTCAATATAAGAAATTTGAGAAAATTCTAAAATTTTTAGGTCATCTTGAGATACAGTTCCATTTCCCTCATGTTTTCTAGTAAAAATACATATCTAGTTTCTATTTCCTAATGCTAATTAATGCTGTATATATTTTGGCTTGATTTCTTTGGAGTGAGTTTCTTTTTCCATCCAACAACAAATTGGCATTTTTGCTTCCGGAATTCATATCCATATTTAAAGAACTCCAGAAGGTCATATAGTCAGTATACTATACACGTACTTCCTGTTCTACTATAAAAACGGAATTTTCTATACAACTATCGAATAAAATTTCTCACTTCTATGCAGAAAACCTACTGTTAAAACTATGATATTTGCTGGAAGTATCACATTTTGAAAAATTAGGAACAAATTCGGACGAGGAGATCAGAACAGACCTTTTGGAAAAAATAATATAGAAATCAAGTTAAAGTGTGTAGTGTGCAAAATTCCCATCAACATAACTTTGAATTGAAATGAAGTCATTTTTATATCTATGATAAATAAGTATATCACTCTACATCCATGATGAATTGCCTTTGATATGTGTTGTAAATTCGGATATATTCCACTTTGTAAACCCCATGGACCAATTCCGCAAGCGATTTTTTTCAGGGAACTGGATTCTATAGGTTCTAGAGAACAAATCCCTAGTTTCATTTTGTTAGTCACTGGCTATAATTATTATAATTATAGTGAAAATTATTGTTTTTTTCAGTGTTCACCCTACTGACCTATTTCGCGAGCAATTCTTTTTTAGGGAGCTGCATTCTATAGGTCTTTGGCAACAAATCCATCCTAGTTTTATTTTGATAGTCCCTGGCTATAATAATAATGGTAAAACATTTCTTTTTTCCAATGTACACCGATTCCGCAAGTGATTCTTCTCATGCAGCTGCATCTTAGGTATTTGTGTTTGGCAATAGATTCCACTTACTTTCATTTCAATATTCAGTATAGTTTGAATCATGATAATGAGATTTTTTCTCAGTTGACACCATCTTTGTAGTTGTAGTTTTTCTATATCCTCGGCAACAGTTCCACCTCAATTTTATTATATCAGTCAGTTGACAAGAAAAGTGATAGTGTGTTTCGCAGAAAACTTTGCTCCTTTCACTTAGTAAAAATAACATGTTCGATCCTAAATGAAAGACCCCATTCGTCATGTTTAATATTGTATTTAAAAAATTTTCTCTGCGCATTTTTTCTCTTCGCAATTAATGGGTTAGAAAGCAGCAGTAGGCTCTTCAATAGAGAATCAATCGATTTATTTATATCCTCAACAAATCCTAAAAAGGAGAGAAATGACGCCACTATTATAATCGTTTGTCAATCTTCCGACTTTGGCAGCTAACTTCACATTTCACATCGGTAAATCAGTGACGTGACCACAGAACACCCTAAGTTAGGGTGTTCTGTGACGTGACGTCAGTGACGTAACAATAATTAACCTACAAAAGGGATAAAGAAAAGCAGAACACCTAATTTAACTAGATGTTATAAAATTCATCTCTATGTATTTCTCATATGGAAAGTATTAGTATTCTAAATTATTAAGCCATCTTCTACATCCTCACGATGACTCTTCGTCAGGTAATCCTGTTATTATTCCTGCTCCAAGGAATTACTGCCAGTAGTTTCCAAGATGATCCTGAAAATGAATTTGCTGAATTCGAAGACTTCGATGTGGTTGATGAACTACCAATGGCAGAGGAGCCTTCAGACTTCTCCAGGGAAGAAAATATACCCCTAGAAAGTAAGGAAATGGCAGATGATGATCAAGAAATAGTCATTGATGACGACGACTCCGAATTCGAACATTTCCAAGATGTAGAAGAGTTCGAAGGGTTCGAAGTTAAAGAAGAAACTCCTTCTGTCGAACCGAGAATTACAATTGCGAAAGTGCCATTGAATTTCAGACAAAATTGGGACAGTTATTACCTTGAAATCCTTATGATCTCTGGTCTTGTTGTATATTTCATCAATTTTGCCACGGGCAAGAGTAAAAACAGTAAGATTGCAAATACGTGGTTCAGCACACATAGGCAATTACTGGAAGACAACTTCTCCCT
This sequence comes from Zygogramma bicolorata, assembly GCA_032362365.1. Classification (NCBI taxonomy): domain Eukaryota; kingdom Metazoa; phylum Arthropoda; class Insecta; order Coleoptera; family Chrysomelidae; genus Zygogramma; species Zygogramma bicolorata. The sequence goes on from JAVJAQ010002483.1 coordinate 147,076, forward strand.
AGTTGGGGATGACGGATCATTGGATAGAAATGAAAATGTTAGCTTGGTCAAGGAAAGTGAAAATATTTTCACGCTATGGTGTAGTGGTAGAACATGCTGTGAGGGAATGCTTGTGGAACTGAAGTTGATAAAAGTGAGTTTAGCACCCATTTACCAGTACAGATTTTCTCAAATTTCTTCTGAAACTTTTGACCTCGGTCTTAATTCACTGATCAAACAAAAGTTGTGATTACTACTTACTATTGTTGGAAGATTATCATTAATCAAATAATTGCCAATAAAGATGTTGAGATTCCCTTATGGAATGAATGTTGGTTTCAATTTTATCAAAAATGAGGATGGTAGTATCAAGCATATAATCGGAAGATCATGTATTTGTACATCCAACGTGGTTTCCCAATTTACAGTTTGGTCAGAACAATATAAGATAAAAACTATAAGTAACTAATATTAGAAACTTGGTTATTTTTGTGGAAAGAATGAAGATTGATGAATTATTTTTTGGCTTCTTTCTTCTCCCACTCAAAAAATATAAATCACAACTTACGAACCCTCTCTGTTAATAGGTAAAAGTGTATATCATTCAAAGATTCATTCACAAAAAGGAAGGAAAACTTGAAACAGCAACTCCCCTGCCTGTAGTCAGACGAGAGTCATAAAAGTTGGAACTAAATAATATTAATTACTTAGTATATAATGTATTGTATTGGTAGACATCTCCGCTAAGGCTCTTGAATGCACAGGTCTTTTGAAATGTATTTTGTATCACCTCAGTTTGATTTTTCAGGTCATTGCAATATTCTCACGTATACCTCACCGTCAAGCAAATATAGAAACCTGAGTAGGCTCTACAACATGTTATGATAAAACTAAACTTCTTAATATTCTTGATATTTTTGGTATGATAAGGATCCATGTATTATTCATGGGGATAATTTGGTAATGGTCAAAGTGTGGTTGCAATCAGAGGCCTTAGAAAATACTTTTGTAATCTCCGAAGCCTTCAACACTCATGTCTATATAAATACCTATGCCATAGAACCTCTTATGAGTTAGTAGACTTTACTGCTATAGGCCACGGGGGGTTAAGGAGATTTGAACCACCACTTGAAGAGTTTCTATTAATAGCATGGGCGCACCCATAAATTTAGTTTTGGGAGGAGTAGAGCTCAGGGAAATTCAAATTTTAGTGAATTTCAATGACTTCATTAGTGAAAAAGAAAAAAAATCGAGCAGTTTTTGTCATCTCTGGGAAAGCTACACCTCTCCCTGGGTGCGCCAATGGCCAATAAGTGTTCATCCATTGACAACTCAGCTCACCTAAGGTTGATCTAATACTTATAGTCTACCCCCAAAAAAATTCTGGCTTCGACCTAAGGTTGGGTACATAATTGAGCTCATTGTGATTAATATCAGAGTTTATCATTATTATCATTGAACAGCTTACAGCAAAACCGAATTAGACTTTTGTATTTGTAGATTTATTGGGCTGTTTCATTCTGTTGTATTTTCTCGATTTGATCTGTTTACATTGACCAAGCATGATAGATACTTGCCGTGGCTGAGTTTTAAGAGCAAGCTTTACGCTTTGAATCCTAGGAGTACCAGAATTTTTCAAATATTTGGTATTTGCATAACCTTTAAGAAGCCAAAGTGGTTCGGATTCCACTTCATCAACTGAGAACAGGGTATTCCTCACTTTCACAAGCTCTAAAGTGAGCTGGGTGGTTTTTAAAAAACCTGGGATATTATTTGAAAAACCTTTTATAGAAAGTTTTTTTTCTTTTACTTGTCTGGCCTTTTTTTTTCTCTTACTGATGAGATTTTTTCGTTGCAGCGTGATTTATTTCTCTTTCTTCACCTTTAGGAGTATCCTCTGACGTTAACAGAGTTTCTACTAGATTCATGAAAATAAATGCTACACTCAAATTGATTGATGAATTTCTTCCAGCGTCAAGATTTACTAGCAGTGCTCTCTGGAATCATGCGTCCAACAGTGGATCAGATACACATTACCATAAAAATGAACAAAGAAGACATGGACAGCTTCGTATTCTGTTTGGCAACAAAGAAGACCTCTCAACAGTTGAGGGAAATGGCAGATTTAAGCGTCTATTGTCCAGAGCGAAAAGCTGGCGAAAAATATAATCTTCCAGCAGGATTCAATGTAATGAGCGAAATATCCGAGGCTGCTCTAGCCATATTGGATTCCAAGATTACCGCAGTACTGAATAAATATCCCGAATATGTAGATTATATTCATTTCTCAGACCAGTATTCTGGCCCCAAACAAACTGAAGAGACTAATTTAAAATTACCAGAGACTGAAAAGGTGAGCTATTTATCATGACTAACATGTGACAAAAGTTTCATCGTTAAATTTATATTTGCTTCTTATAACAGGAAATAACATTAAATTTCAATTCAAGAGATTATATGGTCATTCACCTGTAGATTCGTGAAATTTATCATGGCACTAAGAGAATATTCAAAAAAAATCACAACATGGTAATTGTTATCCTTTTCGAAAGGTAATAGTTCCAAAAATGTTCACGAGTATAATTTTAATGCCAAATTAAAGATGTTTGCATCTTATATCTGCATGGGGAGCAGTAAACACCATTATTTTAAAATCTGTAAAAGCTCGATGAAATGCTTTCATAAATACCCTCTTGCACGATTTCGATAATAAATATAATAATGGATAATAGTGATCATTACTAACCAATCTTTGTTAAAGCCACACTTTTATTTGGTGATATTTAAAATAATTTGCGATACTTCTTCATATGCATAAATTTAGGATCATTCCTCTATTCAAAATCGAAAATGAATTATTTCAGGTGCTTATGTTTGGATTTAATATTCCAGTGAAAGGAATGCCTCTTGAAGAGGCCTGTGTAAAGTTAACTCCTGTAATGAACATGGTATTTTATTGTCTAGATAAAATAAAACGATTCAGACTGTCCAAAGAAGGTGAGAAAAAATATTTCATCCAATCAATATTCAGAAGTTTTTATTTGGTGTATTCATTCCAGCCAAAGCTAAAGCTGACAGGAATCGCCACAAGGTAGAAGAAGCCTTCTTGAAGTCCACACATCAAGCTAGGGCTGAGGCTGCAGCAGCAAAGCGAGAGGAAAAAAGACGACAGGAGAAGGAGAAAATTTTGGCTGAGGAAGATCCCGAGAGACAAAGACGTTTGGAATTGAAAGAAGAAAAGAGACAAGCCAAGAAAAGGGCACCAAAAACGAAGCAACTCAAAGTGAAAGCACTGTAATTGGCGAGTTTTTGGTTCATATTCGTAGTTCGTTTTTGGATGTGAAAAAATAGGAAAGGATTGTCAGCAGAATGTGCAATGAACATTATTTGGTGGATAGAGTAGGTGAAGAGTTCTGGAATAAAATTGTTACTTTGGATTTTCTTGTTTATTTCAACTAAAAGTAAGGTGTCCATTTGATATGGATGGAACTCTGTGAACCCAAATTGAAACTAAGCTCTGACAATTTGCTCACAATTTAACTGGCAAGTTTGAGACTATTGAGATGTCAGGAGAAGCGACACGCCCTCTGGTAAAAGGTTTCAATCAATTTCAAAGTGGTGGAATCCAGTAAAATTTGAAACGGAAATTTGCTTAGTTTGGTTTATTGGGCAATTGAATGTAATCATGAGATCAAACTTAACAGTTCAAATGTAACATATCCCACCATTGAAAAAAACAATTACGGAAGCGGCCGCCATTTATTTAGAATACACGTGTTTTCTATGAGCTATAACCTAACAGCTGTCATAATATGTAATGAACGGTTTGAAATAGTGGAAATAGAAAAAAAATATAATAAACATCCACATGAAACTGAAAAAACACTGAAACTTTACTCAAGACGGTTTTGAATTTTCAAACAACGTCAAAGTCCTAACATGAATAAATTGGAATAGTTGTCAAAGTGGTGCAAATCGGCTAAGATATCTGGAAGGCATGTAGTTTTTTTTTAAGTGTTACGCTACTCTTGATTTGAATTTCTTTCTAACAAAGCTTGCTTGATCCAGTGAACTTATTTCTAAATTTTGTAATCCTAATATAGTCAGTCTCAATCACATTATAAAAGTCATTGCTATGCTTTTCAAACAGGTTCGTAATCTCACCAACCCTTAGAGATTCTTCAACATCAAACGAAAAAGCACACAACTTGTGTTTTGCCAACACGACATACAAATCACTGATAATAATATTTTACTTCTAACCCGCGCTGAGTTTCGAGTGGATTGGATTTTGGTGTTAGTGATTGAATTTGTTTGAAAAATTTTGTTTCTACACTGAAGGGTCTGTAGGTACCAATAATACTTTCAGATGTTGACTGATATACCTTTATTAAGATTTGGATATCTATAACCATTGTTTATAGAGAAATAGGATAGTTGGTCGAAGTCTGTGTAAAAGGATTTGAAGCTAAGGTCATCGGATCTTGCAAGCAGCGAAGCTTGCTTGTTTGTAACTAATTTGTAACCTATTTAAAGCGTTTTTGTTACGCCATCTACACTATAATGTTGATACTCCGTTCACTTGACAACGCACGACAAAGTTCCCTATGAAAGAAAAAATAGGTGCAGATTTGAGTTTGTCAGTTTTGACTGATGTTGAACTTGGTTGAAATACAATGAAGCTTCAAAATAGAGTTGATGATTAACGTTTATAAAGGTAATGGAAATTTATGCATTGAAATTATCTTCAACATATGAATGCAACAAAACATTGACAAAAAAATCCACTTCTGTTTCAATGGAAATTCATTTATACTCAGCGACATCTCACAATCAATAGACGAAACTTGAAAAAGTACTTCTACAGATTTCCCTTCATTAGAAACAATGTCAATAGATGTCAACAGTCTTCATTTAGAGTCCGTCTTCTTGGAATCCATGTTCGTAGCAAGGGGAGGATACATGAGTTTGGAACCCCCTCTCCGAAATACTCCTAAAAACCAAATATAAACGACTACCAAGAAAAGAAAGACAAGATTCAATGTCCCCTACCCCTTTTATTTTTTGAATGGGTTAACTCAAATATTTAAACTTGAAAATTTTGGAGTGAAATTAACAGTTGAAAATTTCGACTGGGCGCCACCTGGAAAAAAAATTGAATGTTAAGAAGGGGGTCTTGTGATACATCATTTTGAAGCTTCTGACGAATACCTTATAGCTCTAGAAAATGATGTCAATATCTTTACCTACTACAAAATGACGGAACATTTAATAATTGCCTGAATACATCGACGTTTAACTTCATACTTTGAGGAAGTAAGCTGAATTCAGTTCAGAAGATGCTCGAAATGGTTGTTTTAAAACGTCTTGACATAAGAATAGCCTGTCCGATAATTTACGTCGAACATTTTCGAAGTCACCAACGTCGATAAAGAAGTTGACGTCTTTCGGAGGCTTTAAAGTAGCATTTCAGCGACCATAGAACTCATACGAGTTCTGTTAACATTAATATTTTGGAACAGCGTCATGGCTAGACCAAAGAAGATAAGATTATATTGCTATCAAATAGATCGATTAAAATTTGTGCGCTCGGGTATTCGTCACTCTATAGTGTAGCCGCTGAAAAGATAGAATGATCACGTTATTGAATTAACGTTAAATTAACGTAACACACGTAAATACAAAGCACAAATGAGTACAATACAATACAGTGTAAACAGTTCTTCATTTATGTCAGTTTAGAAGGCGTGGCATCGTACGCCGCGCAGGCTATATATAGATGCAGGCATTCACTGTTCACGCGTCCTTGAATTCTATCTTTTGAACGGCCCGACTATAGTGATTATTACCTACACAAAACTTAAGAGTAACGGCATGGTTAGGGCACCTTCAGTATTAATAAATGTATATACCGATATAACAGCATACTGGCCTGCAAAATTATACTTTCGTCCCTAAGTATTAAAATTAACTATTGATATTAAAGGCTGCAGCGCAGCAGGTTACGCGTTTTAGTGTTTGAATTTGAATAGCGAATGAGGCGGACGGTTCAGGGTAACGTCACGGGGACCTGCGCATGACCCCTACCGTGTATTTCTAGTATCCATGTAGGTAACCAAGTGATGAATTAGGAATAAGTACAGAAAAGTCGGGGATATTCCAAATCAGTGAAAAATTTTGCAACAGAAAGTTCATTTGCCAAAGTCGACGAGTTATAAAAACTTGCTTCAGGGAAAATTATGCCCGAGAATACCAATGTACCATAGAGAAGACAATAACAGCAATTTGGTTTGAATTTTTCGTAGACGCATGCGCCTACTTGGTTCTCACCACGTGCGAGCAAACACCAATTTCTCAAACCCAATTCATCATAAATTGGCAACAATGAATAATTGAATGGAGTAAGATGCACTTACACACTATAATCCTATAATTTTATACTTCACAGTGAGCCCACGTACTTTAATAGAATATATGAGTATGTGTTTTTATTAGTGTATGATGATAAAATTGATTGAAAAAAGATTCAGAATGTTTTCAAATATAGTTCAAAAATTCTCAAAATAGATATAGTCATGAAGATTCAAGAAGTATGTACTGAATATTCGAAGAATGTTCAATGGAAATACGTTTTTGAATGAATAATTGCCAAATTGATTAAGGGAAGATTCAAAGTTCATTGAAAGAAGTGGTTTACAACATCCTCAAAACATTTCAAAATTAATATTCAACATATGAGTATGCAAAGAATATTCAAGATTGATTAGATCGAATTTCAAATATATCTAGAATATATCCAGAAATGAGGAATTCATGATTATCAAAACTGATTCAAACATCGAAGGATCGAAACATCTTCAAAATATTTGAAAATGAATATTCAACATATATGGATATTCGGAATTATTAGGATGAAGTTTTAAAAAATTATTTCAAAATATATACAGAAATTAACAGAACTAATAAATATCCAATGAAGATTCGATACGGATTCAAAAAAAGATCAGAAAACTTTAAAACATTACAAAGTGTATATTCAACATTCAACATATATGCAATGATTATTCGAAATTTATTAGGTGAACTTTTAAACTATTCTCGAAATATATTTATAGAAATAAAGAAATTATAAATTTACAATGGAGATTCAAAACTTATTCAAAGAAGAATCAAAATATCTTCACAATATTTTAAAATGAATATTCAATATGTATGAGATGAATATTCGAAATCATAATACGATAAAGATTGAAAATATTTTCAAATTATATTCATAATTGATAAATATTCAATGAAGATTCGAAATTGATTCAGAGAAGGATCAAAACATTCAGTATATATTCAGATAGTACTATTTATAATAAATTCAAACTAGAATCAGATTGATCAAAAAAAAGGTTCAAAACATTTTCCAAAGATATTCAGGAATGAAACTTGGAAATTAATTCAATGAGGTTTGTATACTTTCAATAACAAGTAATTAATGAGATGTAAGTGGATGAATATTCAAACCATATAAAACATATATTTTAATAATGTTTCAAAGATTTTCTTGCTACTCGGGCACAGAATCTGGTACTGATCAAAGATGGACGTGATAAAAGAATTCTCGATGTCTAAAGTCAAAAAATAGAAAAGAATAGTAATAATATAAAAATCGATAGATATACCTACAACATCTATGATATGATGAACTATAATTCGATGCAATTTTGGCTAATGATAAAACATAACCTGCTGAATACAGATCAATCAGAATTCTGATCGAATGCATTTCTACGAAGGCGTTGAAGGGCCACTACGTTTAATTTCATTCAAATTCGTTAATTTTGACTACTAAGTCAGTCATACTTATGAAGTCAGTATTTGTTATTTCTGACTTCTATAGTCGAAATATCGACTTAGTATCTCAGAATTAACTGATTCCGACTTTTAGTATATCGCAATCAACTAATTACTACTTACTAAGTCGGAATTCCGTCTGAATAAGTCTAAGTAGGAACCAGCTAATTTCGACTTATTGAGCATTGAGCACTCTGTTGACGTCAATTTTCGATAAAGATATCATTTGAATTCGGAAACCCACAGTGAACAGGACCATTTTCGAATCGATTCAAACTGATCAGTCCTAGTAATGTGTGACCATATCATTGAAACATTCCTGGAATGAATACAAATGTTTGAGACACAAAATTATCGTGAGTTTCAACCGTTTAATTAAGAAAAAACTTGTGTCTCTTCAGAAAATATGAAAATTTATATAACTGAACGTTATTTGAAAGAGTTGAAATATGGTGCACAAGGAATAATAATTGGTCTCTGTATTGGACCACCAAGTAAGACATTGGTCAGGCCTATAGCCTATAAGACAACGAAGAATATGGAAGATAATGATAAGTTGAAAACTTTTTTCAAAATGAAATGTTTCCGAAGAAAACAATATTTTCAAAGTACTCGCATCCCAGTGTTTGATTAATGTAGTGATGCCCCTTCTTCAGGTTGGCCTGCCCTACAAGAAAATTAACAATGAATAATTTGAAGAACATCAATCTTGCTAATTACATATACGAATTACCAAAAAATCACTAAATTTTGCATTGTGCAGTGAGCTTCGTAATAGATATCTGAAGACTTTCAATTTCTAATCGTTTTTCGAGTGAATACGCCTAATTTCTAGCATTGAAATAATTCAATATCCAATATTGTTATAAATGGTGTTGAATGTATAATATAATCCTGTGTCATTGACATATATTCTGGTGTTTGTTGTAACTAAGATGTTGTAACAGATGTGTACTATATTGAAAGATGGCCGCGACTAAAGACGTTTTAAGTGCTGAGCTGGATAAATTCAAGAAATCAGAACTGATCGAGTTGATTGTGTATCAAAAACTACCATCAAAAGTTAATATAAGTGCAAATGTGATTGATATTCAAAAAAAACTTGAGATCGTGTGGAGTTATAAAAGTGAACTTGATGACAATGAAATGTTCCACGACACCAGTGAATCAATGGTTTCCGACGAATTTTGCAGTAGAAAGGGATGTGTAAAAAACAGAACAATTGTGCAAGTGCTAACGGCAAAAGATGAAATGAGGAACAAGCTCGAAACCGAACTCGAGAAAAGGATTTTGAATCTTGAAGAAATAATAACCCTTATGAAACATAACAATGGAACCTCACAAAAGTTGTCCACTGAACCAAAACAAGCACTCCCATCTATGTGCGAGAAGGAAAATACCAACTCTAACAAACAAACACCAAAAACATCCAACAACGACAAAAGCCATGAAAAGATTCCTGCCATGAACTCTACAGAAATTCACCTAGGACAAAAAAAACTTATCAGTAGACAACAAGTCAGCGATGCTATCAAGAGTGCAGAAGAAAATATAGGGTGGTCCAAGCCGACATATAATCGTAGGAACAGGCAAAAACCTATCGTTGGAAATAGTGAACGAATCAACTCAATTAAAACTGTAAGCAAGCAAGGTTACTTACACGTTTATAGACTAGAAGAGAATACAACACCGGAAGAATTGATGGCCGGATTGAAAATTACAGCCCCACATATTCCTTTCCATTGTGAACTACTGAAGAAGCAGGATGGGAGATGCTCCATGATAGTGACGTTTCCCATTCAATTCGTGAAAGATGTCTATTGTCCAGAAATATGGCCGTCCGGAGCCATGGTAAACCGTTATTTTTTCCATGGCAACACCAACCACAAGGCTGACCAGGAAAAAAACTGAAGCCTGATGACGATGATGCTAACTCTCATCTGAAAATATCTAGTCAACCAATTTTTGAAAATGTTTTATTTTATACAAATATACAAAGTTTAGGGAATAAAATCAATTTGCTGGAAATGATCTGCAATCAAAATGATGTACAATATTTGTGCATCTGTGAACACTGGATGGAACATGAACGACTAGATCAGGTACAGATAACAGGTTTTGTGAATTTGTCCAAATATTGTAGAACAATTAACAAACATGGTGGTTCAGCTATATTCGTAAAAGAAGATAAGAAATCGCGATGTAAAAATTTGAACTCTTTAGTCAATTTATCATTGGAGGGATGTTTCGAATGCTCGGCTATAGAAGAAAATAAGACGTGTATCATCACTATTTACCGTCCACCTACTAGCGATTTGGATGAGTTTCTCGAAGTTCGCGAGTCCATGTTGGGTCATATTATTCGAAAGTATGAAATTTTGATAATATCAGGAGATATAAATATAAATTTCCTAAACACAAGATGTTCTCAGTTCAAAAAGCTACAAGATCTATTAGATTCCTTCCAATTAAAAATTATTACTAACACGCCAACGAGAAGAGCCCTGTATGGAAATACCTTGACCTCTTCTGGTATTGATTATATAATAACAAACATAACTGATTTTACAAATGAAGTAGTTGATTTCGGAATATCTGACCATAGTAGTCAAATATTCAAATGGAATGACAACAATAATACTCAACCCAGCAAAACTCGGGAAGCATTTGGCAGAATATTCTCATCGTCTAATATAAACGAATTCAAAACAAAATTTGATACACTAAAACTAGAGAATAAAAAGAGTATTCAAGAACAGTTCGATGAATTTTTTAATCACCTGGCATGGTGTTTCGAATCGTGTTTCCCTAGCGAAAAATGAAAATTGAATTATCTCCCAAAAAATTTAAATATTCTACTGACCTACGAATGACACTAGATGATCTAAAAATGACGAATTGGATGCGTAAACAAGAACCAACAAACGATAATCTTCAGATTGTATATAAAAATATGAAAAAAACCATTAACGACAAAATAATCTCAGAAAAACAACATTATCACACCCAAAAACTACTCACTTCGGAAAATAAAACAAAAACTCTCTGGAAATTAGTAAACAACAAAATAGGAAAAAGCAGGCAATGTAAAAAACACATTGAAATAGAATTAGACTCAAATAATACTGGCGCGACTTTACCAAATATATTCGGAAATTATGGGAAGGTTTACATCGGTACCACGAAAAGATCCATGGGTACAAGGCTCAAAGAGCATTAAAGGAACTGCAGGCTGGGGCAAACCGACAAATCGGCGGTGGCGGAACACGCATTGAGTGAGGGCGACCACAAGATTCTGTTCGAAAATGCAACACTGATTGCCCCCAACCAGGGTTACCATAGCCGACTGGTGCGGGAGGCAATAGAGATCCAAACACATGCGGACAATTTTAACAGAAAGGAAGAAGCGTTGACTCTAAACAGAATTTGGAATCCGATTCTGAGGAAAACAAGAATACCTAATGAAATCACAGCAGGTAGTGCGGCAACTAATAATGATGATTATTCCCCGAACCCGACAGAAGTAATTAACACTCCAGACTACCTGCATCAATATAAATACGCCTTGAGAAATCGAACTGTTTAGTCATCGGAGATGAATAAGCCTCTGAAGAAGCTGGCCACTCGCGCTAGCGAAACGTCAGGAAGAAATTCCGAAGAACGACGGCCTTCAAGCCCGAAGAGAAGTAGTTATACTAATAACCTCGGCCGCGAAAGCCTCAACCATTTTGTCTTTTACATGAGATGGAAACTAAAGTGAGCGGGGTTATAAATGTATTTGAAAAATGGTGTGAGAATAATCATCTGATTAATAACAGAGATAAAAGTACATTTATCAAGTTTTCAAACAAATATTTTCATAATGTTCCACTAAGCAGCAAATTTCAACATTCAGAATGCACAAAATTTTTAGGCACTCAGCTAGACAGCAAATTAACATTCTCTTCACATATTGATGGTTTATGTCGATCTCTCAATAAAATATATTTTGCTTTCTTGACTCTCAAATGTAATTTCGTTAGTCAGTACCTTATTGACATTTACTACGCATTAGTCTATTCTAAACTCAGTCTGAACATAGGTATCTGGGGTCAATCAACAGAAATCAGTAGAGTATTTGTGATTCAAAAACGATTTATGCGATTGATATTCGATCTTCGGTATAAAGAATCTTGCAGAGAAACGTTCAGGAAAAATCGCATCCTCACGATAACCGGAATATATCTCTATAAGGTAATAACTCACGTACATGCGAATCTTCACACAATCACCAAAAATAAAAATATCCATCATTATAATACCAGAAACAAAAATGACATCCATTTGGACAAATTCAACTATTACCTATTCAAGAAGTCGCCACTCTATGCAGGTTCACAGTACCTCAATCTGCTCCCAGATTCAATAAAGAATGAAAATACTCATATGAAATTCAAACGAAAACTCAAAGATTTCCTTGTTGAAAGTTGTTTTTATTCCCTTTCGGAATTTATGTTTTAATTAAAAAAATTTTTTTGACGTGTCATATATACCACTGTATCTTCAAATGACCAATAAAGCTATGACTATGACTATAACCCCAAAGCTCGATGAAGTCAATAAATTTTGAATTGAATTTTCGTCATTAATGGCGGGCAACAATTTTCATTTTGACAAAATGGTTAAGGCTTTCACGGCCGATTTTTCAGTATTACTTCTTTTCTTTGGGTTTGAAGGCCGTCGTTTTTTGGAATTTCTTCCTGACGTTTCGCTAGCGCGTGAGTCATCGGAATAATAGTCAAGATGAGTGAGCCTCTGAAGAAGCTAGCCACTCGCGCTAGCGAAACGTTAAGAAGAAATTTCAAAGAACGACGGCCTTCAAACCCGAGTAGTAATACTGAATATTCAATTTGTACGAGATATACACTACTATCTTTCGGTTTTTTGTTTTTCAGTTTTGAGCTATATGTTTGAACTATCAACTTCTATCTGGAATTTATTTAAAATTAATTGCAGATATTGGTGATGAATAGACAGGCTGACATACTAGAAAGCGATTTGACAACAACGTCGTTATAAAAACTGATTTTTTTTCCTCGTGAAACAGTTCTGTTATTGCCGAAATGTTTCATTATTCAAAATTCCCTAGTATTCCGCCTACATTATTAATAGTCCTCGAAACAAAAGTGCCGAATCCTCTATGAAAAACGATCGCGACAAAGTATTTGAGTACGCCCGAAAGTGAGCCTCGTGTTTGGCTTCAGTTTGCGGCGATGGTAATCCCTCAAATTAGTGTGGCAGCACGAATTTCACATTTTCTAATGGACCTACTGAATAATGGAAGTGACAAATGGACGGAAACCGCGGCTATCGAATGGAATAGCACGATAAACAAGTAATAATCCTGCTACTTGATGAATTGAGCCAATAAATACCAGTTCGAAGATTAAACACGAGCCGTAGGCATACTATACTTCTTCTACGACTTTACCTAGATCAAAATAATGTAGAATAGATTAATGTGTGTTTCATTAAATCAACGTCAACAGAAAAGTAATTGGAACAATATTACAATATTTTTCCGTATAATAATAAAAATAATTACTAATTTTTTACTTTTTCATTGATTTATTCGAGAATACAATACCCCATCTCAATTTTGGGAACAGTAAATAAAACAATTATCAAGCCACTTCAAACTCTTCAAAATGAAATTATAAGATGTATATTGAATTTAAAGCAGCAACAACCAACAATTAATCTTTATAAACCTAGAGGATTATTAGATATTCTTTCTCTTTTCGAATACAAACTTTCACTATTTATTCATTCGATCAAAAATAACGTAAAAAATTCGAATTTGAAATTAAATATAAATGCCCATAATTATTCAACAAGAATAGCATTTAACCTTCTCTCGCTAAATTTAGAACAAATTATTGTAAAAAATCCACTTTGTATATGTTTATAAAAACTTGTCGAAACTATTGAAAAATACAAATTCATTTGAAAAAAAACTTAAAAAAAATACTTCTTATCTTGAACTTCATTCACTTTTTTCTTTATCATTTTATTATATCTTACCCATGACTATACTATACAATACTACTTGAAATCAAGATGTTTCCTTTTATAAATACATGTTATTTCTTGGGAGCAATAAACGTTATGTATAAATGTTAATGGTAATCATACAGTGTGTTGAATCGCTTAATGGGCATTTTTGTAGGAAGTTAGTATTTTTGTTGTCATAGGTGTTCCAGCAGTTCAATTTTGGACTGACAGAACATTGTTTGCATTTTAATTTTTTTCTCGATGAATTCTCGACGGATTTTTTGGCAGCGGTAGAATATTTCCACCCCCACCCTCACATGTTTTTCAAGGTAAGAAAATATCCTCCCTCTTCTATTAATTAGGTAGCTGACGACTGCCTGAAAAAGTTATAATATCTCATTGAATTTTATAATTCTATATTTCAGTAAATTTGTAGACTGGATGTTTCGAGTTCTTTTTATTATGACAACGCAAAAACAAAGTTCCATCAAAAAAATACTTGATTTACAATATATGAAATCATATATGAAGGGTGGTTAATGAAATGAAATCAATATGTAACAGAAGTGGCATGTGTTTAAAATCAAGTAATTTGAAATATTTTGAGATTTCATAAGGTTCTTTTCTTTTTGTTAATCCAATGACCTGACGCGAACATTTTCCTCCTTAGAAATTAATAGAGAGTTTTGAAAATCTACCTTGGTAAAAAATTTATCGGGTGCTTGTTTCTTTTATAATATGGAGATTTATTCATTTGCCAGTACGCGAGAATTTTTTTGGGGTGTACCCAAAATTCAATAATATTTTGCTTCTGCTTGAAGCTGAGAGGGTGAGTATTGACTCCACAGTGTTGATGTTGATGATTTGAAGTTCTTTTATAATTCTGAGAGGACTGTCCTTCCTACTTCGCCATTCCAAAAATTTTTCGTTTTCTCGTAGATGATCAACGATTTATGTGGCAATATAGACCAGGCAGCAGTGACCGATATTATGAACCATTTTTCAAAATGGTCTGTCTGCCTTTGAAAGAGTAAATACTTGAAGGTGAAATTGTGATCTGCAAAAAAATTCACATGCTGTATGGTACTTCAGGTCAAACCAAAGATTTGCGTATGTTGGAACACACTGTATACTTAAAAAGAATAGTTTTTCGCAATACATTCGGGCAAGTTGTAAGTAACCCTGTATCATTCGAAAAATAATACTTTCATGATTTTTGTACTTTTAGGAATGTTTTAATGTGTAACGAATGCAATGCAGTCTATAAAGAGGATTCCGGCAAAATTATTGTTGAACTTAACGAACCCAAATGCTGGATTTTACATGGAGTACCAAGCAGCACCCATTTTTTTGCAGATTTGTTCTACCCCCAATTAATTTTCACCTTGAAACTGAAAAAAATCCTCCAAAAAATTATTCACTACCTCCCGGTCTGATAAGGACGAACTTGTTTCATTTTTGCAACAATTCTGACATTAAAAGTAGCAAGAAACACTTTTTAAAACTGACCAAAATTTCGAAACGAATAATAATCAGCTCCAAAATATATTACTTTTTATCATTCAGTTAGGAAAAGTAGGACAAAAGCATAATTTTTAATTAAATAACGCATTTTCAGTTAAGACATTTATTTTGGTACACTTACAATCGTTACAAAACCTAAACAATACCTCATTTATTATGATGATTATGATTATTATTTATAATATCTCGATGTTAAATCATTTTTTTTTCTATTAGCAACCACTACTCCAAATGAAAATAGTCAAACCTCAAAATTCAGAAAAACCATTATCCGCAAATTGATCGTAAATATTGACATTTTGGAAGGGATAGGACATTTCCACGAATCTAGTGGTTGTTAGGCAACGAGGAATAACTGTTGATAGTATATTATGCAACGATCATGTAATTATGGTTATTGATAGACGAGCTTTAACCGGGATAAGAAACGAGCCATACAGTTGCATACGCTATTTTTTCTACAGCCGATAAATGATGAAGAACTATAAATATTATATTTGTATTGTGGATCCCGCTGATCTGGAATTGGAAGGAATTATAATACTATTTATTTCATTATTGCTAATCTCGATAGAGTTCAATATAGTATTGGAAATGTTGATTTCATTCTGAACCGAATTCAGTGTAGCATTCCGCCACTGAATTGAATTCCCAATTGATAAAAAATCTGTATCTTAATGAGCTTATTATATAATAATTTTTAAGATCGGATAATTTTACTGATGATGATGAAAGAACATTTTTATATCAAAATAGGAGAGAATCATGTATTATTTAACACAATAGAAAAATTTCATTTTGTTCAACTCGCGATACTTTGCGGGATCTCGCCACGCTACTTTCGCATAAATCGCGTTCCTCATACAAAACTTGTTTGTTTTCATAGATAACTATTTTCGCCCTCGTTTCATGATACACAATTTTTCCTAGGGGCATCTTTCAGTCGCTCTCAGGTTATCCGGATAGCGTGGGATGCTTTAATCTCGTTGCGATTTCGGGAAAGTGCAAGCACGTGTCGCAGGCCCCCGCGCCCCGCCGCCCATGGCCGCGAGCCGGACCCCGAATCTGATGTGGGACGCAGGAGGAACGCATGCCCGGGCTGCAGCCTCCGGTCCAGAGTCCGGAGAGGCATCTCCCCGGAGTTGACTTCTTTCCGAGCGTGTGTACAAAAAACCCTAATATCGACTTGTTGGTGCTACATAGTTTTAATATACGTTTTACTAATGAATTTGTATTGCTTAACTAACACTTAGAGACTAAAACAAATTTACACGTCTAAATCGGAAACTGATACCGAAGCTAAATCGCAGACTGCTCCATTCAAAATAAGAATAAATCCAGGCTGTAAATCAATATAAGGAATCGAGTAAATATCAAACTGATAATAAACTGAGTACCTAAAACAGAACGAAACATGTTCTTTAATACGAATGTAAGTTGTTATACAGGTGGAGTCATGCTTGCTCAGATGGAGGTCCATTCACATCGAATGTTATGAACGTATCAAGGGGCCAACGATAAGACTTGTTTTTACTGCGAAACTTTTGAGGACGATTATTAATATTTTGTGTGACAACTTACCTCGAATCGAGTACGACATATATTATCGATTACTACGACTTTCAAAAAGGTGAGTCTTGATTCAATGTTAATAACTCAAGTGTTCCACAAGGCTTATATTTGAGACCCCGAATTTCTAAGTGATGCACTCATCAAGGTTATTTTCCTAGATAACAGCTTTGCAGTGGTCAATGAAATGAGAACATCAATAGTAAATAAAATGTATCTACTCTGGTTTAGCCTCACATTCGATATGCAATAACTTTTTGAAGAACTTGTAGCCTCTATTGCAAATGGGATGGATATAAACCTGTAATCGAAGATATTGAAATATTTGAACCCCCCTCTTTGACAATCTAAAATATTCAACTCTTACAAATTTCGAGATATTCGTATCAAAAAGTTATTCATATAAATACATTGATGATCAAGTTTTCAATCAACTCTCATCAAATTCAACTAATACTAATCCATACAAAATATTTGTCTCTATCTGATGATGTATAAAACGAACATAAATCCCGTTCTCTCCCTTCTCAAAGGTTTACTGCCAACTATTTTGAATTTACAGCAGGAAAATGGGAATCAAACCCTAAATCTGTATTTGATTCGATGCTTGAGTTTGCAGTTATACTATAGATGTTGCGATAATATAAAGCTGGTTCTTCACTTTGAAATTTTTCTACAAACTGAGATAGTTTTCACGGGGGGTTATATCCTGAGTGCACCAAGTTTATTCGGTTAAAATGTGTGCTGCACTTCATGATTTTCGAAATTTCGCTTAGCAAATGACTTGAGTGTATGATAATTTGATAAAATCCCGAAACCGCAGGTCGAGGGATTTTATCTTGAATCATTATACACGAAGGCGTTTGCAGAAAAGCAAATTTTTTTAAATCATGGGAATGCACGCATTTTGGTCGATTGAGCTTGGTGAAGGAGGAATATATGTTGAGATTATTTTTAGAAAACATGTAAAGAAAGGAAAAATCAAAATCGGACACAGCAACAATATAATACCCGAGAGGGTTCCTGAAAAGTGAGACATACGCCCGGTTTATTTTGATCAGTTTAATCGGCTATGAGGTCTAGTGCATTTGATCGCTGTGAAACTCTGTGAAAGCAGTCTAGCTTTGTTCGCATTGAGGAGAATAATCTCCGTCAAACTCTGTTAAAGTAGTTTAGCTTGCAACTTTTTTATTGGTTATCCGCATTTTTTAGATTTTTGTATCTGAAAACTATTATCTTTTCGGAATACTGGAAAACAGCTTCCTGAATTGTACTTCCAAAACTGGGTTACAAAATGGTAGAGCAGTTTCAAGATGCAAGAGCGATTGCTTACGTTTTCTGACGGTATATGATGATGCAAATGCTATTTTTCAAAGCTGCGATTCTAATTAAGCGACAGCTTATGAGATAATTTTGATACCGACGGATTCACTGGCCAAACACTGGCGGGATATTTTGTTCACCAATAGAATCATTAGTACACAAAACTCGTATAGACAGGCTACCCATAGAAAGCTAATCCCTTGAAGACATGTTTGACACTTCGATTTGGAATTTGAATGCGTATGGAAGTTCTATTCCAATTAGTTTTGTTAGTTTTATTTCACTTTGTACTTTCCACGTTTTACTGGTTACTCTTGCTATATAATGCTGTTTATAATGAAGCATTTTGCATTGTTTGTATTATTAATAGTGCCGAATCCATCTTCATATTAAGCAGCTACCGCTACTGGTAAATTTTTTCTTAGCGTTAGAAAATATATGATAGTTCCAACACCTATTTCGAAAATTGAACATAGTTTTGAAAGTGCCAGAATCAATCTTGACGTCAGTTGATAATAGAACGCGATTTTTTTCTGACGATGAAAACAAACATCTTCTTGAATGACCTTTCTCTTACTTGGGTAGTAATATTTTTGAGATTAACTGATTGTTTTCCAGAATCGCAGAATATCCCAGTTCAATATATTTTTCCAGCATTGGTGTAATGGTTGTTACGTGCTTACTAAAAAAGGATCCAATAACGAGATTCAAAATCATGGAATAACAGTTCTTTCAGGCGATGGTTCTCAATCGTTCTCAATAACCTACAAAACTGCCATCGGTCGTGCAGGAAATTTGATGTTACGTTACAAAAATCATAAAGTACGCCTTTATTGTCAATCTCTCGAAGGGATTCCTTTAGTTAACATATTTCAAAATAAATAAAGCGAGATATCGAGGAGGATTTTTATGCACCTAAGGCAGTTTCTATTAATTCCGAAGTACGAGTAGTGTTTTTTTTTCCTTGTGGAAGCTATCTGACCTGTCCTTCACTCCTAGGTGTCCGGAAAGCACTTCAGCCTCTAGGGTTTATCACGCTTTGCTTCCCTATACTTCATGACACTCATTCCAACAAACTTGTCCCCTGCACAAGTTTGTGCAGGTTGATTGCTGGGTGTTTGTCATATTCTTCTGGATCCAAAATTGGTTTTCCATATATTTGTTGTCTTTTATAATCCAGAGCCTCACATTCGCAGAGTAAGTGTAAAGCTGTCTCTATCCCTTTGTTACATTGTCTGCAGCTAAGGTCGCCGTTGTAAGCCCTATCTTATTCAGGTGTCCTTTGAGTGGACAGTGTCCAGTCAACAGCCCTGTTATAACCCTTATCTGATTCCTGTCACACTGAAAGCAGGTCTCCAGTCTTTTTCCTCGACGGCCCTTTCATGAAAGTTCTCCCGTGAGCGCTACTGGGTAGATTTCCCCAGTAATCTCTATGTTTTGTTCTCACCCAATTCCTGTGACTCCGAACCGTTGTTTTGGGTACCCCCACTGCTGGCTCGGGTCCAGTGTATGGTGCTGATGATCCTTGCCTCGCAAGCTCATCGGCTTTTTTTATTGCCTGCGATACCTGAGTGATCTGGGATCCATTTTAGAGTCAGTCTATTATGGTCTGTCAGATGTTTCAGTTCCTCGCCGCATTCCCATGCCAGTCTAGATGTCATTCAGGGATTTTTCAGTGCCCTGAGTGAAGCTTGGCTTTCCGTGAAAATAATGATCCTCCCATTCCGTTGGGACCTCAGGTTGATTGTTCTCGCACATTGGAGTGTGGCATAAATTTCTGCTTGAAAAACAGATGTGTGTTGTCCGAGCGGGTAACTGTACCCTAGGTTTCTCCCCGCACAGTATACACCAGCTCTTGTTCCATACTCCATCTTGGATCCATCTGTAAACTAGGTGCTCCAGCTGGGCTTGTTCTCAGAGAGATTGTCTCTTTGCCACTCTTCACGATCTCTTATCATTACTGAGAAGTTCGTGTTGAATATAAATTTGGGTGACATGTGGTATGTATTCATGTTGAGTACATGATATCACTGATCTTTTGTCACCTAGTGAATTTTTCAGGATACAAATCCGAGTAGTGTTAATTACTGTGAATAGTGAACCTCTCGTGGAATTATAGGGATATGAATAATATAAATCAACACAACATTATTGATGCCTTTGAAAAGGGGGTGCAAGTTAACTTGATCTATACACACTTCACTGAGGCTTCTGATTTCATCACATAGGTGATTGAACTATAGCATATAGGTATGAGAAGGGGTATTTGGAATGGTTGGGAAATCATCCAATCGAAGTATTTCAAATCTATTATTAGATGAAATCAACAGTAATATTACTGTCCGAGCGAGGTTAGTACTTGAATGAGTGACCTCATACAGGAAAAGACCGCATCGAAAGCCCATACAACTGCAGCAAAATAGCATATCATAGCTCGCAGGCAAAATATCAATGGGCACAAGATATATTGTGGAGATGCCGTCTTTCGGAAGGGACGTTATAGCCAGCGATCCTGAGTCCATGGATGTTGGTCTTGTAAAAGATCCCTACCTCTGATTGAAATACCAGAGGGTTCGGCAAAATTTCCGGTTGGGAGAAGTGTGCTCACCGACCTCGGTGATTGGCCTTGGTAGCGGAAATAGGTCGATGTTAAATAAAGAATTTGAAAAAAAGTTGGTAAGCGAAAAAATGGATAAGAATATGTGGGGGGAGTAACTTTCCATGAATTTGAATGGAAATGATTTGATTCAGCAATTACTATAAGATATTTGAAAATCATTCATGATGTAACACTTAGTCCTTGGAAATATTGGGTTCTTTCCTTCGTCAAATGAATGATTTTTCCTTATATTCAGTAAAACTGATTATTGTTTTCTCGTAAGATCCATTTTGGAATACAATTCAACAATATTAGCAGCTTTCATTTCCTGTCAATCAGCAATAAAGGCAAATATATTTGAGAGGCTGAGCTGACCTGGGATTTCAATTAATCCTTAAGACAGCTAATATACAAGAATCGAATAACCCTTATGTGGGTGCCATGTCATGAGGAAATCGTATATGAGGAGGAAGGAATATTTAATGTCAGAACTACTTACATATATCAGTGTCTCATATGGTCTAGAAAGAATCATGAAACATTTTCCTAACACCCGACAAACAAGAGGTGCTACAAATATGCAATATAAGGTTCTACTCATGCAAAAAACTCAACATTTCAAAATTAGTTGAAAAATTCATATTGGAAAATCAAACCATATTCAATTTATTATTCCAAATGAAGTTGAAATAAGTTTATCATTATTAGTCATGACAATATGTTAATACTTGTGCCTAGTAAGCTTTCATCATGAAACCCTACCGCTCTTTCCTTATTTCCTCAACCCGAACACTAAATATCATCATTAGCAAATGTAATTATGCCTAATTCAATTTCATGTAGACTCTGTAACAGAATAATCATGAATAATGATCCCCCCGAGACGATTCTCGGAAAACAGGCATTAGTTACCGTACTGAAATCACTTCCCGAAGTATCAATATTCATATAAGAAGATGTAAAACGGAATAATTGTATCATTGTATGAATTCTCAGGTGTACGAATAAAGATTTGATTGACTGAATGAATCAAAGGTGATGAGGACGCTGATTTCCTTGCAAAGGAAGGAAACACTATTCCTTTTCCTGTGCCGAAACTCTCTTGTGCGGGGCAGCTAAACACGTTTCTATACCAATTGTGCAATAAAATAAT
This sequence comes from Zygogramma bicolorata, assembly GCA_032362365.1. NCBI lineage: Eukaryota > Metazoa > Arthropoda > Insecta > Coleoptera > Chrysomelidae > Zygogramma > Zygogramma bicolorata. The sequence continues at coordinate 169,098 of JAVJAQ010002483.1, forward strand.
ATTGAAACCAAATCATCAATACATCGTATTACTTTGTTGATCACGGTACAACTAAGTTTGCTATTGTGTCACTGTAAACAATAGAAATTGATAGAATAGAATAGAAGAATAGATTTTATTCATCACTGAAGAATTTACATATACCTACGAGAGAATACATGCAAAAACTTATTGGACTAGTCACAAGGGAAAAATTCCGAAATATACACTTCAAAATATGAAAAATATACATACAATTGAATAAAAATTCTCTACAATGTAGCGTCTAAAAAACTCTGATAGCAGTCACTAGGAAAAATTAAGTTCAACAAATACAATTTAAAACATGAAAGACATAGATATACAATTGATTAAAATTCTCTAGAATGTAGCGTCGAAAAACTCTTCAATGGAGTAAAAAGATTGATCTATTAGGTAGCGAGTCAAATTATCCTTCAACACATTCGAACTCACTGAAGTCGGTTATAACACTTGATTCCTTGGTAAATGGGAGAGTCCTGACCAATGCTCAATCGTGAGTATGGCTGATGGATGCTCTCACTATTTCTAGTGCTGTATTCATGTAAATCACATCTTTTCTTCAGGTTTTTTTCCTCTTTTTTGACATTGATGATGATCAAAAGTATGTAAGGTGAAGGAACTGTTAGAATTGAAAGTTGTGTGAATATGTTTCTACAGGAGGTTCCACGAGCTAAACCAGCCATACATCTTATTATTCTCTTTTGCATGATGAAGACTTTTTTCATGTGTACTGAATTTCCCCAAAAAATCAATCCGTAGCACAATGCAGATTGTACAAGTCCAAAGTAGGCTAATTTGAGCGTGTCTAGCGATATTGTGCCCTTGAGTTGTCTGATGATGAAACAAATTGTACTCAGTTCATTTGTTAGATCATTAATATGAGGTTCCCATGTCATTTTCTGATCTATTTTGACACCCAGAAATTTAATAGAATTTACCTGTTCTACCGATTTATGATTTACTCGTATTAAAAAATTCATATCACGATTTATATTTTTTGTTGTAAATACCATAAAGATAGTCTTCGATAAGTTGACTAATACTCCATTGAACGAACACCATTCATAAAAAAAATACACATGAACACCTACGCTACTCAGTATCACCAGACTGTTCTGCTGTAGCCCAATTGAAAATGGAATTATATTATAAATGTATCAACATTATTGTTGTTTCCCGCCTGGCTCTTGGTGAGCAATGTATCCAAGTGTCCCGGTGAAGTTGCAATCTTCATTCATAGTAAAGCCACTACCCAGTTCGATGAAGATATTTCCAAAAAAATAGTTCACTTATCCATATATTACTTCAGTTCAATTTAAAAGTGCCAGAAAGTGATCCGAAATGTATTGGGGTGGACTTCTGAAATCGTGTCTAGCCAATATACTGTTTGACGGTCATTATTGTTGGCAACAGGTATAATGTTAGAACAACATTCAAAACATCAACTACTTTTCGTTCGATACTGACACACACTATAAACCAACTAACATAACATCATTGTATTGTACTTATCGAATCCCTTGTTAGCGCGGTCAAAAATATATCGGTGAAACGTCCAGACTTCCAGAAGTACGAAAGAGTACACACAAGATGTACACCAAGAACAGACAGATTGGTTCTTCTGAATTATCAAAAGACATTCTCCCTGCCGATGGAGAAGATACAGTTGAATGGAATAACATTCAAATGATAGCAATAGAGAGCAATAGCAGAAGACGAAAGTTGAAGGAGTCTGTTTTTATCATGCTTTCTGCGGTTGAGTGCATCTCAAACAGTCCAGTTGATATGGATCTCGCCTGGCTGCCACTCTTGAAAGACAAATTTTTGACATTTACAAAAAAACGAAACTAAAAGGGAATATTTGTGAAAGATTTTCGAAAACAGATTTGGTTTCCGAAACCGATGAGTATTTTGATAAATAATAGTTGTTGTATTTTATTGATAGGCAAATTGAGAAATACGAGAAGTTTCTTGACTAAACAGAACGTGTTCCATTCTAAAGGAACTGTTTTTAAATTCACGCAGCAAATTATCGGGGTAGATTGAAAATATGCCCTTCTACACTTTTATAGATTCCAATATTAATTTACTTTTTCAGATTGTTTTAGGTTGAGAACTCAAAAAAATACGATGAAAATAATACTAATTCTTCTTTTTGTAGATCAGCCCAATCTTGCTTGGCCATGCTTTTCGATATTAGCGGAAAAGGTCTTTTGGTCTCACTATATTATTATTCATGATACCTTCACTTTCTCAGTTCACCCAAAAAGAGTTTCATGTAATCATTTTACACTTTAACAAATGAAGATGACTTTACTGGTATCAAGATAGATTGAAATATATTTTTATCAACCTCACCACAATCATTATATCAAAGATCCTTCAACTCCAGCCGTATTTCATAAAAAATAGTTTTCCCCTAAGTCGGGAATGTAGTCCTCGAATCATAAAAACGTCTGATGTGTGTAGTTAAACTGAGTGATACGATGTGAAGTAATCCAAAACTTGGTTCACGTTTTAAATTGCGAATCTTGAAAACTATCATTCTTGTGAACTTTATTGGACACTTTGAGATGGAAAACTTTTGAAATATTTTTTGGATCGAAGATGCGAGACGTGATCGTTTCCTTGATATTCAATTGATGCTGAATGAACATTCCACAGTCATGTTTTTAGAACTTCCCATTCGAAATACATCTTTTGTATTGCACTGTTGTCGCCATAGTGGACGTTTATTTACGTGCAGAAAAATTCAATATTATCAAAATCACCTGAGTATTGTAAATGGTAATTCAACAATATCTAATATATTAAAGCTTTTCCGAAACTATCCCTTTAAAATTGTCACACTGACAGCTAGGACGGAATATTGATTTCTCCAGTCTTCGAATATGTGTGAAGTAAATATTATGAAGTAGGTAGTCGACAGCTTTTCGTAGTATCTTCTCATCAGATATGAATGCCCTCTTTCAAACATTATTTTCGAAAAAAAAAATTCCATCACGCATAATACATGATGCAAAACTTCATGCTTTTTACTAGTTGGTTGAAATTATATCGTTGCTATGAAAATTTCCCAAATTAGAAATAGCGACGTTATTTGATGTTAATGTTCAAAAATTATTCGAGACTTATGATAAGAATTTTGTCCTGTTCAATAATCTAGGTAAAGATCTCGAGCTGGAGGCCCTCAACATTTTGTATCGTTACCTGCGAATATAAACATCTTCATTAAGCCTTTTGTACATAAATAACTGTCATGTCATTGCTCCCAAAGTAAAATTTCAATAAGTTAAAAACAGTTTTTAATAAATACATTTTCTCTTTCGAAAAAAAAAAAAATGAGAATGAATAGATATTGTCGGGAAAGCAACAATAAAGGATAGAGTATAATTCCAGCGATTTCTTTCATTATTACGCTATACGATTCGTAAACGCCACAATGAGGCGACTTTTCAAGCTATTCATGGCAATTAACTTTTTTATCCTCACTGAAGAAATAAAGAAGTCGAGATGTAAGTACCCCTTGACACGAAAAACAAAGCAAAGTTTTTGAGAGGCACTTTCATTAATAGCCCCTCGTGGGTTTTCCTGTTGCTGTCCATAATACTGAGTGAGAACGTATGAAATGTTCCAAAATGAAAAGAATTCCTGAGAAATTGAAATGAGCAAATTGAAATTTTAAAATCATTGAAATAGAATAATCAGATTAATCGACCTTAATGTTTGTCTAGTTCTATAAGAATCCTTCCCTGATCTAGTTGGCTCGAGATGAGACAGATAATAATCAAGGGTAATATAACAAGACCTCGCTAAATAGTTGGCTATTTTGATCTATCTATCTAAATTCCAACTGTATTTTATAATAATTTAACGAGAAATATTTTTGGCATTGATAATCAGACGAAAGCCCGAGAGCAAAGCTCGAAGGCTCTCATCTTTGGTTATTTATGCCAAAATAATGTCGAGTCAAATTAATGAATGCGAGAGAAATTTAGCAGAAATCAAATTGGTAGTTTATTTATGAAGGTCGTGTTATATTTATGAAGATTATTTCTTGAACCCAATTCCTTAATATCAAAGAGACATATTCACAAAATGAAACATTTTGGAATGATTTATTCGAAATACCAACAACAATCAACAAAATCCGAACAGGAACAGCAGCAACTTCATAAATTATCAATTGAAATAGTATTATATTTCACACCGAGGTGGGAAGTGAATCATTCCTTTCGTGAGATCAGTCGAGGTTAGCTATGATCTCGAGACAGGAATGAAACTTTCTACCGAGGTTTGTATACTATTTTACTTACAACCATCATATTTCGATTAAAATTAGTTAATCTCTGTTTCGTTCTGAACATATTTAAAATATTACATTTAACGACAAATTCCCAAGAACGCGGTTTTCTCCGAATAATCAAGTAAATATTTTGTTACCGTTACTACGGGGTATACAATTGTCACCAATATAAATAAATGTCAAATAAAGTCAATAAATGACAGACAAAGTCTAGAATAGATAAAGCGAGGGCGGGAAGTAGAGGTGTGTAATGTGACACTTACCAACCTTCAATGACGTTAGTAATGACAGCATTACATATATGGTTGTAAAAAAACACAATTATTGTATGTGACTCCATACGTTATTTTTACTCCTCACTGTATTATGAGGGATTGTAGACTGGATTACACTATTACTCCAGTCTATGACGGTGAAAAAAGTGTAAACTGTGTATTTATCCCATACAGCAACGATTCGTATGAAAATTTGGGTATAGGTTCTACTTACTCTCTATCCCAAAATCTACCCCGTGCCGAGGGTTGCTTTCTCCCTGGGGGTGGATACCACCCCTTCTTGGGGGTGAAAAAATGTTTATTGGAAATAAGTGCGGAAATCAATAGATGGACTAAATCTAAACACTTTTTGTTCAATGAAGATTTTTCTGAAAAGCAATACTTTTCGACTTATTCGCGAGTGAAATTGTCGGTTTTCAGTAAAAAAAAACACGTTTTCAGATACTTTTCCGCGAATAACTGGAAAATAATGCATCTAATCGAAAAACCTGCAGAGAGCAAAATAATAGCTTTTGAAAAAACAAAGGTGATTGTTCATTTGTGATGTATGCAAACCCACTACAAACTGAATAATTGCTTGTTGAAAGTTGATTGGTATTTTCAAACGACAAAATGGAAAGTTTCTACGTACAATAACCAAAAACCAAAGCATTTTTCGGGAAAAACTGATTGAACCTTTTCTGAAGTCCTCAAAAAATCCTTCATTTTTGTTATTTATAAAAGTTTCTAGCATCAAAACTGACCGAGGTATAAAGGAAATAATGTTGAATCCTATTTTTTCGTTGAAAAAAAATTGTGAATAACTCATCCTCTCTTCTCCCCCCTTTGGAAAAAATCGTTGTTACTTCATAATTCACTTCATTCATGTTCTTTCAATAAGTTCTCAGTTTTTCATCGATTGACAGTACGTTTGGAAAAAAATGAGATTGAAGAGAAAAAATCATATACGTAATTCAGCGAAAAATCACAATTTCTTCGAAATAAGTCGAAAAGTATTGATCACATGCAAAAATTTTCAGAGTACAAAATTGAAGGCTAATCTTCTCTGAAAATTTCAGTGTTTCATTTTTTCTGCAGGATGAAAATAGAGTAAGATATGGCCAATTAAATATTGTGAGGTTTCGCGCAAAGTACCTTTTTTGAGCCCTTTCAGCATGAACCTTTCCAAAAATATAATCTGAAACAAACAATAATGTAAATGAGCCTATAGCTCTTGAAAAAAGCTACAAAATACTCCTTTGGTGGATTTGATTGCTTGAAGACTAAGCGAGTTATGGGAAAAAACCAAAAACAATTTTTGTAGAAATTATAGTATGTACATTAGTATATTGAAGAATACACATAGTAACTATATTTTAGGCCTAGTGGAACTATATGTATATTATATATGTATATATACATATAGTTCCACTAGGCAACGATTTTTTCCAAAGGGGGGGGGAAAGGGAGGATGAGTAATTCACAATTTTTTTTCAAGGACAAAATAGGATTCAACATTATTTTCTTCATACCTCGGTCAGTTTTGATGCTAGAAACTTCTATAAATAAAAAAAATAAAAGATTTTTGAAGGACTTCAGAAAAGGTCCAATTAGTTTTTCCCGAAAAATGCTTTGGTTTTTGGTTATTGTACGTAGAAACTTTCCATTTTGGCGTGTGAAAATACTAATCAACTTTCAACCAGCAATTATTCAGTTTGTAGTGGGTTTGCATACATCACAAATGAACAGTAGCCTTTGTTTTTTCAAAAGCTATAATTTTGCTCTCCGCAGGTTTTTCAATTAGATGCATTATTTTCCAGTTATTCGCGAAAAAGGATCTGAAAACGTGTTTTTTTTCCTGAAAACCGACAATTTCACTCGCGAATAAGTCGAAAAGTATTGCTTTTCAGAAAAAACTTTATTGAACAAAAAGTGCTTAGAATTAGTCAATCTATTGATTTCCGCACTCATTTCCAATAAAAATTTGTTCACCCCCAAGAAGGGGTGGCATCCACCCCCAGGGAGAGAGCAACCCTCGACACAGGGTAGATTTTGAAAAAGAGTGTATGTAGATCCTGAATCCAAATTTTCATGCGAATCGGTGCTGTATGGGATAAATACACGGGAAAATGGAGATAGACTGGACTATATCTATTTCTTCGTTTTTGGTTTCGCCAAACCGATTCATTTTCAATCACTTCAGCACGATTAATTCAATTTGACGTTTAAGATATCAATTCATTTAAAGTACTGTTAGATGCACGGGCTGTTTGATATAATTATCATGCAGAATAGTGCACCATGCAAATTGTCGCTAATGGTGGACTGATATTTGACAGATGGAAGAAATAATCATGAATAAATTGCTCTATATCCGTTGTTAGTAAATGAGTCCTCATCATCTCTTTGTCGACTTTTTATAATGACTTCTTTTTCTCTTTCAGATAAGAACTTCGATCCAAACGAGGCAGAGCTATAACAAGAGCCAATGATATGGATCACCTTCATCCAGGTATGTAACTAATCTTTCCATAACATATGACGCGCATTGAGGACTTTTTACTGTAGCTCATTGCATTTCAATAATCCATCTCGATGATTTTTGAATAATCTTTACACAGCATCGCACACACACACAGGCGGACCATATCTGCATTTGCTTTTTGTTTAATTTTGCGAATACGATGCGCTGCGGCTTGGTTATATTAAAGATGTCTAGAAGGATATGGTATATGGTGCTGGGACTGATGCGATATTGTTTAGAATTTTTTGGCGACACTTTTCTGTCATTAGTGTCATTTTTACGTATCGTGGTGTGTTCCTTAATTTCATCGCTAGTTGACGCTAATTGGAAGTGCATAGTCAACCGATCGATCGACAAACTATATTCTTTGATTCGAGCAGTCAACAAAATGAGCAAAATCTAATGTCATACTAATAAAAAACAAAATCAAATGAAAGGAACACAATTATAGGGAATTTGGCCAGTATTCTAAACAAATAATATAGGTTGTTGATCAGTCAGCGTCCAAAAGTAAAAGTATAGCCAGCCGCCAGGTCGGCCGTTTATACATTTCCTAGTAAATTTGTAACTCTTTTCGTTGCAAACGCCATCTGAACTGATTTGATGTCAAAAAGCCATGATGCTTATTATCATAGTAGGCATGTGTCGCCAAGTATACCCCAAACATGCCCAGGTATAACTCGGTACACCATCCTTCTAGACATCTTAGTTATATTATACCGGCTGTGACAGATTTTTCGGAATAATTCTTTAGTCTACCTTTGAACGTGGAAATACTTGAAGCTGAAACAAATCGAAATCTGTAAAAGGTTTACACGCTGAGGGTTATTTTACTTTGTGGAAGCCGTCTTTCCCCTCCTTTGGTTACCAAGGGCTTATTGCGCCATGCTTCCATATAGCTCATGGCACCCATTTCAGCAACCTTGTCCCCAGCACAAGTTTGTGCAGATTGATTGTCGGGTGTTTGTCAAATTTATTGGATACAAAATTGGTTTTTCATATAAATGTTGCATTTTATGATCCAGAGTCTCATATTCGCAGAGTACGTGTCGAGCTGACTCTTTGTTACATTCTCAGGTGTCCTTTGAAAGGATTGTGTCCAGTCAGTAGTCCCGTTGTTTTGATGGACATTTAAAAGACGTCCTTGCATCTGTAACATTGATAAATATTGCTGAAATTACCAAAATAATTTGGACAAACTATTTCAAAAGATACTAGGCGACTTGAACACTATGCCCATTACAAAAAAAAAGTTTAATCTCTAGTTTGACGAATATTTATGAGAGACACCTACTGTTTAAAAGTATACAGTGTCTCCCGAAAAACGCAAATTCAGAGTTTTCAGTAAAGTAACTAGCAGCGAGTTATCTTTTTCTTGCAGAATATGGTTTCAGCTCCAAGTATTTCATCTTTCAAAGATAGATTGTAAAAAATTGGTCCAAAAAATCTATTACTCGCGCCTGGTATATAATGCATATATCTGTCTATACTATACTTGCACAAATAATATTTTCAGTAGTGACTTGCACATGCATTGCAGAAAGTTTTATTTTGTGATCACGACCTCATCAATTCAGTTAGTACGGAGTGATTCTTGATAACATGCTAATATCGAATTGAAGGAGGCTATCCATGAGTCTATTTTGAGAAGCGCTTCATATGGCGATTTATCGTGAGTTGAGGCTGGCCTGAACAAATTGTTCATTTTTTGAATATTTGATTTAAAGCCAGTCTTCAAGCATCCCCATGAATACTTATTTGTTTTATTCGTATTTTCCTTGTACGAGGAATTGGGGCCATGCGGATATGCTCTTGGTTAGTACCTAGTCTACGGGCAGATGGCGCAGCAACGGCAATTTTGCTAGTTGTTTGTATCAGCCTAGGTCTAGGGAAGATACTCTACTCGAGTATGATTTTTAATTATGGGAAGTCATCAACTTATGTTGATGATGGCACTGCCTTGCACTGACGAGAGGCCAAATAGCCCGAAACCGGTCTGCAAGTGTGTCCCGTCCCAATAATTGAAAATCAATTCTGGTGGTGTATCGCCAAGAGTATATGTGGAAATTCTTCTGTGAAGAATCCTACACTAACACCTGTTGGATGTAACCAAATAGCCCGAAACCGGTCTGCAAGTGTGTCCCGTCCCAATAATTGAAAATCAATTCTGGTGGTGTATCGCCAAGAGTATATGTGGAAATTCTTCTGTGAAGAATCCTACACTAACACCTGTTGGATGTAATCCAATGCCCTTCGTGGTATTAGCCAGGGGAGTAGTTGTTTTCTAATAGGTGTTAGTCCGTCAACCTACAGTGTAGGTGAGTTGAGGCTGGCCTGAACAAATTGTTCATTTTTTGAATATTTGATTTAAAGCCAGTCTTCAAGCATCCCCATGAATATTTGTTTTATTTTTTCAAATAATTCACTAGTGCTTTTTATCACAGTAGAAATTGTATTCGATATCCTGTCATTTCTGAGCAAATTGAACTTAAGATTTTCATCGACAAGCGTATCGTTTGAACACTTACTGAAATAAATGGATCATATTACTTGAAAGAAAAATACCTAGGGTTATAAGAAAGTATTCCGAACATACGTACATGTAAAGTTTTTTGCTCGAAATAGACACATAAATCACCAACCTAATAGTATGTCATTAAGATACATCCTGTATGCACAAATATCCACAGCTTTAATACAAGAAATGGAAATAATTTTCAGATTCCATGTATACATTTCTTCTACACTCATACCGAAACCAAACTTCAATGACCTATATTTAGTAAAAAAAAATAAAAAAATTATTTCTTATTGCTAGGGTGCAATGAAAATTTTATTGCACTAATCTATCACAGCTCAATAGAGGTTTGTTTAATAAGTGTTTATTGTACTGGACGTGTTGTCACTTCTTCATTTTTTCGAAAGTAACTACTCTTCTCCAGTAATTTGGTTGAGAATGCATACTGCCACTTCGTATGAATTGATAGATTAGATTCTTTTGTCAATGAACACTTTTCTCACTCTCATTTATAGTTTCTGTTTCAGGTTATCTAGGACATGCACGAGGTACCTTGAGTCATCTGGATGTTTCTACACAGGTAAAACACTTTAATTAACTCTCATATACTGCTGCACAATATTACGCAATATTGGATGTTACGCCATATTGAATATCGCACAGAGTTATTGTTTATACCGAGCAGGTTTCGAATGAATATTTTGCCAGTTTGAAATCAATGTTAATTAATTTTAGTTGTAGAGACAATACTACATAGGATTAAAGAAATATATGAAATAATTGCTCAGCAGGCTTTTCGTTTTTTGTACGAATAAACATTTAATAGAACGCAAGGTTATTCTGACGTCTGATGAAAACAAACTTCACCTTGAATGACCTTTTCTCAATGTTTACTTGGGAAGAAGTTATATTATTATTTTGCATCCTTTCACTAGGCATGTAACAACCATTGTTACTAATGCTGGAACTTGGAAAAAAATGTTAAACTGGAAATTCTGAGAAAAAAACAGCAAATCACACAAATATAACTTCTATCCAAGTAAACATTGGGAAATTTCATTGGAGGTGGAGTTTTTTTTCATCAGACGTCAGAATTATCTCGGGTTCTATTCATTTCAGCAAGTTCTGATTTAAGACCTGTGGGTATGAAATACTGAATCGCTCATGTTGATGATGTTGTACAATTTTCAATTGTGCAATTAAGATGAACATTTGAGGCGACTATATTTTTTAGATGTCCATATTTAATTATTCCACTTTCAGCAGATTCTGATTTGGAACTAGTAGGAATTTCACAAGAAAAAAGTGTTTGAAATACATACTGTACAATATTAACCAGTTAAATGTTAGGTATTTTTGGGTTTCTAAGCCGTGGTCTGCAGGTTTTTGGGCCTGACGTTTGATCTTCATCTTTGGCAGTCATTTTCAAGAGCGATGCGGCAATGGTTGAAGTGTCCTCTGCTGCAAGGCTTTGAGAGCGGTTACCTGAAGAATCATAAATGAGTGGTTAGTTTTGGAAAATAGCAGTGAGCAACAGCCCAATATATGCCAGTGACTTGGTAAACCATTTTTCAGTAAAGCCTGCTTCAAATGTCACCACTTCGCAGAAATATAATAGCAGTGGTTAGTTCTAAGAGAAATTATAAGGAATTTGGTCATTTTTGGACCCTATTTTATACCCTCTATTGCTAAATATAGAATCTTTCACTGTCTATTTAAGAATTGTAAACATATCTTGACGGCGTCTTTGTCAATTTTTCACTTGCGTTGTCAAAAAAGTATATCTGATCTGTGGAAATTAAATATAAGAATTGCAATTTTAACAATTGTACTTTTCCGTTGAATTGAATCAACTAAACTGTATTCATTGAATTGTCGTACCGAATTACACTCGAGCTTTTTTTTTGTAGAAGAAAACTTGACATTTATGATTCTAGTTTAGTTGCCTTCCGGCAAATTAACTCAAAAACTGCTAGAAAAAATTACTCGTCCTAAGGACTCGTAATTTTTTCAAAAGCAGTTTTTTTCGTTGAGTTGCCAGGCAACAAAATTCTCATCGAAATGTCAAGTTTACTTCGACAAAAAAAGCTCTCCTGTAATTATAACTGAAAAATTGAAATACAACGTCGATAAAACAATTCTTCATTCTATAACTTGGAAACAGGCTATTAGAATTTATATGTACTAGTATTCAAATTTAACACCACATGTTTAGTTTTTGATCTTTTCATTTCTGACTCTCTACGACTATTGGCCAACTTTCGAGAATTCTTTTATACCAAAAGGTCACTGCTGGGTCGCAGCCGACGTCTACATTACGGAAAACAAAATATTGGTCTAGTAGGAAGCAGAATAAGGTATCGTCCGGGTCAAAGGGCGCTCGATGAAAAGGTGTAGTTGCCAGGAAAATTGGAATTCATACGTGAATGAGCCAAGAAAGGCGATGCGAGATGAGTTTCCATTTTATTCAAATAAATGTCGTCGGTCGTTGCCAACAAAGAGCGAAGATAACATCTTTCGCAGCATCCGATGGAGCTATTTAATTTCAGACGGACGTTCACCCGAAAAGCGTCTTTGTTGAAGTTGATTTATGTTCGTTAGATATCCGGGAACTGAAAGGTAATTTTCATTCACTTACAGCCTGGAACTTTCATTTCTTGAAATATACCGGGATGAAGATCAAAGTATCAAAAAATTATCATCAATCGGTGATCCATTTGTATATCAAATAGGAGATACCAAATAATTGAATTATGAAACTCGAAGTGGAATAAAATACAGTGCTTAGAATATTCTTACGTTTTTACGTTTACGAGAGTGTGGCAATTGGTAGAATTGTTGGTAGTCGAATTCCTAACAATATGAAATATGCCTTAAAATTTAAGTTTACATGCTATATACTGGTGCTTTCTGTGTTGCGATATTGTTTCAAAAAACCTGTTGACAGGGTGTAGTTGTTCAAAATTACGCCATGAGGGTGCGCTTGTGGTTGAAATTCCTAAAACTTTTCGAGATCACTCGATCCATGGAATACGTTGTTGCCAAAACAGATCACTTTTGGTTAGAACAGGGAATAGAAAATAGAACGCGAGATTATTTTGAGGCTGATGAAAACAAACTTCATCTTCAATGACCTACTTCCAAGAATAATCTCACATTCTAGTATATTCAATAACCATTTAAAAATTTCGTAGTGATCATAAAAAAAACACAAGAGAAGTTTGCTGGCAACAACATTCTAGAATGTGCACGCGTTCTGAATATTCTATTAATGCAGTGATATGTGTTTTAGATATTTTCAGTTAAACCCAGAAGATTATAAAAAATAATAATGATTTCACTCACCAGAAAAAATGGCATTTTCTCACTTCACATGTCCATAAAATTTTATCACTCCTATTCGCTCACACGCATTAACGTGAATAATATTCGGCTGAAATAATCGAGCTTTTGAATTGAGATCACAATATTATATTTCTCAAATGAAAATATGAACAATTAACTAATTTTTTCAACACATAGATCAGAATTCGCAACGACATAGCCCTTTGGCAAAACAGGACGTACACATGACTGTCATCTCAACTGCGAGAGTGACGATACCTGGCGAATTTTTTGAGTTATTACTATGGTCAACGTCATCAATTCTTAATCAAGTAGGCTGGATCGATCGTCTGATTTGCTGACAATCTTTTATATGGAGTGAAAACACCAGTATATAGTATATAGCCACCTTAGTTTACATACAGTTATTTTGTTTACACTGACAAGTCAAATAATTGGCTCAAAAATTAAATTAAGGAACTCAAATCCAAACAAAAAATCGCATGAATCTTGGTCAACGAATAAAAATTGAAAATTCAATTGATCAAAAAATTAATGATGAGAAATATTGAATATAAAATTGTAAAATCAGACGAAATTGAAATGAAGAAATATTAATCAATAGGAACAAATGTTGAAACCAAGTTTCATTATCAATTGTCTTCGGGTCATGATTGACGATTGCGGATAGCAACGATCAAAAAGTCGTGAATACACTCATCTCGAAGCTTTTAAATTTTTTTGTCATAATATAACTTTTTTGGAAGATTGAATATTTAATGTTTATTCATTGACCATAATCGGTTTCATTTTGTTCAAATTTGAGCGCCAACTATTTGACGAGGTTTTAATCCATATTATTGCTCTATGATCAACTTCTGCCCATTTATTTTCAAACTTTGAGTATTATACATTTGTTTATTTTGCTATGTAATTCAATTCTATCATTAGTAATTTATTGTTTGATTCTTTATTTCATAAGCGTTTTGCAACAGAACTTGGGTAAATGTTTTGTATAAATAAAACACTGCAATGCAATCCAAACCAGTTTTCTCAGCACAACTTTTTCTACCCGTCCTATATAGTACATATTGCATACTTTACTCTCGTTATATGCTAAATGGTGAATATAGGGGCTTCATTCGAGGATATTCGCGATCCCAATCAACAATTTAACGACCACTGTTTACGATTTCCAAAATTGGTTTGCATAAACTGCTCTGTGAGGGCACTCCATTGGCGTAGCGAGAGCTGTAGGGTTCCTTCCTACACAATAGAGAATTAATTGACTTCTCATTTATGTGCTGTAAAAATAATTCATGGCATTTTTCACTGGAAGAAATGTTTTGCAGTTTCACTTTTCTTACAGAGCGTTTGTCGCCAGCCAAGTTTGCATCTTCGGAAAATGGAATAGAAATTTTATGTTCTACCGATTGAGTTTCATTTGAAATTATTGATTCGACTAATCTTTCAGTCACACTGGACGGGATCTGCAGTTGATTTATAGTTCAATATCAGCCTCAATGAACTTTGTTCGCAATATAATAACCTCATAAATAATTGAATGATGCAGTGTATAATCATTGCGATTCCACTTCAAATTACTTCATTTTCATTTATGTATTACTTCTTATTACCTACAGCTTATCCAATCCATCTTGGCACAAACTCAGACACTTCTCCAGTTGCACACTGATAATGAAGACCATGACGAAAGAAAAAATATTCTAGGGATAAAAATCACCACAGTGAACACATATAATAGGTGTTTTTGTATGTTATTATACTTCACAGAGATTGCTGGGCATATACGTCATTAGTTCTGTGCCAAGATGGATTGGAAAAGCTGTGCGTATAGGTATTTTTTGTTTCCCTATTATAAACATACTCTTTGTTTCTTGGGAAGTTGATAAAAAATGTAAGTCAGCTTGTTTCATTTGAAACAGTATATCTTCATTAATTTTGTAATTCGATCGATATTTTTATGTGTAATAGATGCAAGGCAGCCTCTGATGGGTCGTCCATCGAAATTATTATCAAAGTAAACAAACGCAAATTTCGTGATTTGCAGAAATTCGCAGATTATGATTTGTTTGAACTTAAAGTAATCTCTATTTGAAAGTCAGACTGTAAAAAGTGGTATGGAAAAACCGTCATCATCACCTGCTCCTGCCCCATGTGGATTTTTTAGAACGTTTCTGAGGATAGCTCCTGACATATTCCCAAACAAGCCGTTCGATTGTGACAGTTTGGCTGTACGATATGTCCGTTTGTTAGAGATCGTCATCACTTGCTTTGTTTGGAGTTTGAGTAGTTGGTGTCATCTCATGGTTGTCGCTTTCCTTCCGGCCAACACCATCTCTCAACTGGTATTGAAATGGGTTCAAAATGGGTTTTCCGTTAACCAGCTTACGCCCCCTAACCAAGTCGAAACTTGTCGAGCAATGAATTAACAAACTCTCATCTTTTAACGTGTGAATACAAACACTGTGACTTCCGGTATCTCCCTTGATAGGTGGACGTGCCTACCCCTACTTTACCGTGAACTACAGGGATAAAATATCCGAATTTCATAGTGTTCTTGAATTCTACCAAGTACCACTGACTGATGAGACCTATGACCGGTGTAAACCATTCTCTGACATTCAATTTTTTTATGCAATGATTTTGAATATCGAATTTCTGACATCTCTCGGGGTTGCAGTCTCCTCTACACTTTAGTTACTTCAGTTAAAGACTGGACCACTGTCATAGGCCGTGCTATTTTGGTAATACTTCGGTCGCTATGAGCATTTTCTTGGAATTTTTTTTGTGGAACCCACGTAATTCGGTCTCCTCTACAAAAATTCCAAATCAAAATTTCGGCGGTCTCGTATATTTTCGGAGATACAGTTCCATTTTGTAGTGAAACTTCACAATTTTTCACATCAAATTTCTGTTGTTCGAACACAAAAATTCGTCCTTATTCTGATAAAACACCACACACTCTCTTATTCACTCGTTTTCAACATTTTCAAGCAGAAGAAAACCATTATTTTTTCAAAAATCCAACTCTCTCCAAAAGTAAACATTAATGCATTCAGTTCTCAACATTAACAATGAGAACGGCAACACTGCAAATACAAAACTTTCGACTGTCATTGCACTATGACATCACAACAAATTGGTTATGGTTTGAAAAGTGACGAAATTTTTGAAAAAATAATGATTTTTTCTGTCTGAAAATGTTGGAACGTGTGGATAAGAGAGTGTGTGGTGTTTTATCAGAAGGACGAATTTTTTGTGTTCAAACGACATTCCCAAAATAACTGAAAATTACATCTTGCAGTTGACAAAATTTTCTTCGATGACTTAAATAAAATATTTATTTAATATACTCAATCAATAATAAAGTATCTGAAGTGGCAGTTTTCAGCTGGTATATGTGATTCACCCTTATTGGAGTTATGTATCATACACTTTTGTTGTCTGTCATGATTAGTAATTTTAAGGGTTGTTATATTTTCTTACGGGATTTGTATTGGGGAAGCATACTTGTTGGTTTCATGTATCTTTATATATATATATATATATATATATATATATATATATATATATAATTGTAATGATGTTTGGCTGTACTTGAATACTTATTTTGTCTCAACAGTACAATGTAAATAATTAGTACATTGAAATTTATAGCTTATATAATAATACTATCGAAGGAGCTGCTACATACTACATATACATATGATTGCTTCATGTATAATCGTTATTATTATTTTTTTTATAAATGTAGATTAGGATTGCCTATTTTAAATAAAGTTATTATATTATTATTATTACTTATTTATACAATATTACCAATACCGTAGAGCTTGTATCCAAGATCGACTCGTTCAAATTCAGAACTGGAAAATAACAAAAAGTAGAAGTCAATTATTACACTGGAATATTCCCAAATTTCTCGAAAATCTCCGCAATCGCTATTAAAGCTCAAACATACACAAAAATCATAAAAATAAACGCATGCAAACTAGGGTATGGCGATCTAACCATTGAATGTTCCCGCAAAAGCCGATAGGGGGCGTATCGCTTATTTTCTGTCGCAAATAGGGGACAAAAGATTCGAGGTCATCGGATTCACAGGATCTCCATGTGCCACTGATGAGGTCTATGGCAGGCCGTTACATTCACTGTTTCGTATTTAGGTCAATCACGAAGTCATCGTCTGTTGATCATATGTCAGAACACTCGGTATATCATCGTTTCGATCTGGTCGAGTGCGAAATAGTCCGTTTAACGGCCCCCGTTTACGATTCCGGAAATTGGCGTGCATAAATTGCACATCGCTCGCTCTCCGCGCCGAGAGCTGACCCAAATTCCCTTACTAATATGCTGCCCTTATCGATTCCAGGCGAACATCCAGCACGCGGCGGCACTGACCTACGCCTCTGAGGATGAGATGTCGGCGAGGATCAGGAGCAAGGAGCGACGCGATACTGCCCACTACAACAGGTGACCGACTTTAGACTATAGAATTGTAATTTCTCTACGAGCATGCGGTAAAGTTTACTTTTACAAACGATTTTCCGTGCGAAAAGAAGTACTTTTGGCGATAGTGCATAGTGTTTCAGTCGATAGCGTTTATCGGGCGAAAAGTCGTACTTTTCACCCGCCTGGTCAAAATAGTATAGTATGCAACGATCGTGTAATGATGGTTATCAATATATGAGCATAAACCGGGATACGAAAGGAGCCGAAGGTGAGTTTGGTATGGTTTATGCGAGTGTATGAATAACCTTTACATGAGAGTTGCATACGCTATTTTATCTACACCCGATAAATAGTGAAGAACTACAAATATTATATTTATATTTGTATTGCACACAATAATTCTAATTGAACGAATTCCTTCGAAAAATTCTACAGAATTGTAATTAATAGTATTACTTCGAGAAATAAAATGATGAGATATGAAAAGAAGATAAAAAATCAAAGAAAAAAATATTGCTCGAGGCCAAAATCGAACCAATGCCTCCTCCAGCCAGAATAATCAATGTCAGCGCCACAGACGGCTCGGCTACGAAGAGCTCACAAAGATAGATGAAAAAATAACAAATAAATCATATATTTGTCAAATGAAAAATTTAATCATTCTAACTGTATTTCTGTCGGTGAAGGTGTCGAAGGTGATTATTCTCCCATATCGCTGGTATCAGACATTTTGTTATGATTATCGAAGTTTGGCCACAGAAATCGGAACTTTCCGATATTCTGTCGTTTGGCTATATTCTTCAAAAGTTCAATACCTATACCGATTTTGACTTGACAAACGTCAAATGCAGAGCATGCACATTATGCTTGATCGAAAAATAATGGGTTTCTATTGGTTGAAAATCTGTATCGTAATTAAAAATCTGTATCGTAATGGATTTCATTATAAAACGGGTTGTGGGCATATAAGTGTATTATTAGAGTATTGGTGTAGATAATAGTTATTTATGTACCGAGGGTGTAAAGTGGACGTTTATGCCCTGAGGGCGACGATCTCACAAATCCGAGAGCCCGAGAGTTTGTAACCCGCTCGATGGCATATACCATTTAGTTATCCTAGGTTGAAAAAGTGTTACTTCTCATTAGATGAAATGACTGAACAATGATGAAGTCTCAGGCAGTAAAAAAAAACTTAGGGAGGTAATACTAGTTCATTACTGAATAGTGGAAACAGATTGGAATTTCAATTTTTTTCTTTCGAAATTTTCATACTACAGATAGGACTGTTCTAAAAGTTGTTCTGAAAGTTGTTCTAAAATTGTTCGTTTCCGTTAACCAGCTGACGAACGTCAACCCTCAGAAGTCTAAACTTGTGCGGGCAATGGATCAACGAGGCCTTATTTTTCAACGTGCCATTACCCAGCACGGTGACCCGGCGGCAAATCGAACCTTGGTCTTCTGCTTGAAAGTCAAGAGGCTAGCACATTCGCCTTTCAAGCGGAAGACCAGGGTATATGTATATATACGTGTATATACAGGGTGTATCTAAATAACACCGAAAAAATTAAAGGGGTGATTCTGTGATGAAAATTAATGTGAGTGTTTGGTATAAATTTTTTTGAAAAAACCCTTCCCGGAAAAGTTACACCCCTTCGAAAAAAAAAAAAAATTGGTTTTTCTTTTTCATTTTCCCTGTATATCAAGCTAAAGACACGAAACTTGGTAAACATTATCTGTCAATAAGAGTACACTTTTTGAAATTTTTTCAACCCTGAAGTATGCTTAGAAGGGGTTGATTATTTCAACCCCTAAGATATTTTTTCTTACAACTTTTTTTTAGATGAAAATTTTTCTAAAACTTGAGCATTCACGAGAAAAAAATAAATAAGCTCATGTAAAATAGCATTTTATTGAACAACAGCCAACGCAATTCTATGAGGAAAAGGGTAGATGCTTGTATTGAAGCTGAAGGCGGTCATTTTCAACATTTATTATAATTGTATTGTCGATATTCGACAGGTTTTTGTTCACTTTTGTTTTTAGTTATAGAAGTCTCATAATCATAATCATAATTTGGTTGGCTGTTGTTCAATAAAATGCTATTTTATATGAGCATATTTATTTTTTTCTCGTGAATGCTCAAGTTTTAGAAAAAACTTGTAGAGTTAAAAAAGTAAGTCAATGAATTGAGCTTTTCAGTCATACTTTTTTAAAGAAAAAATTTTCATCTAAAAAAAAGTTGTAAGAAAAAATATCTTAGGGGTTGAAATAATCAACCCCTTCTAAGCATACTTCAGGGTTGAAAAAATTTCAAAAAGTGTACTCTTATTGACAGATAATGTTTACCAAGTTTCGTGTCTTTAGCTTGATATACAGGGAAAATGAAAAAGAAAAACCAATTTTTTTTTAATTTTCGAAGGGGTGTAACTTTTCCGGGGAGGGTTTTTTCAAAAAATTTTATACCAAACACTCACATTAATTTTCATCACAGAATCACCCCTTTAATTTTTTCGGTGTTATTTAGATACACCCTGTATATGTACGTGCGTCTGGAATCGCTCTTCTATCGACGTTTCGGCTCCCACATTGGAGCCATTATCGAGACTTCTTTGCGACTTGGTGCCAAGGTCTAAGTCTCCCTAACCCCCAACTTCCATCTTGACAAAGTGAAGACTGTGGTTTTGTCGATAGAGGAATGGTATTTATAACTATATGAGAGTTCGACGATGTTAAACATGTGGTCGGACCCGATGGAGGTCTTGTTCGAAAGGGATTGATTGAAGGATTTGTTCGATGGGATAGTAATGGTTTCCAGAAATCGGGAAGCCTTTGTGAGTCGTCTCGTTTGTTGAGACATTGGGGACGTTTTTCAATTTCTATTGCTTCGCGAATAATTCTGGAGTGGGGTGTTTTTGCTGTGGCGATGGTTTTCGTGTCATTGAAGTCAATTTCGTGCTGATGTTTGAAGAGAGTCTTCCTCCAGAAAGTCACCTCACCTCACATCACCTAAAGATATTATACCCAAAGAATCACAGGAAATATATGAAATTCCTTGTCACGACTGCCCGAGAACTTACATAGGATAGACGAACCGACGAGTATACAACAAGTCCTACGAGCACGAACTAGCAGTCCGCAATTCTGACATGACCTCGACTCTCTTCAAACATCACCACGAAACCGGACACAAAATTGACTTCAACAACACTAAGACCATTGCAAAAGCACTCCAGAATAATCCGCGAAGCAAATGAAATTGAAATACGTCCTCAATGCCTCAACAAACCAGACGACTCACAATGGCTCCCCAGTTCCTGGAAACCATTACTATCCCATCGAATAAATCCTTTAATTAATCCTTTTCAAACAAGACATTGGGTCCGACCACATGTTTAAAATCGTCGAACTCTTATAGAGTTATAAATACCATTCCTCTATCCACAAAACCACAGTCTTCACTTTGTCAAGATGGGAGTTGGGGGTTAGCGAGATTTAGACCTCGGCACGAAGTCGCAAAAAACTTGATAATGGCTTGTCAGAGATACCGTATTTCATAGTACTCTCTGAATATATGTCCGACGTAAAGTCTCTCACGAGATGTTTGGTCCGTTATTATTGATCGATTATATCACTCACCGCTCTCTAAGATATCCTGCCCATTGGAATGTAGTGGGTGATATAATCGATCAATAATAACGGAACAAACATCTAGTGAGAGAGTTCAGGTCGGACAAATATTGAGAGAGAAGTATTATAAAATACCGGTATCTCTGACACAGAACAGACAATTGAAGTCAATGCTTCGTCTTGCTTGGTTATTCCTTAGGGGGAATGACTAGCCAGGACAGTATTGGCATATGTTTGTCTGAAATTTTTCAGACGGGTGGGAAATATTTTAGCACGAGGCGCATACGTGTGCTTTTTGTGATGAACACGGGTAGAAAATATGATAAAACATTTGAAACAAAAATCAATAGGGTACATTAGCAAAAAACATGACTAATTTTTGTGTCCATCAACAGGCAAGACATCCTGGAGCAGTACTGCATCACCGAGAGGGGACTCGGCGCCTTGGAGACCAAGCAGAGCCTGTTCGGGTGTCTGTCGGCGCACCACGGCTCGCCCTGCTCGAATCGCACGTCGCTGTTCACGGCCTGCGTGCGCCAGAAGGCGCCGTCCGACGAGAACCTGTACGACCTACAGAGGCGGCATCCCTCCGAATACGCGCCCTATCCTCGCAGGAGCAGGTGAGAAAACGGATCATTCTGTCGATACGGCTCGACGGACCATTGATCGTGTTTTAGTTTAGTAGTGTTTTAATCAAATGGAATCCTTGTCGGAATTCAAAAAGCTACAAAAGTACTGTTTGTATGTCACTTTGTGGTAGAACCGATTCTTTCTTGTAGCTTTTTTCAGGTTCTTACCCTACCACAATCTGAAAATATAGGAATTAATATTATCTATAAAAGTGGAGAAGGTCTAATTTTCAATCTACTCCGAGAAGTTGCTGCGAATATTTCCCTCATATATAAAATGTTTCATAAGAGCAATTCAATTATCGAAAACTTACAGCGGTAATTGCATTGTATCGAAAACTTACAGCGGTAATTGCATTGTACCAAGTCACCATAACAACACATTTGAAACCGTATCGCTAGACGTCAGTAAACAACACAAATAAATGTGAGATAGACTTCAAAAATAGAAAAATATTTCGCGTTTAGGTGAGTACTCCATACAACCTATAGAGTTAGAGGAAAGTATAAATGAACAAAAAATAACATTTCCTTGGGAATTCCTTTATTCGTGAAATATTCCAATGAATTACATTCGTGCATAAAAATGACCAGATAATTTTGCATTCAAGCGTGATATCTTATACAAATTGCATTCGGTTATTTTCATATTTTGTAAAAGAGCCCTCGTCCTTCGGACTCGGGCACTTTCGCCAAAATAAACTTGCAATTTTTAGATATCACGCTTTCTTGCAAAATTATCGGTAATTTTCATGCCCTCGTGCAATTATAACCGGTAATTCAAAAAAATAGTTGATGCTGCATGGAACACATTCAAGTTTTGTATATATCTTTGACTGTAAAAGTATAAAAGAACTAATTTGTCAAAACTCAAATTTCTGACATTTACAAAAAGTGAACAAAAAAACTAAACTAGAAGAGAAATTTGTGAAAGTTTTGAAAACGGAAGTGGATTTGGTTTTCGAAACGTCAACGATAAGTATTTTGATGAATTTTAGTTCTTGTATTTTTTCGTAGGTAAATGTGAGATATACGGAAATTTGATTGAATTTCTCCGAATTCACACCAATGCTGATTCATTCTAGGTGCCCCACCAAGGAATAGTATCGGTTCAGTTTAAATTATAACGGCGTTTATAACAGAGTATCGAATACAAGACAAACTTCATTATACAGGGTGTTATTTTAGTACGTGGACAAACTCAAAGGGATGATTTTTCGAGTATTTCTGAGAGAAACATCCTGGTTTTGTATACCAAGTTGTGATTATTGTATTGTCAGTTCTTCTGATAAGTTTAGTGCCTAAAAAAGGCACACTATAATCACTGTCTTCCTTCTCAACTGTGAATTGTAAAAGAGGGGCGTAACTATTGAAAACTTGCAATACTTCATATAAATTATTCGAAAACCAGTAGTTTTATGTCAGTGTCCCGATCCATATCAATCAATGCCAATGTCACTTATATCAGTACATTTTAACGGTTGAGAAATTTAAACCTGTTTTTTCCAATTTTATATATATTTTACTAGTTTTATACATACAATATTACAAGATATATACAAGTGTGATGGATAAACATAGAATTTGCAGCTTCTTATTTTAATCTCACATTTCGTAAGTTAATTCTCTTATAATGTATTTTAGACATTTGAGAATTGATTTTTGATTGTATAGCATTCCTGAAGAAGAGCCAAATAGACTCGAAAACTCGAACTGAAATAAAGAGTACACTTATTCCTCAGACTGCAAAACCCGACATAATCTCTCATATCATAATCTTTCAGTCGATTCAAATCTCTACCTTTATATATATATACCTTTCATACTATATATATGTATATGTATATATATATATATATATACCTTTCATACTATATATATATATATATGTATATATATATATAGGAGAAGAATTAGTGACTGTTTGTTTTGCACCAATTTATATTTTATTCTCACGTTAGTAAGTGTTCCATATTTCTATCTTTACAAAATATCATCGAATGTATTATTTTTAGTTGTCCTGACGAAGGTAATAAATTCACCGAAAGCTTGACTAATAACGAAGAGTCCTCTTTGTAACTGCCCACAAACTTGACTGCAACCTCACAAAATCAATCGAATTATATATATATATATATATATATATATATATATATATATATATATATATATATATATATGGACGATGGTCATAACTAGATTGAAATCATTATATCCAGTGGTTTCCTAGGAGGTACCTTGATTGCACGTTCTTGGGATAAAAAGATAAAACCGTCAACAACCGGGGTGTACTTCATGAACATGCTTTTTTATTTATGATTGAACAAATAACATAACACGAAAATTATCTTGTAGAATTTTCAGATTAACTGTTTTAGATGAAACACCACGTTACAAATGTTGACACCCTGTATCTTGAAAACAAAACATCCGTACTTATGTTTATATGAACTTTTTGTCTGAGAATTACTCAAAGTATCACCCCTTTGAGTTTGGCCACGGACTTAAATAACACCCTGTGTATGCCTAAAAGTTCGACGCTGGATATTTTCGCGAGCTCATTGTCAATATTTAAATTGGCAATTATTATGTTTTGAGTAAATTTGAAAACAACTGCCTTCGTTTTATAAGTATCCAAATATAAAGAATTGCTTGAGAACAAATGAAAGAAAATTGACAGTTGCCCTCAGTAGTAGAATAATAAGTTTCAAATCCATGTTGGTTGGGTGTTAAGACATTAGTTTTGTCTTGGAATTTCATAATGAAAATTTTTTGATAGAATTGGTGAAACCGCAATGGGACAATCTTTTTCTAAATTTCGAGAATTCGCATTTTCTATTTAATCGAAGTTCGATGTAACAATTTCGCCTCCAGATGAATATTATGATTATGTAACTCGCAGTATTCAACAAGTGATATTTGCTATTGAAATGCAATTGATAGCAACCAGCAATAAACTATTTATTGATATTTCCTTGTGGTTTCTCAACTGAAATATCGTTATATCGTGACCAACACGAATTCACATATTTCCTATCAATTTTTTTCAACCTGCAGTTTGACAAAATACGCAATGAATGTACTTATTGTTTTGTAACTCCACAGGTATCCATGGGGACCCATCATGTCAGATATTTACCACTACGACGAAGACTTAAAGTCATCTTACTTCAGGAGAAAAGTAGCAGCAGATCCAAGTCGTTATACTTGGATGCCTTCGGATGATGAATCTGTCAGAATGGAAAAGCCAAGATCTATTATGGATAACTGCCACGAACATATGATCAATAGGCTACCTGCAACTTTACCAGGGTAAGTTTTTGTACTTAACGAAGACATTTTTTATCTAATACATTTCATTAATAGAAATAACCTGATCCAAAATAACATTCAATGGCCTTTAAAAATATTTTTTGTTGAGAATACTAAATAATTTGGAGTACCTAACTCTTTTTTTTTTCAAAACAAGAATTTATCGGCAATCAATTTGTCATTTTAAGAAAATAAATGATCTGACGAACCATCGACGAATTAAAAAAAAATCCCTGCACTGATATCCGTTGGATATAATTCAACACCCTTTTCGTAGAATTAGCTTGGGGAGTAGTGATATCTGACGAATTAGCTCATCAATCTACTGTGTAGTTATCCCAGACTTCAATTTCTCGTTGTCGAAGTTTGATGTGGGAGCAGGATTCATTTTTAGTTAATTAACTTACGAGCTGTGACCTACCTTGCACTAATGATGGGCTAATGAACCCGAAACCGGTCTACGAGTGTGCTCATCCCGATGATTGAGAATTATTTTCGGCACTCTGAATCACCAAAATATATGAAATACTTCATTTTGTGAAGAACCCTGCACAATGAACCCCTTTGTGGTATTAGCCAGAGGCGTAGTTGTTTTGTGAAATGTATCCGAGGCTGGCTTGGACGTATCGTACAAATTTCTGAATTTGTTGAATTAATAATCTGCTTGAAACAACTGCTTACCTAGCTAAATTATCCCTGTATGTTTCTAAGATGAATAAATAAATAAATAAATGTCTCGTCAGATATTGGAGAAGATGGACAAGCATCTCAATTTCCACAACAAATACCTAAGATAAAAAGATAATATCAAAAGGATAAAAACTCATTCAAATGACATGCGTCTCGAAAGTCATTTGAATTCGTTTGTATGAAGTTCTTCTGCTACTGATGGGATTCTGATATATAACAATTGTCTAATCTGGCTAAGTGAAATTTCCATACAAACAATTACCTCTCTACTACGTTAACGTGGAGAGAGATGTGTTATACAAGGTGCTATTCAACTACGTGGTCAAAGTTAAAAATCCAGCGGTGGTGTTAGGGTATTGCGGGGCTGATTTGGCCATAACTTGATTGAAATCATTATGTCCAGTGGCGTCCCTAAAGTCCCGTAAGGTACCTCAACCAATATTTTTGACCAAAAAAATATGAGCCACTGATTTTTTGCAATGTTTTAATTTTGTTTTCGCATTGAGCTACTGAAACTACAACTTTTTCATCTTCATCTATTTTCTTGTATCTTGCTCTAATTTTGACAAAAAAAATTTGAAAATACTTTACTGTATGTCCTTGATACAACAAAATGAAACTAGAAAACCATCAACAACCGGAGTGTACCTGCATAGACATGCAATAAACTGCTTTTTATATATGATTGAACCGATAGTCATGCCTCGAATTTTTAGATTGACTGTTTTCGATGGAACAGAACGTTACAAATGTTGACACCCTGTATCTTTGAAACGAAGGATTACCAGACCTATGTTCATATGAACTTTTTGCCTTAGAATAATACCCTGTATTTGACTCAACATGTGTTCGGTGAGTGTACAAATTGAAAAGAAAAAAATTAACTAGGTAGTTCTCTAATGTCCGTCGAGGCAATGTAGTCTTGGGAAAGACTCTAAATAGTTTTTCATACTGCCTTCGAAGATGTTGATTCATATGATTTCTCTGAAATTATGGAAATAATAGCTTTGATCACAACGAATTTCAAAATCGAACAACACATGATCACAAGAGTAAGTGAAAAATTGAAGAAGTGGAAGGAAACAATGAAAATGATCGTTTTCTGGGGAAACTTGAGTTTAGAGAAATTGTTGTAGGCTTTTTCTTTTCCAAATCAAAGAAGGGGATGAAAAACTTTTTTGGAAGAAGCAATAACATGAAAAAAAGTAGCAAACATTCTCTTTCCTCCCAAATTCTCCTCCTCCTAAAGTCTCTTCTAAAACAATTACTCCCGTACCTATACAGCGTAACGAGGTTTCAATTGTTTTTATGCCAAGCACACGCAACTGGAATTAAATAGATATCATCTAGAGGACATAGACGCAACATAAAGGAAAATGGGGAAAAGTTATAATAAAGTTTCACTCATCAGGATAGCATTCCAATCTCGAAAACAGACAAGCTTGTTTATTCGATTGAAACCTCAAGGTGCGAATATTTCAGTGAGTTGACGAACTTATATCAAAGTGTTAATGCTCCTTTGGAATATCTTACTAATTCATAGCCGGTTCCAAAACCGAACAGTGGACGTGAACTGGAATATTCTGTGCAGGGAGTTACACAAAGTATAGCTACCCACTCAACACATTCGTCTCTCAGGCGGAAGTGTATTCAATCCTGCATGTGCCCGGATCATTCATAATAGTGTGAGGTCTCAGCTCAACAACAGATCAATATTCTCACAGGTATCTTCGATGTACTGGGGGAAATTGGCGGTATTAGGAGTAGCATCGAAAATATGTTTCACGATTGTCAGTTGTGCCTGTTTTTACAATTTTGTCAAACAAAAAAAATGTAACAGCTAAGAATGGTATCCATATTGAGTGCCGAGCACAAAGTTGGTCAATTTTGACGAAAGTTCAGGAATCTGCGAAACATTTAGAACATAATCGAAAAAAAATGTTTTCAGTAAATTCAATATGCCCCCTGGTGCGTTGAACTGTTATGCCTTTGTTTAGGTAATTCCTGTCGATCTGAGAAATCGAAGCGAGAGCTTACATTTTTTTTGGAGGTAGGTGATGGTGCAAATGGTATTTGTCAAAGCTGCAAATCCAATAAAGCGACAGCTCACGGGAGTTCTCATAAGCTAAACTCTGGCGGGATATTTCGTTCACCAATAGAATCATTAGTACACAGAATTTGTGTAGAGAGGCCATCTTATAGAATATTTCCCTCATATATAAAATGTCCCATAAGAGCAAAGCAATTATCGAAAACTTACAGCGGTAATTGCATTGTATCAAGTCACCATAACAACACATTTGAAACCGTATCGCTAGACGTCAGTAAACAACACAAATAAATGTCAGATAAACTTCAAAAATAAAAAAACATTTCGCGTTTAGGCGAGTATTCCATACAATCTATAGAGGAAAGTATAAATATTGCATTGCTCTTATGGGACATTTCATATATGAGAGAAATATTCGGTTATAATTGCACGAGTGCATAAAAATTATCTGGTCATTTTTATGCACGAATGTAATTCATTGGAATATTTCACGAATAAAGGAATTCTCAAGGAAATGTTATTTTTTGTTCATTAATTATCGAAAACTTACAGCGGTAATTGCATTGTATCAAGTTACCATAACAACACATTTGAAACCGTATCGCTAGACGTCAGTAAACAACACAAATGAATGTCAGATAGACTCCAAAAATAGGAAAACATTTCGCGTTTAGGTGAGTACTCCATACAATCTATAGAGGAAAGTACAAATGAACAAAAAATTACATTTTCTTGAGAATTTCTTTATTCGTGAAATATTCCAATAAATTACATTCGTGCATAAAAATGACCAGATAATTTTGTATTCAAGCGTGAAGTCCTTCGGACTCGGGCACTTTCGCCAAAATATGATAATGAACTCTTGCAATTTTTAGATATCACGCTTTCTTGCAAAATTATCGGTAATTTTTATGCACTTATGCAATTATAACCGAGAGTTCACCCCTCACAGACAAGTTTGACAGTCCGATACTTCGATTCGAAGTATTTGAAAATTGAATGCGTTCGGAAGTACCGATAAACTCAATAAGTATTCAAGTCTATTCCATTTAGTTTACTTCGTTTAATTTCACGTTACACTTCCTACGTTTTCATCGTTACTATTGCTACTACTGTTGAGTGAGTTTTTTACCTCTAGTTACTTCTATAAGAAGCAGTTTGAATTGTTCGTGGTGTTCATAGTCCCGAATATAATATCCATCTCCATAATATATCAAATGGCTACCACAGGCAAATTATATCTTAGTGTTGGAAAATAAGTGATAGTTTCAACACATATTCCTAATTGAGCCTTGAATGACTTTTCTCTTACTTGGGTAATATTGGTGTGATTTACTGATTGTTTTCCAGAATCTCCCATTTCAACATATCTTTTCCAGCATTAGTAACAATGGTTTTAACGTCCTTAGTAAAAAAGGATCCAAAGCGATAATTTGAAATCATGGAATAAAAGATCTTTCAGGCGAGTGTTCTCAAATGCCTATAACCTATAAAACTGCCGTCGGGCATGCAGAAAACATGACGTTACGTTATCAGATTCAGTGCTCATCTATTGGCAATCTCTCGGAGGAATTTCTTCTTTTAATGCCCTTCGTGGTATTAGCCAGGGTAGTAGTTGTTTTTTTGACGGGTTCCAGCCAAAACCTTCTGTATAGGTAGATTTGAAACTGACCTAAACGAATTGATGATTTGATTTAACGCCAGTCTTCAAGTATGCCCACCGACTATGTCGAATGTTTTTTTTTAATTTTCCTCGAAGGAGGAATGGGCGAATTCGGTTTGTTTTTGGATTAAGTCGTCTATGGGTAGATGGCGCAATAAGTTCGTGTTGTTCGCATCAGCTTTGAACGGGGCTGATACTATGAGAGTTTTTGATTTTTAATTTATAGGAAGTCATCGACTTTATCTTGATGATGGCACTGCCTTCTTCTCAGGGCTGTTCCAGTCGGTACTTTGGTACTATTTGAAGAGATTCAGTACCAAATTACTTTTAAGTGAAAACTAGTACTATTTCAGTTTCGAGATTGGGTTCGTTTGCATCACAAAATCTCCAAATCTGACTAGAGAGACAAATCAAGTCTTCTAAAAAGAAATGGAATAAGAAAAAAAAGAGAAGAGGGTCTAGCTAGCATGTCACGGTCACATGGTCTTGTTCTATTGTGTAACTATTCTGTTGTTCTGTGACTGCTGAGTCAAAAGTTGAAACTGTTGAAAGTTGTGGTTTGACACAGGTTTGACTCGAGACTTGACTACTTCCAGATCCCTATCTCAAGAAATCTTGGAAATGTACTATTATTTCAAAAAATTCTGCATTATCCAAAATTTCATCATTTGATCAACTTTTCTATGAATTTGATCATTTCGTTCAATTTTGTAGTTACTCAAATTAATTATTTTTTGACGATTTTTTGCGATTTTTTTTTTAATAGAAAATTATCTTTTGCTCTTCGCCATTACCCAGTACCTACCTCGATAACTGCAATTTTTAAGAAAAGTAAAATCCAGTACTAAATTCCCAATTCTAGTACTTTTTCCAAAGCAAATCTGGTACTATTTTTTATCGGACAGAAACAGCACTGCATGTACTGACGAGTGGCTAAATAGCCCGAAACCGGTCTGCAAGTGTGTCTGTCCCTATAATTCAAAATCGATTCCTTCATTTGTATCGACGAAAGCAAATGCAGGATTTTCTTCTGTGAAGAAACCTGCACTGGCACCGGTCGGATATAATTCAATGCCCTTCGCAGTATCAGCCAGGGGAGTAGTTGTTTTCTTACAGGTGCCAGCCGAAACCTACTGGGTAGGTAGATTGGAGACTGGCACCGGTCGGATATAATTCAATGCCCTTCGCGGTATCAGCCAGGTGAGTAGTTGTTTTCTTACAGGTGCTAGCCGAAACCTACTGTGTAGGTAGATTGGAGACTGGCACCGGTCGGATATAATTCAATGCCCTTCGCGGTATCAGCCAGGGGAGTAGTTGTTTTCTTACAGGTGCCAGCCGAAACCTACTGTGTAGGTAGATTGGAGACTGGCCTGAACAAATTGTTCGAAAGATGATTTGATTTAACGCCAGTCTTCAAGTATGGTCATGTTTTTTTGGAATTTCTTCAGTTAACATTGTTCAAAATCAATAATGCCCGATTTCGAGAATTTGGACTAACGATTTTTCAGGTACAAGTCAAAGCGTTGGGAGTTTTTGTGCATCTTGAGTAAGGTCAAGATGAAAACACTGTTGATTCAGCTAATCCCACGGCGGTGATCCTCCAATAAATCATTTTCAAAGGGTGCTGGATTTGTCATTTTATGTCACAAGTGGCTTATTGATGATTCTGATATTCATAAATTCAAAATTCTGCTAGAGTGATAGAGAAAACAGATTCATCTGATGCAATGGAATAGAATTTTACAGAAATACTATTAATTTTTTATGAAGAAGTACAAAATAGACGTCTTTTCACCTAACTTTCGTCAAACCTTGATGTCGAGTCCCAGAAATTAAGAAGGGCAGGAAACTTTTTACATCGGCACTGCATAAAAAATTTTCGACATCAATTTTTTATATAGTGTTTTTATATTTTCAGCAAAAAGCATGTTAGTTTCGCAAGATCTCACACTATGGCGTCTTTCGACGATGCCATTTCTTCTTTGAGCTCCTCTACCAGTCAACTGAGTAGGATAACGAAGAGCCAAGAGAGACTATTAGACGTGCGAAAAACCGAGATCCAACCTATCACCAAACAGCCGGAACACGAGATCTTCTCAGGTTTGTTGATAGAAATCGTATTCATAGGAAATTATCAAAGAAGAATGTCGGATGACTAATAATCAGATGAAGAATGTTAGTGTGAACCTCCATTCGACAAAAAAGGCGAGAACGACTGTTAAATGTTCATACAGTAATCTTGAAATTTTGTTGGGATTGGGATCAGTAAAGTCGAAGAAAATCTGTTGTTTTTTCGTCAACGTTTCTAATTTCATTGAATTCATCAACCGAAACGTTGGCAAAAAACAATTGTTTTTCTGAGACTCTGCTGATCCAAATCCCAACAAATTCTCTAAGAAAAACAAAGTTTAGGATCACCAAATTAATCAGTTATTCATACCGTTACTTTGTTTAAAAAAATGGGTTGTTAATTATAGTAATATCTGCAATTAGCAATGAGCAATATCCTTTCTATTCAATTTTATGCCTTTCGAATTATAGTCAATCTCACGAAAAACTATTTCAACTTTTTTTTTGAAACACATTTGTGGAAATTTCAAGTCACCTTATATCATTTGGAATATATGCCTTCATGATTTGTGTAACATGAGCGAAGTTATTATGTAAAATAAATGCATCAATAGTAGTTTGTACAACATTAGTGGACGAAGTTTGAGCACAATGCCGTTTTTTCGACGAGGTAAATTTTTCAGAACTCTCTTTCCAAGTATTGATAAATCGATTTTAGATATAGCGTATTTTTTTGATATTCATGAAAAACTCAAAGGAAAGAAGCTTTATTGAATTTAATATTGAAAGAAACGAATTAAATTAGTAATGTTGAATATAAGGTACAAAAAAAAATCGGTTTTGGTGGAACTCGAACCAACAACTATAAAGGGGGCTGTCTCAGAGAGCAAAGCAAAAATAAAGCAAATATACGTTTATTATCCCCTTTTCTGTTCGTAATTCTACCTTAAACCTAACACAGAGTTATATATCAGAACATCACATAAATAAATAACACATAACGTTTACAAGTATAAATAAAATACAGGACACATACAATGCTACAAAATTTATGGACACACTTTGTACAAGTACGGGACAAAATATTGAAATGGAGTCCTGGAGCGGGAAGCGTACCCACGGGCCGTTCACCCCCCTTTCGGTGGGTGTCCGGTCCGCTTTTACCCTCTTACAGCAGCACAGAACCGAGAGAAGTCGGTCAGGCAGCTGTATGCGCTGATGTCATGCGCTGCTCTAGCTGTGCTCGGCCAAATTTTACTCATTCAGGGATGTAACCGCACCTCCTGCCCAAGGGCTTAGGTGCAGGTTGCGTTGCCAAAGCGTAAGAAAATTTTAATGTGGCATAGATATGATGGTCACGCGTCAGATCTGGCGAAGGCGACGGGTCGGAAAAACAGTGAAAAAACCGACTTAAGAGAATTCTCACCCTAATTAAAGGGTACGCTCTACCCTAATAGCACACTTTGTTCCCGGAACGTCCAATTTATGCTCCATATGAGTTGCGATATCCCGGCCCTTTATGGAATATACCCGGAACGTTCCACTGAAAATGTTCCCGGAACACACACACAGAATCATCCCAGGAACATATTATTTTGACACATCAGATTGCATAATTAAGTTTCGTTTATAAACCGGAATCACCATCATAAATATATATAAACATGTATATATATATATATATATATATATATATATATATATATATATATATATATATATATATATATATATATATATATATATTTATATGTGCATACAAAATATACATCATATACTTGAAGATGGTATAGATGCATGAGACTTTTCAATGAATAAATTTAATTTCGGTACGTATTGGCTTCTTGAAAAACACTATAACAGGTGACACAATCTAGTTTTGGGAAAATATGCCACTGGGTTATTCCAGGAATGTCCGTAGAACGCTAATAAGTGTTCCCATGCCCATGGGATGTTCCCGGAACGTCTTCGGAAGGGTCCTACGCACTGCCACGGGGATGCCCCTGAATAGTCTATGAACATCCACGGACGTTCCGAAAATATCCCAGTAAGACATTTCTGGAATGTACAATTTGACCACAACGTCTTTTCCGGGAATGTCCCCGGGATATTCCGCGGCTTTTTGCGATATTCCCGGAACATATTTGTTGTCGCACGTGGACATCCTTGGAACATTTTAGGAATATACTTGTGCTATTAGGGTAACACCGGGCTTTTCGGGAGAAAAAACTTAAAGAATTTATAGGCCAGTTTCCTTATATGGTCTGTGACCGTTTCTATTCCTGTCATATCTGGCAACTCGTTCAATCGAATGTATCTATCACTGTTCGTGATGATACGAAGTACCTTGTTCTCTGCATCCTCTCGAGCCTCAACAAAGGAGTTTCCTTAAGGCTGCAGAACACTGGGCAGGCGTACTACATAGCTGGTCTGGTCACTTGTTTGTAGATCAGCAGCTTGTTGTCCACACTAAGTTTGTCATTTCGTGCAATGAGGGGGTAGTTGCGTTTTATTGCAGCCCCCGCCCTCTGAATTGCCAAATCAATGTGCCTGTGGAAATTCAGGCGCCTGTCCAAAATAACTCCCAGGTATTTGACGCTTTTTTGTTTGTTGTTGTTTTTGTTCTCAGAGAGCGTACGCCTTAACCAACTAGGATATTTGGACGGTACATTTTTCGTTACTATTTATTGATGTGAAGAGTAGGTGTAAGTCCTTCAATTCCACAAGAAAAATCATCAACTGTAACAATTCAAACTTGACTCAATTAACTAGAAATTATTTCATATAAAAGTACATTTATTTGTGCTCAATTCGAACTACTTGAATATCGTGTTTGTAGGTTATTTCTGGAAACCAAGTATTTCGTTCTCTGTTATTGGTGGATATGAAATCATAACGATTCAGTTGATTGGAATCGCCTTCTCATCCGTTTAGTAAACTATAAAGAAATGAGCATATTTACAGGTGGGAGTAGAAACAATTATTGTTTCACTCAACAAAGGCGAATTCTAGTTGAGGTTTCAGTGCTCCGAAAATAATATCTTCACGTTTTTCCACTTATCAAATAATCTCTTCGATATTACTGGACCGATTATAAATTGATATCGAATACGCACTTGATTTTTCACCAAATTGAAAGGGCGCCTTTCTGTTACAGATAAAATAAAACGAGCCTCAATGAAAACACAAGCTACCCAAACGGAAATAGGCTCTTCCCGAAAACCGTCGCCGCTGTCCCACATCAGCCTCAGTCCTAGGACTATACAAAAGGTAATAGTCTGAGAGCTCGAGACGAAAACCTTACAGAGTTTCTTGGAATTTGAACGTTCTGCTTGCATGCAATTCACTTTCAAGATATACGCTTTGTTCAATTGCGAATGCGTTCAAAGTAACCATTAGAATATTAAAAGTAGTTCACATGTTTTTTTGTCATATAAATGTCATATATTCTGAGGATCTGAATTTGTGCGAATAGATTTCGGAAAGCCGTTAAATTGAGCTAACATTCCGAAAATATCAAAAGGTAGTTCCCTGGGATACTGAATGCGCAAAAATAATGCAGTGGTAGTTACAAGTAGGAGAGATTTATATTCCATTGCATTCCATAGTGTGGATGTGGCCTTGTTAGGTAGACCGGGAGCTCATGACAAATCATTGTATGATTTTATTCTTCGCCTGCTTCGCCATATGAATAGAATGGGTAGTTTGAATTGAGTGAGAAAGGTACATAAAGCTGAGGTTGAGACGTATGACCTTGAGGTAGAAAAAGATTTGAAAAAAGCATAGCAATCACTATTTATATCTTGATGATTACTTTGAACAGTACCTACCTTTGATCGAACAGAAAGATCTTTCAATCAATTTCCAAGCGAGAATCAGTTCTAGTCGGCGGTAAAATAGCAAGAATTATAAACTAGCCTCATAATATAATATTTTCAATTCTGTGGTTTCATTCATTTCATTTGTGCCAAAGAATGTATTCAGAATAATTACGTTTCGAATAATTCTTCGAAGTTATGTTATAACGATTACATCAAGCTTGAACTTCATGTCATATATTTCAGTTGCTTATCGTAGGATGTACATTTGAGCTAAAAGCAAATTTCCTACAAACGTCTTATACAAATGGGTTTGAAATAGGGCTTTTCGTCAATCAACTGAACTCTCAGAAGAAGCTCGGTATTACTTTGTAAAGTGTCATTTGTGATTACTTACATAAGCATTTGTTAAACGTAAATGATCTTTTTTATAATCGAGCCGTTTGTAATCTGGTGGAAGCAGGTGCACCTATAATATAGTATTAATTTTTCCAAAAACCAAATTCAGCGAATTTTCGTTTCTAATTCTTTTCAAATTCGAGGAGATTTATTGTTCAACAGTTTGTGGATTGGTACTGTCTAGTTATATCCTTGAAACAAGCAATTGTTTAACCTAGTTGCTGTCATCCAGTGTCTCGTTGATCATTGAAGATGAGGGATTACGGAAAAAATATTGTTACACCAGCAGATATCACCGCGCACGCACGGTGGGAGTAAAAAAAGTACAGTACGAAACTCGAGGATAAGGCTAGTTTATGTGCAATTTTCGCTCGTCTGTAATAGGCTACTTATTCTCCTCGTTACGTAATACACTGTTATATATGAATTTTTCACGCAACTCTCTAGATTATTTGTTAGTAGTATTTAAAATATGAATCTACGAAGGCGTAAACGGAATATCTCTTTTTGTTTGACCAAGTTATTAATCTATACAGTTTAAATGATATGTCTCGATGTTATTAATAATAATTTTCCTCTCCAAGTATTGTGAGTATGAAAAGCCCAGTCATTACTTTCCCCATATCAATTACCTACCTTTTCTTGACAGTTTTGATTTTTACTTGTAATACAAAGCACTGATGAGGGCATGCCCTCGAATCAACTCAAAGTCGATGGTTTTCCATAATAGAAAGTCACTTCTCTTCGTATCAATTATTCCTAGAACAAAGCTGAAGTTTACAACAAGCGAAATATGCCGTCATTACTCCAGCCATCTGCCCAATTAGTCATGTAAGGAAAGTAAATTTCACATATTCAGTGAGCACACTCGAAAACTGGATATAAATCAAATCATCTAAAGGGATAATCCGTTTAGGTATCGCCAAAAGCATATACAGTAATTCTTTCTGTGAAGAGTCATGCACTAACACCTGTCGGACTAAATTCAACGTCCTTTGTGGTATAAGACAAACAGATATAAAGATATTTTGAACAATTCGTCCAGGCCAGTCTCAAACTACCTACACAGTATGTTTTGGCTGTCACCTATCAGAAAAAACTAGTCCCCTGGCTAATACCACGAAGTGCATTGCATTATATCCGACCGGTGCCAGTGCAGGTTTCTTCACAGAAGAAAATTCTAGATTTGCTTTTGGCGATACTAATTGATTTTCAATTATTGGAACAGACAGACTTACAGACCGGTTTCGGGCTATTTGGCCAAAAAACTTTCATAGTATCAAGCACCGACTATGTCGAATGTTTTTAGAGGGGTGGTTGCTTTCTAACACGTGTTAGTCCATTAACCTACTGCGTAGGTAAGTTATCACTGGCATGAACGAATTGTTTCTTTAGGTGATATAATTTATAGCCAGTCTTCGAGTGTGATATTATTAGACTATTCGTGAAATTCGGAATTAGTCAATTAGTATAAGATACCAAGTCTGAATCAGTTACCTCCGAGGTGTTTGGTAGAAATTTTAGGTTAGTAATTCAGTATCATCAAATTCCGACCTTCTCAGTCATAATTTACTCTCAAGTGAGTCAGAATTAGTTGATTCCGACATATTAAGTCGGAAGTAGCTAACTTCGAGGCCCCCAGTCACAAATTCAACTCGGTGAAACGAAATTTGCCAATTCGTAGATATTTATATACGGAATAGTCGGAATTTAGACTTATTAAATCAGAATTTCAGATTCAGATCAGATTAGGAATTTCATTTGAACGAACGAACTAAGTTAATTTTAGGCTAGTCAGTTGGAATAAGTTGATTCCGAGATATTAAGTCAGAGTTAGCTCCCTCTAAGATACCCGGAATATTGACTCGATAAGTCAGAATCAGCTGGTTTCGATAAAATCATTCGGAATAATTCAACTGCGTGATACTTATTCGGAATTTCCATTGAATGACCGAAATTGATTGATTCTAAGATAGTAAGTTGAAATTAGTTAATTTCGAGATATTAAATCGGAGTTAGCTAACTATAAGATATTCGGAATATTGACTTGCAATAAGCCAGCATCGGCGAATTTCGTTTGAATCATCAGAAGTTATTCAACTCCGTGATACTTAATCAGAATTTTAATCAAATGAGTGGAGTTAGTTAATTCCAAGATACTTAGTCGGAGTTCGTCAATTGCGAAATGTTAAGTCGGAGCAAGCTAACTCTAAGATACTCGGAATATCGACTTGATAAGTCAGAATCAGCTGATTCGGAACCGGAATTTCGACCTAGTATATCAAAATTAACAGAAATAAAACAAAAGAAAGTAACTCCCCATTTACGCCTTCGTATAAATCAACTCAGCCCTGGTTCGAATATAAGTGTACATGAGTAACTGATTCAATTCAAGGTGAAAACGGTTTCTCAGGGCGCGCAGACGAACGGCTTCGTCCTCAACGGCAGAAAACTGATGAAGTCCTACTCGGAGGCCGGCAACCAGTTCGGTATCTCGCAGAAGAACGGCGATTTCCACCAGTTCGAGACCATCCTGGACCACGAACCGCTACAACGAACTCAGTCCGACGAACCTCCGAGGTCGCCGTTCATTTTGAATCCATCGCCTCCTCTGCTCTTTCAGGTACAGTATGGCTGCCTCTAGATGTCGTAGATGAGAACTGGCTTCTATACCATTCTCACCTTTGCAGATATGTAGTAACTGATATAGATGAATTAGTGTCTGTATAATTAACAAATTGATGAAATGATAGCGTCATTCAGACAATTAGGAATTAAAAAAAAAACTTCCTCAAGCGGGATTCGAACCCACGTCTCCCATCAACTGATTGGATACTCTTGCCACTCAGCTATCGAGGACTCTGAGTTCTCCATCTCATATTCGGATATCATTCCTTTCAAATTCTAGTGTTAGTTGTTATTCTGAACGACGCTATCATTTCATCAATTTACAAATACGTATTTCAAATGAGACCATAGTATGATGTAGGGTGTTTAGCAGTGTGAGATGAGCGAAACAATTGCGACCTAATCTTCTCTTAATAAATTGACATGATCATAAAACCAAGATGCATAAAATCCCTGGTACGTTGACTGATATGCTTTTGTTTAGTCAATTCCTCTCGATTTGAGGAATCGAAGCGAGAGCTTATATGTTTTGACGTTAGGTGATGATGCAAATGTACTTTTTCACAGCTGCAATTCCAATCAAGCGACAGCTTACGAGTGAAATTCGATACCAACGCAACGGTCTTATTGGCTAAACTCTGGTAGAATATTTCGTTCACCTATAGAATCATTAGTAAAGAAAATTTGTGTAAACAGGCCACCCTATAGAAAGCTGAACCCTTACAGATAAATTCGACAATTTGATACTTCGATATAAAATATTTGAAATTTGAATGTGTTTGGGAAGTTCCAAAGAACTCAATATAAAATTCTATCCCATTCAGTTTTGTTCTGTCAATTTCACGTTGTACTTCCCACGTTTTTATCGGTACTAAACTTGCTATTGTTGAATGGATTTTTTACCTCCAGTTACTTTTATAACATTGACCAGCATATAACATTTTATAGCATTTCACATTTTTGTGGTGTTGATAGTGGCCAATTTTATGTAAATCTCCATAATGATCAAGTAACTACTGCAGTTAATTTATTTCTTACACCCATTTTCGACGATGCAATTTGTCGCTGCAATTTCTCGCGGTAACTTGTCGCTGCGAGAAATGTCATCTATCTGTCAGCTTGCATTGCCAATTAGGCATTCCAGATACTTGTCAAAAATGTCAAATGAATCGAAATGAACCAATACGGCGTCATCTGCCCCCCAGAAACTATCGTTTGTTTTTTGCAAACGAGTGTGTGATTGGTTGAAACTTGTGTTAGCCACTCAGACATCACGTGATCTGGAATGCCTTGTATTAAAAAACAGCACTGAACGTCACCAAGATGAACGCCTACATTATCACAACTGATATATGATTTCATTCATTTCTAATAATTGATATTGTGATAAAATCACCTTATTACTCAACTTGATCCCTTATGTTTCAAAAAATAATTGAAATATTCAAAAATAAAATTATTCACAATGATGCTACCACATATTTTCGGTTCGCAGCAACAAATTTACCATAGAAATAACTAAGTCGCTGCAACTTATCGCACCAAAAAAAAAATCATGCAACCCGACAAACTTGCATAAATACATGCAAATTCCTGGAGTTGCAGCGATATATTGCATCGTCGAAACAGGCTATCAGTGTTAGAATATAAATGATAGTTTCAACAGATCTTTCTAAAATAGACGATAGTTTTGGAAATACCCAGAATAAAAATCAATGTTAATTGATAATAGAATACGAGAATATTCTGAAGATGAAGAAAACAAATTTAACCTTGAATGACCTTCCTCAACTTACTTGGGTAGAAGTAATATTTGAGTGATTTACTGATTGTTTTCCAGAATTTCCCAGTTTTTCCAGCCTTAATGACAATGTTTGTTACGTGCCTAGTAAAAAGGATGCAAAAACAGTAATTCACAATCGTGGAATGAAAGTTTTTTCAGGAGAGTGTTTTCAAATGACTATAACCTACAAAACTACAATCGACTGTCGGGTGTTCAGGAAATATGACGTTTCGTTATCAGATTCATGGAGTGCGCCTCTCTTTTAAAGAAATTTAGTTGAAATTTTTTTAAATCAGCAATGCGTGAGATCAGGTTTAAGTGAAGGCACCAGGTTTTCATGCATCTTGGATAAAACATTCACTCACCATGAGTTTTCGAAATAAAATTTAACTACTTGGCAGAGTCATTGGTATATATATAGATTTTTGATATTGGGACAAACAGAAATCAGAGGCGCTAAGTGACAGGGCCATGTTTCCGAAGCTAATGAGTGAAGTACTGCGCCACCACAGCTCCAGAGTCAACTCATTTCGTATGTACTCACCACTATCCACCCTGTTTGAGCACTTAAATTTGTAAATCCTTGAATGAGAAAAATGTAAAAACAAGGTATTTTCGTTCACAGGAAGAAACTCCTCAACCCCAACCCCTCGGAAGCGAGACCTCCTCCCTATCGAACCAGGAATCGGAAGAATCAGCCGGCTCAAAAAAGGAGATCTTCATCGACTTCAAGCCGCAGCTACCTACAGACAAAGTCGCTAAGAGGGCGCTGATAAAAGCTCTATCGGACGGGGAAATTCTCGCAGATCAGAGGCGAAACAAAAAACCTGACGACTGCGTCGTGCCAGATAAAACCTTGCACTCCATCAGCCACGACAACGTCAACACCGAAGAAGAACACAAGCCGTTCACTCCCTACTTCCAAAACTCCCCGATACAGAACGAAGGGATATTCAAGCCCCTGGAAGAGAACGTGTACTCCTCCCTCGACCAGGGCATGTACGGCCAAGACTCGATCGATGAGGACTTTCACGAACACTTGATCTACAACAAGATGCTGCTGGACCAGCCAAATCCCAAAGAGGAGGTGAGGATCGACATGGAGAGGTGGCTGAGGGACGAGTGTATCGTTCCTTCCATCAGTTTCCTACCAGAAAAAAAGTGCTCGCCTTTCACTTCGAATGATTCTCTTGCCAACGATGCAAGGTGAGTTTAGTCTAGCTGTTCTAGAAGTTATAAAACATTGATAGGAGTACACAAGGATAGCACGCAAAGCATCTGAAGAAGAAACGTGTGAAAGTTGTGCAAGATTGTGTCTTCAGGTTTTACAGTCAGCTGGGTAGTGGGTAGCAGAAGCAGCTAGTACATATAAATGGCAAAATATGTAGAAAGATAAATAAATAAATCTTTCGAATAATAGCACTACGACACATCGTGAAACTTATTATTTCATTCAGGACAATGAGCAGACCCCGTTTATCCAAAACTATAGTATTATGTACCCAGTATACGTCTGTTTGCTCGACCTTAATGATACCCATTATTCACTAGTGAATACTGCTATTAAGTGGTTCCATGATTTAGCTATAATATTATATTGTTTTTCTACAAACAATCGGTTTTTTAAATTTTCAATTCAGTTCTTTACCTTCATAGAAAAAAAGGCAAGGAGT
Source organism: Zygogramma bicolorata (assembly GCA_032362365.1). Lineage (NCBI taxonomy): Eukaryota > Metazoa > Arthropoda > Insecta > Coleoptera > Chrysomelidae > Zygogramma > Zygogramma bicolorata. The sequence goes on from JAVJAQ010002483.1 coordinate 210,863, forward strand.
ATCTACTCTGAACTATCAGCGACTATGTATGTTCGTGTCATTCAAAAATCTGATTTCTGAATCCATATGCGAGACACAAGTCAGAGATGACCATATATCAATTTCTAGCAATAAAAATGTCGCCAGGAGTCTCAAACTGTTTGAATGTTTGTTAATATTTTTCATTTCACTTCTGGTGTTTTGAAATATTATCTGATATCATTTCGATTATGTGAATAGTTTTTGAATGCATTTTTATTTTACCTTCTTTCTCATTCTCTCTTTGATAATTGGCTCTTTTATTTCGATTTTTTCTCCTTTTTTGGAATCTTTCTGGTTATTTTTATCATTTACTATTTCTAATTATTGATTTCAATACCTTACTTATTTTTAATTGATAATTCGATTCAATTTCTCGGCCGTGAACTCATGTTCTACATATATCATCACATTCAATTACATTTTTCACATTTTCACCCACCAAGATTTTTCGACGGGTTTTTGTCAATATAACTTCGGATCACTACATTCCAAAACCAACAATCAGCATATTCAAATAAACTAAAACAGTTTTACCCAAGAGTGAGGTAAAGTACTTTTTGAAGTAATAGTTTATTACACACCGAGGTGGGAAGTGATTCATTCCTTTTGTGAGATCAGTTAGTTAACCGAGACGCAAAGCAGGAATGAAACTTTCTACCGAGGTTTGTATACTATATTATTTACAACCATCATATTTCGATTAAAATTGATAAATATCTGTTTCGTTTTGAACATATCTAAAATATTACCAAGAACGCGGTTTTCTCAAAATAATCAAGTAGATAGGTATATTGTTACCGTGACTACGGGGTATACAACTGTCACCAATATCAGATGAAGTCAATAAATGACAGATGTCAAGGAAAGATGAAATGAGGGCGGGGAATAAGGGCGGGAAGTGAAGTCGGGAAGTGGGGGCGGGAAGTAGAGGTCATTGACGTAATATATTACGTCAATGGTAGAGGTGTGTAATGTGACATTTCCCAACCTTCAATGACGTTAGTAAATAAAGTACTTTACCGCACTAGTACGGAAGTGCTACTTTTGGCACGGGAATTCAATAAAAAAAGGGCATTTCACCACACGCTCGTAGGAGAAGAACTATTTTCTACGGCTATAACCCAAAACTGCACAATCTTAATTGTTCTTGATAGATCGATGAGGTATATGTCTTCAATTTCATTTCCTTACAATGTAATTATTATACAATAAATCAGGTCTCTCATGGAATATCAAATTTCAAACAATGACAGCTCTATTTACTCATTCAATTGTTGTCGTCAAATGGAAATTTCGAATGACATTATATTTGAAGTTCATTTTATTTGTTAAATAATTTGAGTAGAAAAAGAATAATGTATAACTTGCAAGAAAGGTTAAAATTCGTTTATCGGGCACACGAAAAAAAAAACGGCGTGCGGGAACTTACATATTTCGACCTTCTGAACAACAAATTCAGATGAAACTTACGGCGCTCTCAACTAGTTTCGGAGATACGGGTCAATGTCTGGGTGGAAAATGGTATTTTCTAGTACACTTTTCTGCGGCAAAGTAACAAAATTCAAATTCCTATCCAGGCATAAATCACTATTCCTTGAGGGAGATCTGTAACAATTGAGAACAGTAATATACGAAATGACTCCTTTTCCATCAGCACAATGTACACACCCTTAATCATCCGTTTTAGACATTTTTTCAATTGAAAGCAATACTTTTCGGGAGTGATTACACAAGTGCTTCAAAATTACCGATAATTTTCCATGAAAGCATGTTGTCTAAAAACTGCATGAGTTTATTTTCATATTTTGTCGGAAGAGCCCGACTCCGAAGGAGGAGGGCTCTTTTAGCAAAATATGAAAATAACCGAATGTAGTTTTTTACTGACAACTTGCTTGATTGGAAAATTATCAAAAATTATCAGGTTTATTTTGATGCACGAGTGTAATTCGGTAGAATATTTCCGGAGTTAAAAAAACGACGTTTAAAATTCAGTATTTATGTCTGTCAAGATGACAAATGTACATTTTAACAATCGTTACTATAAATACACGGACCGAGCGGGTATTTTTAGATACCTACATGGTATTTACCAGCCCGAAAATGTCCCGCCGGGAATTTATCGCTGTAATTGATCGAAAATGTCCCGCTACATATGGGATTTTTAACATACAATGGAAATATTCATTGAAAATTGCGCCTTTTATTTAGCATTCAGGAAAACAGCAGATCCCGGCACTTGACTAATATTCCAGTGCCAGTATCTGTTCACCTCAACTGTCACATGCCGAATTTTCTGTTTTTGTTGTGGTTGAAAAGTACATTTTTGTTCAAAAAAATTGTGTTTTCGATTGAAAAAATGGGTGAAAAGGATGATTAAAGGTGTGTACATTGTGCTGATGAAAAAGAAGGAGGCATTTCGAGTGCTATTTGGCCGCAGAAACGTGTACCAGAAAATACCGTTTGCACCCAGGAATTGGCCCGTATCTCCCAAAATTAATTGAGAGCGCCGAAAAATTCAACTGAATTTTTCGTTCAGGAGATCAAAATACGCAAGTTTCCGCTAACCGTTTTTTTATCTTCGTGTGCCCGATAAACGGAATTTTACTGCATGGAATACTAATGTCCCACTGATATTATTGAAGGGATAAATTAGTCTTTGCTGTCCTGTTCACCAATATTGCAACTAACTGAATCGAATCGAGCAATGATTAATTCCAGGTAGAACCTATAATTTGATACATCTCCATCAAAATGGAAACGCGTAGGATACCCGATATGGAGAAACATAATTTCCTTTGAATTTCAGCCGGGCTTCGGACACGCTAACTTGATTATGAGAATCGGGAAGTAATTAGAATCCGGACGAGAGAACGTGTGCGAAATAGAGTTCGGGTTGTTAATTAACAAATTAATTGGGGAAGATGAGACAAAAACGTTTTGATTGCGTTAGTCGGGAGCGCGTAATAGAAAATGTTCCAAAGAGCACGGGATTGAAACTAGCTATAATTTAACACTGCACGTGGTAATAGATTACTGAAAAGACCGAAAAGTTTTATTTACAGGCTTGGATAATGCAAAAAAGTTCAAAATGAAACAGCTGCGATGTTTATTTCTGGGTCCAAGTTTAGTATTATTGACGGGATAAATTAGTCATCACTGTCCTGTTTACCAATGATGACTTGGGGAAAATAATAGAACAGGTAGATTAGATTATCGGGGAGCTGGCCCATGGCCTGATTCACTGCGACCTTTTCAGATCTATTGTGATGCTTCTTGGTTGTTAGAGCTCGTTGTCTAGCTTGATCTCTTTGATGAGACTCCATAGCCTTGACACTGACTCCTTCATACAGCCACTGGTTTCTCCTTCCCGCATCTTGCGTGTCTCAGACTTGCTATCGCTTCGAATTCACAGAGCACATGCAGTGCGGTTTCTTCCTCTTCTTGGCAGAACCTGCATTGGGTTTCTTCTGTTAGACCAATATTGCTCATATGTTTTCTGAGCCGGCTATGCCCCGTTAGTAGACCCACCACTACCCTTACAACTTTACGGTTGTGGAACTCTTTCGCCTGTCTCATTAGAGCATCGGCTTCCTCGTTGCCCTTGTGACCCTCATGCCCGGGTACCCATGCTAGAGTAACTCTATTTTGGGTACTTAGCTCCTTGAGTGCGCTCAGACAGCTTCCCACCAATCTAGAGTAGGTTTGAAATGAGCTGAGCGCCTTAATTACCGCCTGGCTGTCAGAGAAAATGGCAATGGTTTTATTTACGACCTTCTGCCTGTTTATTTCCCCCATACAGTATTCGATGGCCGCTACTTCTGCCTGGACACAGTTGCATTATGTCCGAGGCTGAGTGCGATTCTCATCTTTGCTCTGCCTCCGTATACGCCGGCTCCCACTCCTTCTTGGGTCTTCGAGCCATATCTGTATACCAAGTATAGAAAGGGTAACGTGAACTTGGTTGAAATTAGTGCTGGAAAAACCCAGGCATGTCTCTTCTCAAAGAAAGTCGATCTGTCCTTATCTAGTATCAGATGTCAGGAGTAACTACTCCAACAAAGTCGAGTATATCGTTGCTAGAAATTACGATCAGTAATAATCTCTCATGGTAAAACCATGCGTAATCGATCGCTGAAGGTTAGTGATTCTTCACACAAGGTCTCGCTCAGTTCGTTGGACCACCGTAGAAGGTACTGAATTCCCTCCCCGTTGTTGTGAGCCTGGAGACCTGTCGAACCTCTCTCTTTTTTTTTTCAATGAAACAGCTGAACTCTGTAACTCCTTGCCGAGAGAGGTTTTTCAAAAATTCAAAGTGATTGTTAATTCGTATCTCCTGTCCCCTGATTCACGCAGTGTTATTTGAACATTGCAGGGTTTCTTTCGTGTGAATTTTTATAAAAAGAAATAAGAATAGGGAAGAATCGAAATTCCCTGCCCGAATGAATATAGTTACCATAACTTCAATAATATGTCTGAGATATAGGCGCGTCCAAAAACTGAAAATATGTTTGGCTTTACATTCATAATCAATATCTCACTTATAGTCACTTATCGAAAAGTTGGGATTGCGTCTCTCAGAGGACGCAATTTCATTTTATCGATGTGTAGGGGGGTTAGGGTGAGCTCAAATCAAAGTTTGTGTGGTCGCCATCTTTTTCCCGCGACCGCCATCTTGAAAAAAGTGGTATAAATGGTTTTCGTTCTTTATCCGCTAAACTATCCATCCTACAAAAAATCAGTAAAATAGATAATTACAAAATTATGAACGACCATTTTTTTCGGCGGAATATTTTTTTCTGGTTATTTTAGAATAAAATAACATGAGAATATTTTCATAAAAGGGACTTCAACAAATAATTTTCACTATCATTTTTTAATTTCGTTTATTTATTGAAGTTTTACAGTGCTCCGAAGTTGGCCGTAATATCAAATACTCTTTAGTTTTTCTATTACATTTTTATTTTCCTAATAATTTACAATCCTTTCAAAATTCAAAACACTGGTTTTATTTTATTAGTTTTTACAATAATTTCTAATCCGAGTGTACATTTACGCCTTTACACTTCTTATTTAAATTATAATTAATAAATCATTCACTCATGATTGAAAAAAGTCGAAATGCTTATCACCAAATTAAAAATCTTGCCCACAGAACTCAAAACCCTACCTGCAAAACTCAGAATACTTCTCATAATCAATTACCTCTGCACGTTGCGAAATACCCAGCATAACAGGTGAATAGGTAGATGAAAAAAACATCTGCTCCTCATATGACCAACAATAATAATAATAGCAGGCAAATGTTTTTTTTTCTCGCAAACGGATACCTGGGCCATTCTTACCTGCATAGAATTCTCGTAAATCTACTCGGATTGAAAGTTATTGTAAAAACTTATAATATAAAACCAAAATTTCATGGCGTGGAAAAGTCGATAACTCATTAATAAAAACATAGTGATGTTGAAATAAATATTTGGATAATAATAAGGTAATAAAAAACGATGTATCCTAAGAAGTAGTTGAGTGCTGCAAAACTCTGATAAAAGAAAGAAATTGTAAAAATTCAAAGTGAAAATTATTCATCAAATGTCTGATGTCCTTCCATTTCAAAATGAGTAGATGAAAAATTATTCCAAATTTTTTTCAAAATTTTTATTTTTTTATTTATTTCAACTGACAGCTTCCAAACAGAATGGGGTTCTGGTATAAGGAAGTTAAAATACTAACAATGATAATTATAAACCTGATAATACATTAACAATTGTAGCTTGTACTTTGATGAACATCATTATTCTAGTAGTTTGTTTTTCAATTTTTTCGAATTTTTTATGGATCTGGAAGATTCCATTTCTTCTGGAAATTTATTGAATACTTCTATTGAGCTTGAGATAGGATTGTTTCTACCCTTATTGGCGTGAATAATGTTTAGATGATAATTATTGAAAGTTCTAGTATTATAATTGTGTACAGTAGAATTTTAAAAGAACAAAATATTACTTTTCTGAAGTTTTTTCGTTGATTTGTATATATATTTGGCTTTTTCGAATTTTATCAAACAGTTCAACGTCATGTTATTAGTCATTTTGTATAATTCCGCCGATGGAGTGTCCCATGTTTTTTTATAAATTACTTTTATTGCTTTGTTCATTAAACGATAAACTATATTTTTTTGTTTTAGATTGCAAGAAGACCAAATTGTGATTAGGTATCTTACATGAAAGAATATATGAATTATATAATAGAATTTGTACATATTTATTCATGTAAGGCATTTTTTTGATTGCTCCTAGAAACGGAACAACCTTTTTTTTTAAATTTTATTTATATGTTTTTCAAAATTCAATTTATTATCGATGATCAGACCTAAATATTTATGATTTTGAATTTCTTTAATTGGCTTATTATTTTTTTTTATATCAAGTTTCACATCATTCATATTTTTCTGTTTAAAAATTATATAAACCGTTTTTTCTGAATTAATTGTGAGATTGATGTTTTTTATCCATTTTTCTATCAATTCCATGTCATGTGTTACTTCCTGTTTTAAGTTGGTGATATTTTTTCCAGAGTGAAATATAGCAATATCATCTGCAAAAGAAAAGTGCTTTCCATATAAATTGACTTTCTTTATACTGTCTACATATGATAAAAAGAGAATTGGAGCCAAAACAGAGCCCTGTGGAACTCCAATTGTAGATAATTTTTCATCACTTGTGCAATTATTGATTTTAATATACTGTATACGATTTTCAAAATAATTTCGAAATAAATTATCTGCATGACCTTATACCAGAGTTGTACAGGATATAATAATAATAATAATAATAATAATAATAATAATAATAATAATAATAATAATAATAATAATAATAATAATAATAATGTTTTTATTGCATTGACGGGTTGAACAGTAATACAGGAGATTATAATATAAGGACACACCAATCAATACAAAGGCAGAGTTCAAAAATCTCATTCGGGGAACAAGTTTTTGCTCTTCCACTCAACTCAATATCTAATAAAATGTCATGGTTGACTGTGTCGAACGCTTTTTTCAAATCCCGAAATATTGTTATCACATAGTTACTTCCTTCTAGACTTTCATAAATGTGATTCATGAGGTCGGTCACTGCAGATTGTGTGTTTGAATTTTCTTGAAAAGCATATTGAAAGTTATCAAAATCATTATTATCACTAATGAAATTTATAATTTGAATTTTCAGAATTTTTTCGAAGATTTTGGCAAATATATTCAAAAGAGCTATAGGACGGTAATTTGAGGTGTTTTTTCGTTCACCACTTTTATAGATTGGTTTCTTTTGAGATAATCTGGAAAAATGGCTTCTTCAATACATTTATTTATTATGAGTGATAGGGGTAAACTTATTATATCGAGAATATCTCTCAAATTCTTGGTGGTTATTTGATCTTCACCTGGAGCAGAATTCATTTTAAGAGACATTATAATTTTATAAATATCATCTTCACAAGATGGTTTTAAAAATATTGAATTGGAAGAAGAAGGTATGGACATGTTTGATTAAGTTTTGAATTTTTTAGACAAATCTAGTCCAATTTCAGAAAAAAAATTATTGAATTCATTAAATATATCTTTTTCATTTGTTAGTAAACCACCATTTTTACTTTTCATTTATTTTAATTCTAATTTGCATCATAAAATATTTCTTTAAACTTTCTGTAGGATGAATAGATGAAGGGCTAAAATCATTTGCATAACTTAAAGAGTATTAGAGAATGCGATAAGCTTCGGAGCGCTGTAAAACTTTAGTAAATGAACGAAATAATGAGAATTCATAGTGAAAATTATTCTTCAAACACCTTATAAAAACGTTCCGACGTCATTTGATTGTGAAATGACTAGAGAAGAAATTATGTCGTCGAAAAGAAAATTTTCAAATATATTCGTTCTCAACTCCAAGATGGCAACCCCACAAACTTGGCTTTAAGCTCACCCTGATCCGCCCCACGCATCAAAAAATTCAAATTTCGTTCTCCGAGAAACGAACACTAAGGCCTATAAAAATGCAACATTTCAATGGACAATTCGATGATTATCTAACAATAATAACAATAACAAAGATTTATTTCCCAAGAAACATATACATGTTTATTGTAGGGAAAATCAAACTGATGCCATACAATAAAAGTAGAATAGAATACAAAAAATGAGTAATTGAATCAGATCTTCATAAGGCAATAATAAAAAAAAAATTATGATATCAAATGTTTTTTCAAATTACTTTTGAAACGAAATTTTCCATATTTCTTCAATGAATTCGGTAGACCATTGTATAGTTTTATTCCGTTGTGGTAAACAGACTGCTGTCCTATATTTGTTTTGATTTTCATCAATGCCAAATTTTCTGAAAACCTTGTTGAGTGATTGTGTTGATCACTATTCATTTTGAACATCAAATTTGATTGCTTGAGTTTATTTTTGACCAAGTAAATAAATGTGCAAATTTTAAACGTGTATAATGAAGGAATGTCTAAAAGTTTTCTTTGTTTGTATAAATTAGCTGTAGGTTCTTTTCGATCAAGTTTGTAAATACACTTTATAATTTTATTCTGTAATGTTTTCAATGGTTTCATTACGGTTTTTGTAGCTGCCCCCCAAATCGAAATCAAGTATTGAATTTTGGAATATACTAAAGAATAATAAATTGATTTCAGACATAATAAAGGTAACATATTTCGAATTTTAAAAATTATACCAATAGTTGGAGAAATTTGTTTTCTTAATAACTCAATATGTTTGTTCCAAACTGAATGTTCATCAATTAAAATTTCTAAAAATTCAACTACAGGAGAATACATTATATTTTCATTATGGAATCTGATAGGATCTTTCGAATGGATGGAGGTGGATTTTCTTGAGATAAACATATACGAGGATTTTTCAATATTCAGTGTTAGCTTATGATTCATCAGCCATGATGATATTTCATGGAGGTCATTGAGCAAAAAAGTTTTGATTACTAGAAAATTGTTCCCGGTACTATTGTAGTATCATCAGCAAACATTTTTACCATTCAACTTTAAATTAGCCAGGGAATTTATATTTATATATATATATATATATATATATATTTTATTGGAGATGTGGACCACATCTCCAATAAAAAAGATATTGTTTTGCATAAACGAACAGATATTAGTGATCTGAGCAATATATATACTTATATCCTACATAAAAATCTGAATACGAATGATAACTCTCATCCTCATTGAATATAATACTCCCTCATTTGCAATTATAATATCAGTAGATAATTGAAAAATAATAACTCTGTATATGACTCAACTTCCGTCAAGTGACTTCCCGATCTTCGTGAAATATGTCATTCATTTTTAATAATTTTAATTGATTTTCACGTTTTGTAAGTATACATATAAATATATTGTAATTCATATTATACATTTACATATTGTAGAGTCTTGAGAAAGAAAATAAACATTTTCGAAAGCTCGACAAAAACAAAGAGAACAGCCTAATTGTCATCCCCAGACTGCAACCCAAATAAGTCTCTCTACATAACGCATACAGTCACAATTTCAAATAAATATATATATATATATATATATGAGGAAAACCAATGGACCTAGAACAGATCCCTGAGGAACACCGCATACAACAGTTTCTAGTGAACTATTTTTATCTCCAATCCAAACAAACTGTTTTCTATTATAAAGATAATTTCGAAACCAACTGTAAGTGGTTCCTCTTATTCCTATTTGATGAAGTATATTCAGTAAAATTTTGTGATCTACCGTATAATAATAATACTCCATAATTCAAAGATTTCGATTTCCACCTTTCCAGAGACCAATCGGACGGCATATGGAACGAATCCCAGGTGACGGTACTCCAAGTGGACTCCGGCACCGACAACGGCACAGCTCTCAGCAGCTCCGAGATGACTTCGGCCACCTCTCCGGGCTCGGCGACGCTGGCCCTCACCCCTTCCTCGCGCAGAAAACACCTGCTCATGCTCCAACACCAGCAGCGGTCTTCGATCGACACCGAGAACCTCGACGAAGAGTTCGCGGACCAAGGCGCCACCTATCCCAGGATAGTCCTGGACGTGCCGACGGCCAAGCAGTCCGAAACGCCTACCGTTCATTTCTCTAGACAATATCTTTCCGTGCAGAACTCGATGCCAACGTGGAAGAAGGTATGGTTGAGTCAAGTCGTCAGTTTCACTACGAAAGCAAACGTTCAGCTCATCCAATCCATCTTGGCATAAACTCAGATACTTTTCCAGTTGCACACTGGTAGTATAGACCATGACGAAAAAAAAAACACCTAGAAATAAATTTCAACACAGTGGAAACATATAATAGGTGTTTTTTTATCTTAGTATACTTCACAGAAATTGCTGGACATATAACTTATCAGTTCTATGCCAAGATGGATAAGCTGTACTTGTCTCAAAGAATTTTCAAACGTTTTTAGGCTCGATTCGCATGATTTACCTCACGTAAAAACTATACCACTTCCCAGGAACTCAGGAAGGTCGACAATTCATCTCTCTTTTCTTCTATGGGTGCTTCCTTGGTACAAATAGTATTTTTGCCCTTTGTTGTATGTTTAGAGACCTGTCAAACTGTCCAGCTATGGAACTAGAGAGAGCTATTATCGAGAGAGATATTCCAGGATCATTTAACTTTGAAATAACAATAGACAAAAAATTCACTCCCCGTTCAGCCGAAAGTTTGAAGATAATGTAAAATTCTTGGGTTATCTGGAAAAATAGCATAACCAAATAACGGGAACTGATTATAAAACCAAATATGCGAGGTCTTGCTCTTGTTGATTAAGATATGTAAGTTTGGAATTCGAAATCAGACGAACAGGGTTATAGCAACATATTATGTCACATGATCCTATCGCCATTAACGTCACGTCAACGTCATACAAAATTCTATTGTACCAAATAAGCACTGATGAACTTGAAGATCGAATTATTCCTCTATTTTTTATCCGTTTTGATTTCGATTTCAATTATCGACGTAGTATCAACACTTTTTCCATGATTTGTCATGCAATGTGGCAAATTCAATAAGTCAAAATCTCTTTAGTCTCATTAGAATCTACGAAGACGTAGACCCAAAAAGTATCATTGAATTCGCAGTATTTTGTCAAAATATGATGAGGATTCGTCGTTCAGTTGAAACAGCTCTTTTTTTCCTATCCATTCATTCATAGCAAACTTCTTGTTATTTTTCCACATAATGAATCCGTGGCTAAAATTTCCGAGAGATAGGCATGTATAACATTAAGCAGTTGTTGATATTTGATTTCGCGACCTCTGCATAAGAAATTTCATTGAAGAAATTCCCGATCTGAAGTGGAAACAAGGTGAGGGTTATGACAGATCTTCGAAGAACACCAGCATCTGCGAGCAGACTGTCAAACTATATTCCATCGATAAACATGTAGAGATATCTAACACCTTCTTCAACTATGATTCCGGGTTCCCCTCGATATTGCCAAGCCTCAGGGGAAACCCCCTTCGTCTCGGATCCTAGATGAACATGATTTGAGCGACTGTTTCCTTCTTGTCTTTAGTTCTTTCGACTTCGAAAGTTTCTAGGCAAATTATAATGGATCTTCATAGAGTTCAAGAATGGCCAAATGGTGTAATATATGAAAATAATACTTGTTTCCAGATTGCTCAGTTTTCTCATATACCGATTGCAAAAAATGCTCTAGTTGCTCAGATATTTTGAATGGAAATAAAGAAGTAAACCCTTGGTTCTCCCCCACCAAAATTCAATGGTTGACATCATGTCTGACGTTGAATTGTGAAAGTGAAAAATCATGGTTTTGTAGATCTCCTACTGGCCAGAACGGATTCTTGTAAAACCAATACTGACGTTTCCGAGAGTACCACTACCGATGATTACATCACTGCCAATTCTGGAACTGATAGTTCCAGAAAAAGTGGATCATTACAAGTAAGAATATTCATTTTTTTATTCAACATTCTCTCTTTCTGAGTGGTATTGGTTTGGACGTCTTTTGCCTATGTATTTAACTCTGTTGAAAGCTGTTGCAAAAACTACAGGATCGGAAGAATCTAAACTTGAATGATAAGTTACGAATAATTAAATTGAATTACACGATAAAGCGATCGAATGACCGTCAAACTTTTGAAATGAATGAGCAGAAGTTAATCGAAAAGCAATAAAATGAGAATGACTTCATCAAATAATTAGGTCAAACAATTATATCAAATAGGGTACTTAAATTCGAACAAGAAAATTGAAATAGATTTTTTGCGAAGAAATGAAATTAAAAAATTCAAATGATTAGAAATATAAATGATTATTTTTTTCACTTGTCAAAATTTTACGTTTTTGGCATTTCAACCAATAGTAGCGGGTTATTCTATGGTTATTCTAGCCAATCATTGGGTATTATACTGATAAAACTGCCTGGTCCTCGATAAAACGTTGTTTACCTTTGAACTGTCAAAACTATACGGTTTACCGCGTCGATTCTATTGAAATGGCTCATATTTATATAAATTATCATGAATGAAGAGTTGCCTTATTATTAATAGTCATTCACTTTTCACTTTTTCAGCATAATAACAACATAAATAACACATTTCAATGAACTCTCAAACACGTAAATAACTCATAACCCTAACTTAATGAGAGATATAGCGAACGACCCATTCATATATTCAAGTTTTCCTGAACTTGAATGAAGATGACGTACAACTAGTTTTTATTGAATACAATTCATTTTTTGTGGTATGAGAAGAAACCGTTATATGAAGATTTCGATACAACGACATAACGAATGATTTTATGTTCCTTCTGGCGCGATTTTCATTTCATGAGAAATTTTCAATTATCAACCTTGTTCAATAAGAGGTGTGACGCCATCTCTTGGTATCGTCAGCAAGCATTATCACATGCTCTGCGTAAGTATCATATCTCTTCTGGATCATAGAAGGCATACATCGTTGTTTGACATTTCAAGTTTGTAAAATTTTCACTTATTCTCCTTTCCTTCTTATGTAAATGAAATACTGATCAATTAAATTGTTCTTCCTTCTATTTGTTCAGAAAATAATCTCTCCAAATACAACTCTTTCTTCAAATTTAATAAGATAAATTTTCATTTTCGAAACACTCAAACTTTTTTATTTTGAGGCAAAAGCATTTAAACAAACCGAATTAGATAAAATCACTCGTCCTACGGACTCGTGATTTTATCAATAGATTTGTTTTCATACTTTTGCCAAATAAAAGAGTTTTTGTGGAAAACGAAAATTTATCGATTAAATTTGAAGGACTCGTGGTATTACCTTTGATAAAATTGCGATACGATATTATATAAAACCCAACAATACTAAAAATGTATAAATATGAAATTTATTGAGAGCGATTTGGAATTTATTGAGAGATTCAAAAACATACATATTAACAAACTATTTCTTTATGAATCCACCCCAGGAAACAGGAAACCCACCTAAGCAATCGATATGCTTGTGTTGTGGCGTTACTGGATCCCAACGTGGACTAGATTAACTAAAAACTAAGTATTTGACAGTACAGATAATTGAACCCTACAGTCTAAGAATGTAGAAGTAAATTGGAAGTGATTGAAAGAGAGTGAATGAGAGAAAGAGAAGTAGAGAAAAGAAGGAAAGGAGAGAAAAAGGAAGGGGAAGAGAAAGAAAGAAAGAGAGAGAGATAAAATTAGAGAGAAAGAAAATAGAAAGAGAGAGAAAGAGAGAGATGGACGTTTGATTATGATGTTATTTCAATGCATGGCTTTAGAGAAATGGAGAGACAGATTTTATTATTCTGTTTACTAAAAACAATGTCTTATATATTCGTTTTGAAATATGAACTTTTTTATTGAAAATGTGTAATTCGATAGACGAAGTAGATTTTTTACGTCATATGGCAAGTAGTTATAAAGTTTTGGCCCAAAAAAGAAGATAAATCTTTGTGTGTGGGTTTTTCTATAAATTGGTAGGGCAATCGCCTTATTATCGACGGATCTGGTGTGTTTTATTCTATGGGTGACATATCTATCTTTATTATGGAACATCCATACTAAGCACTGGTAGATATAAAGACCTCTTATATCCAATATTTCCCTATAGAGCTGTTTGGTAGAAAAACGTTCCCTGTGGAACACCAGTTTTGACATCTATGGGTTCACTTTGACAGTCCCCAACGATTTGTGATCTCTGTGACAAGTAATTTCGCATTAGATTTAACACGACACCTCTGACTCCATAATTTTCGAGTTTATCCAACAACAAATCATGAGAAACTGTGTCGAATGCCTTAGCCAGATCAAGAAAAACTGCTAGGCATCTTTCCGATCTGTCCAAGGCATCGACAGCTTTTTCGATGAAATCCAATATAGCTTTTTCAGTATTTGAGTTACTTCTGAATCCAAACTGTCTATCTGTTATTACGTTATGTTTATTGAAGAATGCGGTTAGTCTGGTTTTGATACTCTGTTCAAAAATCTTAGCAAAATTATCTATGACAGAAATCGGTCGGTAATTGTTCATGTCATTATGTTCAGCTGATTTATAGATAGGGGTTACAAGGGATTCTTTCCATTGTCTCGGTATTTTACCGCTTTTGTAGGAAAGATTGATAACATGAACTAGGGGAGTACTAATATGAAGGTGTATTTTCTTAATAGTTTTACTAGTAATGCCGTCCGGTCCAGGCGCGCAGTTATTTTTCAAATTTGCAATAAGTATGATTACTTCATTTTTGGTGGCCGGTTGGAGAAAAACTGAAGAAGGGATCGCTGCGTCATGGAGAAAATTCTCTGAAAGCTGCTCACATTTTTCAATTTTTCTAGCCATATCGATTCCCATATTGGTAAAAAACTCATTGAATGCATCAGCTTTATTTTTATTATTAGTTATTATGTCACCCTTTGAATTTTTTATGGATATACTACTCAGTGACTGTTTTTTTAAATTTTTATTCGTCACTTCATTGATAATCTCCCATGTTTTTTTTCCATTTCCCTTAACGTCATGGAGTTTCTTTTTATAATATTCATTTTTTGTTTTTTTTATCAATTTATTAAGTTCGTTTCTATATGCTTTGTATTCGTTTTTGAGTTCTTGTGTACTTGTTTTTTCAAGCTTTTTTTTCAGAAGATCCCGTTTTGTTATAGAGGTTATTAGTCCAGATGTTATCCATGGTTTAATTTTATATATTTTGTTACCGTTTATAATTTTTGTTATAGTAGCAGAATGTATATAGTTTTTTAACTTATTTATAAATTTATCATACGCAAGTTGTGAGTCCATACAATTTATGACATCATTCCAAACTTCATTTGCTAGCAATGTATTGAGCTTCTCAAAATTTATATTTTTTATAATTTTTTTTTGAGGTTCGTTTGGGAAAGAAGCGTCTGTGTTAGCATTTGATATGCTCAGGTATATTGAATAATGATCTGTGATGTTAGTTTGGAAAATAATTGGTCTGAATTTTATGTTGGTCCGTTTACCTGAATATCTCACAAAGAAATGATCGATTGTGCTCTTAGAAATTTCAGTCACCCTGGTTGGCTTATTTATATAAGAACAGAAGCCATTTTCAGACATAATATTCAAATAAGTAAGGTTGTCATTGGTCATCTTGTCCATTGTATTTATATTTATGTCTCCAACGAATATTTCTATATTTTTTTTATGCAGATTATTGAAGTAATATTCTAGGTCATTCAAATAATTAAGTGTATTAATTGAGGGTGGTCTGTATGAGGCCGTTATACCTATTGACTCATTTTTTATGTTTATGAATAGTCTCAATAATTTTGTGTCTGTCAGATTTATAACCTGTACTTCAGCAGATATATTGTTTTTGATATAGACTATCAGACCATCGTTCTGATTTTTGATTGATCCATTGTAATGAAGATTATAATCGGGTATAGAAAAATCACTCACCGTTTCAATATTCCACGTTTCTGATAAAACTAGTACATCTATGTGCTCTGTTTTTCCCTCTAAATAAACTAATAACTCATCATAGTTTTTCCTAATACTCCTTACATTAAAATGAAGAATTGAACACAGATTTCCATCTCTCTCTCTCTCTGCTGTCGAGTTGAAATACTCATGAAAATTTCCAATCACTTCGGTTTTCACCTCTTTTTGATCATCCAGAATATCTAAGAATTGCAACATTATCAAATTGATGTTATGCTAAGTACTCCTATTATTATGCTAGTTTCAATATAGTTCGTATTTATTTTGAATTTTGTTCTTATTTTTCATATCAAGAAGAAGTAAATTGAACATTGAACACTTTTTCAAAGTCACTTTTTGATTTTATAATGAACAATGTATTATTGTGATTAACGAAAATATTTCCTGCGTCAGTCCAGACGTTCTTTAAAGAAGTTTTTTCTATAGAACTTGTTAGTAGTTGAACTCTTAGGCTTGTCAAATCCTCCCTGATGACGATTCCGGTCCCTTTCAAAAATTTCTTCTTTCTATAGATATTCTTCCTCAATTCCTGGTTTCTCAGTCTGATAAATATACCTCGCGACTTGTTTTCTTGTTTCTTCCCGATTCGATAACATATATCGATGTCGTTTTCTGACATGCTAATCGACATCTTTGTGTTAAAGAGTTCAATTATATCCATTTTGAGGTTTTCTTGTTCTTTTTCTGGCCAGTTGAAAATTCTGAGATTATTTATTTTAGTGGCCTGTTCCATAGTGTCACATTTTCGTTCCAGTATATTTTTCCCCTGTGTAAGACTTTTGATTTCCTGATCCATTTTGTTGATTTTACTTTCCATATCTTTTTTCATTTGGGAGAATTCCACTTGTAAACTCGAAACTTTTTCTTCAATTTGTGTAAGTTTTTGTTCCATTGTTTGGCTGACCGCTATCGACACACTATCACAGAGTGTTTTTATAAATGTTTGGTCTTTCATATATTTAATCAACGTTGCATTAACCACCGATTTTATTTCATCCGTAACGTCTCTTGTGAGAACCATTTTCAACTTCTTATAGGACACCCAACTTAATCACTTGTTTGTGGAAGCACTTTCCAAAATTCACAATTTTATATATTGTTTTTCGCTATGTTTGAACCGTTTCAGCAGGAGCACCGGCAAAACACGTCTACTCTGTACTGTGAATAGACATTGAATAATATGAGAAATTGTTGAAATCAAGTGGCAAATTGTACACTATCAAAAAAAATCAGTAGATCGCCTCAGGGTGCACAAAAGAATAGTAGCTGTCCCTTGGCAAGGCTCTGCCTTCTGAGCGCACTCATGAAAATGGCTAAAAAGGAAAAATGAGTGAGAATGAAATTATATTAGGTACCTTTCATTAAAATTCTCACAAGACGAATGAGATTTTCAGGAAACATGTTCTCGCAAAGTTTATTAATAATGTTCAAAAATACCAAATAGGGACCTCTTTTGATCTGTTTTGTTGGCATATATGACAATCTTATGGAAATTGGTATGAATAGTTTAATTTTTTGGATTTTTTCCATTACATTATCTGTTAGAAACTTTTCCCACACACATCACTGGATCATTCTGTAACAAAAAAAAAACATTTTCTAATGTTTCAAGTGCTGAATAAAAACTCTCTCAGATCATTCTGTAACTGCGAAAAAACAACATTAGCATTTCAATCGTTGAATAAAAAATATTCCTATAACTTTCTTAGCCTCGGAAAGATACCAGTCATCACCACTATCAAAATGAACCCATGGCATGCATACACCTCAGGTTGAATGGTAATGGTTCTGACTTCCATTGTCCATATTATTAACTCCATTGAAACCTGTTGCGAAAAAACTCATAAGAAAAACAAATGAAATAAGGAAATCGAATCCAACCAGAAAGGTTGAAACGGATTTTTGGTCAAAGAATAAAATTAAAGGATTGATTGATCAAAAAATAATAATATTTCGACAAAAAATTGAGATATCAAATATAAAATAGCAAAATCCAAAAAATAAAATTTGCTATTCAATATTTCAATTTTATCTGTCACAATATCATTTTTCTTCGATCAATCAAGTTATTTTTGCAGCAGGTGTCAATAGCATTTACAATGGAAGTCCATCTCATAGCACCAATTCATCCCATGTTACACAAGCTGCTAGGAAACCCAAGGCATGTCTTTTCTCAAAGGAAGCCGATCTATCTTCATCTAATATTCAGATGTCACGTATCTCAATGCTAGGAATAACGATCGGTAATAATCTCCCACTTCTCGTAGGCTTCTTATAATTAATCTACAAGCAAAGATACTGCATGTCTTGGATCATTATACGGATCATTTTTAGTATTTAAGAAACAAAAAACAAACGAACGGATTTGAAAATGAGGAATTATACTCCAAGACATAGTTCTCATGTTTGGGGCTCGGCACCAAAACATTGATTGAGGATTCTTGATTCTATTTAGAGAAAGGCAATCCGTCCTGTTGGTGATTCTTCGCTCACAGACTCGATCACTTCATAGGAACATCGTGGAAGGAGCGGAGACTTGTCTCTCTTGAATAGATATTTTCACGGTCGGTGCCCTTCTGAATAGTCGTCAATCGTTCTACCCTTTCTAGTTTCTACACGGATGCCCCGACGAGTACAGAATACACACCCCTTAACCTGTGGAACCTCTCTTGCTCAGGGATCTTTTTTCAGTATAACTTCTGAACTTTGGAACTCCTAGCCGACAGAGATTTTTCCTGGGGTTACAAACTTCAAAAATTGAAAATGAATGAAAATTCGCATCTCCTGTCCCTTGTTTTACGCGGTGTTCTTTGAACATTTCAGGACTTCCTATCCAATGAAATGTTATAATCATACTTCCAATTCACAATCTGGTAGTATAATTGAGATTTTATAAAAAAATACTTTTCGCGTAAAAAGCGTATTTGAATATCGACGTAAAAAATTTGAAATCTACTTCTTTGAAAATATAGAAAATTGGGGGTGTACCTCACCACATAATGATAGTTCAGGAAATGATGCATTTTGGCTCGCAATTTTTTCGTCCACGATAGATTTAACTAACTGAAATTTTCAAAGGAGGTAGGGAATAGCTCAAGGATCTTTTTCTATATCATGACGCTGTACGCTAGAGCCTTGGGGGTGGTTGCCACCCTATCACGGTGGTGGAAATTTTTTATTACATTTTAACTGTAGGAATCGACGGAAAAAGTAATTTTAAGAAAAAAATGTTCCATACGTTTTTTTCGTAAAAGTAATATTTCTTGAGTTATTCGAAGTTGAAAGAAACAGTTTTTTGACGAAAAAAAGTGTGGAGAGGCAAATTGTAGCTTTCAATAAAACAAAAACAATGCTCTCTTTATAATTTTCCTACGACACATACGAACTTATATACAGCAAATTGATGCTTAGCTTTATCCGTTAAATGTATAAATTAGAAGCGAAATAACGAGAAAAATTTGCATTTCTTGAGGAAAGTTCATAGAATCTTTTTTAAAGCATTCAATTAGAGCATTCAAACAAATTAAAAAATGTCTTCCTAGCATGAAAATTGACCGACTTATGATCAAAATAAGATCGGTACCCGCTTTTTTCTACGAAAAAAATCTGTAAAAACAAGCTCCAAAGTACCCCCTTACTAAAATTGATCGCCACCCTTTCGTGATTCTCTTTATATATGCACTATTAATACACCCACGAAGTTTACCCAATTTAAAATGCCTAATTTTAGAAAAATGTGAGTTTAAAGCGAAAACGATTTTTTTTCAATTTCGTGTTTTTAACCCTTTTCTTATAAATATCTCTCAAAATACTAAAAATACGAAAAAAACGACATCGTACTAAATTGTAGCTTTTTTGATGACAAAAATTTCCCTGTGTGTAGATTTTTTGTGAAGTGAATATTCGGCGAGATATAGCCGTTTAACACCTACATTAACGATCGAACATCACCTTAGTCAAGCGCTTTAAACTTTACCCATTTAAAAATAAAGGAATCTTAAGTAATTTTATTCACATAGTCTTATAGCTCTTGAAGAGCTTTACAAAATCGTACCCGAAAAAAAATTCTATCACCTGAAATGAAAGAGATATGCTTGAAAAACCGATCAATTTTTTTTTGAAAAATTTGAATTACCCGCTTCGGAGCGTAATAATCTACATAACCGGTATATTCGGCCGTTATACGTTATATGTTCCACTTTCTTGATTCATATTTAATCTTTATTAATTTTTGACAATGAGGGGTAGTTTTCACCCCTAAAAAACAAAAAGCGTACACCGGCACAATATAGAAAATTAACTAGAGGGTGTAATAAGCCTAATCCCAAATTTTTGTAGAAATCGGTGCTGGACGAAAAAATTGCGAGGTTTTATCGTTTTTTTAGCTTCATTCTCTGAACTTTAAATCTCTTCCAGGGAATGGAAAAGTTCGCCAGCATGCAAGCCCAGGTGAACGAAGGCTCCAGCTTCGAGAGCAGCCGCGGCGTCGTCGACCTCCTCGGCGACGACATGGTGGTGCCGTCGTTCTCGCCCTCCGACCCCCGCAGCCTCTGCAACACCCCAGTGCCTCAAATCCGCACCGGCCGTTCGACTCCGTCCGACGACAGCAGCTCCTCCTGCGGCAGCTACAGCGTGGGCGCCTCCACGCCCGACATCCTCGACAGATCCACAGTGCCTTCGAGAACCTCCCCCTCCTCCAGGAAGGGCTGTAACCTCTCCGACGACGAGAGGAGCGTCCGGTACTCCTCCTCCGGGTACTATGAGTCGCCCATGGAGGACGAGTAAGTGAATACCCATCTAGACTGTAACCTTGTTGCGCCCTGAGGATGACTTACCCCAACCATCTCCCAGCTGAATGAATCTGCTGGGGTCAAAAAACGACATCCAATCCGTTTAGATAACTATATTAAATCAGCAGTGGGATTCCGTGAACAAGGGCTCAAATAATTATCCTATTATATATATATATATATATATATATATATATATATATATATATATATATATATATATATATATATATATATAGTGTATTGGGAGTATTGGGGATGCAGTCAGTAGATTGTTCTTCAAATAAAACTCTTTGTTACTTTGTCAAGCTTTCGAAAATTGTTATTTTCTTCTTCAGGACAACTACAATATGATATATTATAATTACAAAGTACCTGCTTAACGTGAGAAATGTAAATTTTATGAGTGAATCATAAAAAGTCACTTTGATTTACTGGTATGTTAAAATTTGAAATTTTTCACAACGGGAACGATATTCTTCTTTTTTTGATGAAATTGTCATGTTATCATACCGGGTGAATCAGTAGTACTATACGATTGATCTCTAGATTTGTTTTGATCAATACTGAGAATATAGCTGTAAATCACATTAAGGTTATCAAGGTCTGTTCATACTGTTGATGTTTTCGTTGATATGAATCATTTCCAAGAATTTTCGTTTATTTAGGCAGGAAAGTCGCTTCTCCATTTCGATGGCCTCGCGAATTATACGAGCTTGTAGTGTTTTTTCTGTGGCGATGATCTTAGTGTTCTCAAAGTCTATATTGTGTCCTGTCTCTTGATGATGTTTGGACAGAGCTGAAGATGGGTCTGATTTTCGGACAGCAAGTTGATGTTCGTATACTCTACTTGTCACACGTCTGTTGGTCTGGCCTACATATGTTCTATGGCAATCAGAACATGGTATTTCATATATACCCTGTGATTCGTTGACAATTTTGTCCTTGGGGGAGCGGAGGAATGTGGAGATTTTATTGTTGGCTGTGAATATCGTTTTTATGTCCTGCTTTTTGAGAATTCGGCTGATTTTGTCAGCAACAACTTTAATGTAGGGAAGGAATGCTTTGTGGGGAACGTTGTTGTCTGTTGGGTCTCTGGGAATGGAAGGAGAAGTTTGATGGCGCCGGATGGATCTGTCAATTTGATGGTCTGTGAATCCATTTTGAAGAAGGGCTGATTTGAGTTGGGCTAGTTCCTGTGGCTTGTTATGGAGGTCTGTGAGGTTGATAGATCTGTGAATGATGGAATTTACAACGGAATTGGTTTGTGCTGGATGATGGTGGGCGTTTGCGTTAAGGTATCGGTTTGTGTGTGTTGGTTTCCTGTAGACCGTGTGGGTGAAGGAGTCGTTGGGTTTTGTGGTGAGGACATCTAAGAATGGAAGGGAGTTATTGCTTTCGATTTCCATTGTGAACTTTATATTTGGGTGGAGGTCGTTGAGGTGATCAAGGAAATAATGGAGAGTTTCGGAGCCGTGGGGCCATATGACGAAAACGTCATCTACGTATCTGAACCAACAAGAGGGTTTGTGGTCGAACGTGTCAATGGCTTTTGTCACCTAACAGGAACCGAAAAAAATCTTGATCTACAAAAACATTCTATATGGTTATATGAAGACATTCAAGCATTTCAGTTAATCTTCGTCGAAAACATCATATTCATCTTGTTACAGTTCAACATGGACATCATCAAGACGTGAAAACCTTAGGAAATCCAAAGACTTCACCTTAGATTTATCAAATAACCCGAAATCACATCTGGAAATCAACTCAAACTCGAATTACAAATCGAACAAAAGGAACATCAAGATATCGCCATCTGCAGACAAGCCGAAACGATCCAAATCAAGAATGAGGAGTCCCATGCAGAGCAAGAAGAATTTCCACCCGAAAAAGTCCCAACACGGATCGGGATATTTCGAAGAGAAAGAAAGCAAGGCCACATCGGATGAGTCGAGCTGCGATATCGGCAATAAAAACATCAATAACCAAAACTCGCCAAGGAAAGGGAAGAAGAATAAAGAGAATAGCAAGAGGAAATCGTTGCCTAGGTCGCCAGTGAACCAGAAATCTTCGAAGAACAGCATAGAGAAAAAACAAGCCTCGAGTCTTCCCGGAAGTTTGTCCAGGAGAAAATCGTCTAAACAACCACAAAGCACTTGCTTATCCCCAGAAAATAATCAAAATGCAGTGATCAGGTGAGTGTATTGGGCTGTATCACAACTCAACCGGAAACCGATTTCAACTGTGTTATTTTTTAATAATATTTTCTCTTCCTTAAACACTTATACGAGTGCGCTCAGAAGGTAGAGTCTTGTAATCTCATCATCTTGATGATTATAGCCAGATAATCAATTACCAAACCTAGCATATATTGAGCAAATGTAGAACTCAAAAAGGATAATTTAATTAAAAAAGAATCGAAACTAATTGAGCTCATTAATAATCGAAAGTACAAGCCATAATATATTAACATAAACGGTTTCACCAAGAAATGCTGTACAAGAGTATGTTTGCTTGATCTTCCGTATCGATATACGTAATATGTTCTTCAAAACGAGTTTTCACAGCTCATTAAGTTTGATCGACACATGTCAGTTGCGGGATATTGGTTCATATCTTATAGCTCAACTAACCATTTCAGCTCGGTGGAATCTCCGCCAGACACCAGCTCCCACGGCTCGAAAAAAACCGACGATACCACCAAACTAAAGGCACTAAGCGCCGAATCTTTGCGGTCGGTCAGTCCGGGCAGCGACAGCGTCTTCTACAGCGACCCCAGCAGCCACGTTGTCATCGACCACCAGGTGCACTGCCTTCACTGCGGCAAAGAGGTGGACATTGTGACGACCGACGACCCGGAGAAGAGTGGCAGCAGCAACGAGATCGTGCAGCCGCCCGCCGGGTTCGAGGACTCCCCAAGGACGAAAACGCCCGGGAAGTTGTTCAAGAAGCTTGACCGCAGGATCAGGTCGGAGGACAGGAATCTGGTGGAGAGCAAGAAGACGCGGTACAAGGCTGAAGTGAGGGCGAAGGTAGGCGATTATATCCTTTTGATATAGCAACTATGATATTGTTGTATAATTGTTGGATACATACTACTGGATGAATGTTTATCTTGATGAACATTTTAGTAACGTTATCATGACGAGCTGAAACAAAACTACCCTATGTAAAAACAGCCAAAAATACTTCACAATGTCTAAAATGAGTTTCAAGTTGTCTGCGAATGTTTTAACAGAGTTTTGGTTACGTCATCATTCTCTATATTGGGAATAACTGACTTAGCTTTTCGCAGAGACATTAAAAGAAACACGTAGAACATATTAAAAGTGAATATTGCTGCATTTTCATCAAGGTGAAGATCTATGTTCGGCGAGTATAACGCACTTTAGTCGATATGAGGGAGATTACCCACTGGAAAGATTATACTATACTTGAGGTTGATAAATAGCTGATTATGGTGTCACATGCCTATGAGAATGAGTCGTAAAGAAGGGCCCAATGAGACTCACTCTCTAGTACTTACAAAGGAAAAGTCTCATCCTGACGAAAATCAAGTGTTTTTTATAAAACAGTTATGGAATGCCGAATTCCAAAAATATTTTGAAATGAGAGAGAGGGCAATGAACATTTGAAGAGTTTCGTTTCTATTTCACTATTTGGCAGCATCGACTTCATATTCCATAGATAATAGAGGAAAACGAATTTCTCACGTGTACATCTTAACCAAAAAAATTTCAGAATCACGCTAGTCATCCTTTGTATCAACAAAAATAGATGTAAACGATGAAATAGGAAATTTTGATGTAGAGAATAATTACCCTAACACCAAACCGATATGATTTGCATTGTGGTATCAGTTTTGTTCTACTAAGAATGCGGACCTCATTAGCGAAGTCGAGTTCAAATAATATCAGGTGTTGGTGTAATTGATCACTGCAATGTGTTTGGAAAATGGATGCATTGACTATGGTTCTTCTTCTTACACACTACCAACCCCAATTCCGATCTACGAATCGTAGGCGCTGTAACCAATATCTGAATTAGAAACAAATCCTTCTGAAATTTGAAAAATCAATTTGACTTGTTTTCGCAGTAAAACAACTCATGAATGAAACTCAACTTGCATTTGCTGTAATAACCAAAATTGAGGATTACTCCCCAATATAGATTATCATATTTTCCTACCAAGCTGATGGAGCATTTTCAATACCGATAGGCATACGTATGCAATTATATTCGAGGCATTTTTAACACCTAACCTAGCACATGCGAAGGAAGTGTAAAAAGTGTAGTGATGCCTGAATGGTATCCATCTATAATCCAATCCTCACAGATTAATAAGTAATAGTATTTATCTTTCAACGTCATACTCATTTTGAATACCGAATAGCTTTCTTACGCAATTATGGTTTTGGCTCCTTGAAGTATGGTGCTTCACACTGAAACATTAGAGAAGTTCAATGAAAAAATAATTTTTTGATACGACGCAAGTAACATCTACGAGTGAGTGTACAGCTTATCCAATCCATCTTGGCACAAACTCACATACTTTTCCAGTTGCCCATTGGTATTGTTGACCATGAAAAAAGAAAAAACACCTTTCAGACATAGATGTCAACACAGTGAACACATATAATAGATGTATTTTTATCTTACTATACTCCACAGAGATTGCTGGGCATATACGTTATTAGTTCTGTGCCAAGATGGGTTGGATAAGCTGTACTTAGCTGTACGAGTATGTTGTTTGGAATTGTAGATATTTGAATTGATGTTTACGAATGTTCGGTGTACAATTCAAGCTAGAAGAAGTTACCGAGATGAATTTGAGACATTTTCGATTCTAGTCTGAAGAACGAGGGGCACGAACATACAGGAGCAAGCTCAGACCCATGGCGAAGTCTACCACCAACAGTCAGGAAGAACTGAAATCGACAGACTCCAGTCCAAGCGTTTTGCCTGGCGATCCGGAAAATGAAGACGACACCGGTGTCTATGATGTGCCTTATATTGACGGTTGTTGGATTCATATTGACGAGCGAGATGAAGTCAACTCTTGCAGAAACTCTTGTTCGAGTCCCAATGGTAAGAGGAAGTAGCATCCAAAAACAAAATTTATCTTCATCTGTCATTACCATTATCCACACACAATTTGTCCGATTAATTGAAATCCAATACGCTCTGAATATTTCAGAAGATAGTTTTTGAAAATTCCTTCATAGATCTCAGAAATCAGAAGATTGACAACGTACAAGGTACGCAAGAATTTTCTTGAGTGACGATATTCCTTGCTGAGTGGTATTCGTGCGGATTTCCATTGTCTATATCATTAACTCTATTGAAACCTATTAGTAAGAGCTCAGTAACAATGGAAGTCCGAACTAACTCTACGTATGCAAGGATTACCTACCCTTCTCAAGAAGCTACGATATTTTGGGAAGGTGAGCTGTTATCGCTATCTTTACTGCACAAGATCCTCCTTGTGACGTTTCTTCTGTTCCATTTAACGACTCCTTCACTCTCTCGTACAGTTCGGTTGATAGTTCTGAGTCATTTTTGAAAAATTTTCAAGCAATGAACGAGTGGTATTGTGTCCTGGTCTTCCAGAAGTACCGCAGATATATAATCTGGATTTTGAGCACAACTGTCCGCAATAGTATATAGAATGGAACTGCTATTATCTATCTATGTTTTATTTGTTTCAGAGGTTTCAGTCTCCCACGACGATTCTATTTCAAGCACCGAGTCCGAGAAAGACTTCCGCAAGCGATATCAAGCCGTAACACATCGAATGGTTCATCGAAAATCTTGTTTGGAAATGTACAGGAGGCAAAATAATAAATCTTTCGGTGAGTACGTTCATATCTTGTCTAACACCTTGTGATGAGACCTTGCACGCTTTTCTTATATAATTTTGCGAGAATCTTGACAGTTTGTGTCGTAACATCGTAGACTTCTTCGTATTTTCCTCTTCAGTATCATTCTATGAGCGTATTATGGATTATTCTTTGTGGTTTGGTGAAGAAGTTTGTAACCTAAAAGCCCTTCAGTAATGAAGCAACTATAAAAAATACTAATCAAAGATGAAACTCATATCAGTTGCATACGATGGAGGTCCAAAACGAATTAAAATGACATATTCAACTACATAAAATGTCCCCCTCTATTATGTAGAAAAAACCTCATCCATTCCAAGGAAGGAAAGTGTGGACGACACAACCAGGTAGATACGCATGAATATCAGATGAACTCATTATTAACAAGAATATTCAATTTCAGATAATATCAATAAGTACCACTGCTTCAGGATCTTCAAGAGGAAATTGATGAAATACATCACGATTTTATACAAAAAAAGGAATTCTTTGTATGAGAAAATCTGAATGAATATTATATTTTCAGAAAGGGAGTTTATAATTGAATGAAATGGAAATGGCCATGTGACAAACCCCTTGAAGACATGTTAGACATTTCGACTTGAAATATTTGAAATTTGAATACGCTCAGAAGTCCCAATAAAATCAATTCGAAAGTCTGAATATTTTTTTATTTCGTTTTCGTTCCATTTTACGTCGTTCTTGTTCTTGTCTTTATCCATGTTTTTTTTTTGTTATCGCTGCTATTGTTGAGTGAATATTTTTCCTCTAGTTACTTTTATGATGAAGCATTTTTGCATTATTGGGGGTATTAATAGTGCAAAATTTAATATCCATTAGCATGATATATTATTACAAAGTATAGTATTTCGTAGTGTTAGAAAATCATATCATATTTTCAACACATATTTCAAGAATCTAAAATATCTTTGAAAATCCCAGAACCAAAATTGATAACAATCGATAATAAGTTCTCCTTAATATTTTTCATGAATGTTTTGTATTCATAGTGTTGAAATCAACGATTTGTTGGGATTCAAACTAGCGCTAAATTGGGGGTTCGAATATTATCGGAAATTATGTGAGAAATTCATGGACATAACCTATAACCCAAAAAGCTGTCGTCGGTTGCATAGGAAATGTGACTTTGCTACATTCATGAAGTGTGCTTTTGTTTGCAACCCCTTGAAACGGTTCATTCTTTTGAATTTGTTAAAAATCAAGAATTTAGGATGTGGAGACTTTGGGCTCACGATTTTGTCAACGCACCAGTTTTTTATGCATCTTGGTAGAATGTGTATAGTCGCAAAAAATACTTGCATTGACGAAAGTCGCTACATTTCAGAAAAAATCAACTTTTATTCGAAAGAACTCGTTTCATTTGAAATTTTGTTTGTCGTTTTCTGCTGACATTTGAACATTATAACGAATTATTAATTTTTCATTTTCTGTATCTTTAGTTCATCCAAATTTTATAACCTAAATGATAATCTCAAATCAGACTTTTTTGTGTATCTACAGTGCCATCTAATATTTGATAAATATATAGAAATCTTGCCATGAAAATAATTACTATAAAATATAAGATGATTGAAGTTATATTTGATTCGTAATCCTTCAATACGTCACTTTCAAATAAGTTTTATTCAATAAAAATTCCTTTTTTACTTTGGAGGTACACATCGCAATGGGTAGTTTGAACAGTTATCCGGTGATTATAGACAAATTGTCAAATTGTATTTCAATCAGGCAACACTGCTACTTCTATTGTTCAGGAACAATATAAATGCTGATGTTGAAAAAACAATACCAACAAATACCTAAAGGGATCTGGATAATAATTGCACTGAAAAAGTTGGATCACATTAAATGTTCATAAATCATCGACGAAATCGATCAAGGCAGCCTGAAAAGTCCTGAAAGTAAAAAGACTTGATCTACAAGAAATATAATGAAAACCTGGTTGATAGTCAACCATTTGATATACAATGCATACGTAGAGAAGCGCGCTCTGAAATAAAAAAAATGTGTTATGTGCCAAATCAGGGTAGTATTTATTGAATTATAAAACTCATCAGAAATTTCCAACTTGAACAGAACTGGCCGATACTTGAGGAAAATCTGTATTGAAGATACTAGATTTAACTATAATAAGGTATACAAAACCACGCCTCGTGATTCGTTATAGAATAGAAGTAGTAGAGTAGAATATTTCTGACATATAGGAATACGTATCGCGGTTTTGTATTCCTCATTATAGTAAAAATCATATAGAAAGGCGCAGCAGAGTTCATTAAAATCTTCAACGTTTGAAAATCAAGCCTCAAGTGTTATTTTTTTCTGAGAAGAACCCAAAAATGTACAATGTTGAATATCATTCAATGATCATTCCCAAATGATTCAAATTACTGAAGAATGGAAACTCTGCCACGTGTCTGGATGATTCTTAAACCAAATGGCAATCTAATAATGCTAAATACTCTATGACATATATGCAGAATAGTTACTTCTGTTTTATTGATACAACTACTAGTAGAGTAATAGATACATTAGAACGAATATATTTCCAATATTATACAGTCCTAATAAAACTCAATCGACAAATCGACCATACACATCCCACTTCATATACAAAGAAATAGAAAATCGTTGAGCATGCTTGCGGCCGTTTGAATCTTCTTATGATTCTAGGCTTTCCTTGTAATAGTTTAGTGAGTTTGCTGAATGCCTCTAAGTAGATTCCATCAATCAACTGAGTAGCTATTTTCCTTCTTCGAATTATTTCGTCGTGTTGAATGCTCAGTGTCAAGGTTGGGTAGTTTCTTTCAAATCTTTTGGTTCTTCGGTGTTTCCCTTCCATTGCTTCTTTTCATAAGTGTGCTTATTGATGTTCTTCAGGTGGTTATGGATGCCCCGATAAATAATTCTATATCATGTCTATTCTTGATCGAAATTCTCTATCCCATGTTCTAGTATTACCATTGTTTCTTTTCGATGTGGCCGTTGAGGAATTCCAGGCCCAAGTTACTAGACGATTTCTCTTCTTCAGCTCTCTACTCTTGGTACATTCATTTTTTCCTTTTACAGGTCCCGTGAGTAACCGGATTAGCACAGAACAAAGTACCCGCCTCTTCAACTACACAAACAAGAAGTAAAATAAACAAACAAGACCCAATATTGGAAATATATTCTGAACAACCCCGTAATACATATCCGAAATATATTCAACTCATATCTTCCAAAACGAACAGCTGGTTATATTCTAGGTGGTAGACCTTCTCCCATAATTAACTTCTTATCCAAGAGCTTCTAAATAGTCTAGTTCACAAATGCTTTTTAGGTTGAAATTTTTTCGCATTTTCCGCAAAATATGATTGAGGGTCATTCGATTCGGATTTGATAGATAGTTTTTGAAAAAATGCTAAGGCCGCAAAAATTGCAATAGTTATATGCAATTAAGTGAGGGAAAAGATTCGAAAAGAGAAAATTTCATGAAAAAGTCTTTACTCCCGGAACTGTTGGACCAATATTTATAATTTTCCCAGAGAGTTGAAATTACGTCCAAAAACGGGTAGTCGAACTTTTAATGAATTATTATTATTTAAACCTATTAAATATGAGAATTGAAATTGATCCGTGGTTCAAAAATTCTTATCGCGATTTTTTAATAAGTTATTCATATAAGTTGATTTTTTGTAGCACGAGCATTAACACTGCAAGTGCGATAAAATATCAATCTGAGAATTTTTTCCTTTCGTGGAGCTGGTTTTCTAAGGTCTCAGAATAGATTCCTCTGTTGGAAAATTTGCAAAGATTGTCATTTTCCGTTTTGTTATTGACAGTTTACTAAGCTGAAAAATTATTAAGCTTCATTGAACATTGAAAATAAATTAATTTTTTTATAATATTATCGTTGATCCGTTTTATTATGATCAGAAGCTACTTAAAAATTATTTTCAATAATTTTTATCTCCTATTGTTTAAAAAATTGTTATATTGTTGTTTAGGAAATTTCCTCCAATTTCTAATCTTTTTTTGAATTTGAATTATCTGTAACTAAAAACGGTATTTGCCCCTCCAACCCGGTACTTGTCCAGCTCGCACCCCAACTTTTTCTAATGGTAGCATACCATTTGTAATACATAATTTGAACCCCATTTTTTTTTTTAAATTGAGGTGGACCACGAATATTTTCGAGACCAATATAAATACCGAAAACGTACTCTCCAATTTTGAGTCATTCCTCCATACCAAATCAAAATGGTGGCGGTAAATTTAATTTGAAGTATCTTAAACATATGAATTTTTTCTTGAAATCTTGAGTACACTATTGGAAAAATACGGATTGATTTTACATAATCATTTGCTGTATTTCATAATAGTTTCGAGATCAAACACATTCCAATGGAATCCAATGCAATATTTATCATTCAAGTCGATGAAATAAATGGAAAATTGTAGATATTACTCTTCTTGGTGAGATTTATAGAATGATATAATACACACGGTATAATATATTTTGAAAAAATTGGTAGTTTGATAACCCATAAGAAAAATTCATCAAGATCAAGGAAAAAGACTATTCCTCAAATATTTTTTGTTCTGGAGGGATCGAATGGAAGTGAAATGTCTGAAAATTGGCGCCTACTGAGTTTTAGAGCAACTTTTGAATTGAACTGGCCGATACTTGATGAAAATCCATATTAAACACAAAATACTACAGCTCGATCAATCAATCAAGTTCTTTTTACGATTCTCACTAATAATTGGTGTACCTCAAGCAGGGGAGCTTGCGAAAGCTATTGTTCAACGAAACATGTGTCGCGGTTTTGTGAAACCATTGTAAGTGAGAGTCGTACAGGAAATAGTATATTTTGTGCTGAAGCCACTAGTATATTAAAAATTATAATATAATCGAATAGAGAAAAGGGAGAGGGTTTGCCATAAATGTGTGCCCGGTTGAAAATTTTGAAACGCTTCGAGCTATGTATATTTGTGAAAATTGTGTTCATTGTTTAATTTGCTAGTGAGATTTATTTTGTAACGAATATTTAGAAGAATGAAACGAATTGTTACAATATTGTACGCTTTGATGCGTGGAAAACAATTTACCACGATTGCATTGTTAGATAAACAAATGCTCCAAAATCTAGGGAATAGTGTATGTATCTCTTTTAGCTCAAAGACACGGTTAGTGTTCGATTACTTTGTATGAAGTCTGACTAAAACTAAGCGAAATATTTTGTCAATATCTTATTTACGAAAGTATGGTAATAAATAACCTAGGAAGTTGATAGAATTATTCGGACATATCTTTGTGAAATATGAAAAATAAAGAATACCCAACAAGAGCAAAGTTATTCAATTATAAGGAGTCTAGGAAGAATGTTTCTGGAGAGAACTACAGTTTATTCTCAATTTATTTCCTGCAACATTGCTGAGAGTCAGATACATTATTTTGTTCCTATGTAGTCATTGAACCCCACTTATATGCCAATGATCGAAGAAAGAGTGCATCCAATTGGTTTCAAATGTGCAATTATTACTACAGCACCTAATTCGGTATCAATGAATGGCGAAAGTAAAAAACAGATCGTCGTTGCTCTTCGTTATATCATTATTGTCGTTATGCTTCAGAATAATTTTAATACGTTTACTGCACCTAATTCAAACCGTAATATGCTTGATGAATTATTTTTTGGCTCTTTTATTTTGTTTATAAATTTATTTATTCAATATACAGCTTCCAGACATAACAGGGTTCTGGTATGAGGAAGTCGAAAAACTAAATCATAAAATTATGTATTATAAATAATGAATTGGAGAATAATATTCATTTGATGATTTGGTGAAAATCGAATCAAAAAATAGAAATAACAAACTTCTACGAGAAGTATTTTCGATTCTTTTCCAAAGCGTGCTCAGATTGCAGCAGATAAAAAATGTTCGGTAGAGAAATATCTACTCATCCATTATCTTACCTATTAGTCCAGTAATTCTACGAATGACCCAATGGTGAAGTATTTTTTGCATTCAATAAAGAAGCGAAGCATCTTGTCAGAAAAATTTCGAAAAATTAAAAATTACCCGTTTTATAGCGAAATTACGAAAAAGTGGCCTTTTCGTAGAATTACTGGACTATATGGTTTACAAGTGTTGCTTTTATATTTTATTGAATATTTTTTCTACTCATAACCACGTTGTGTATTATTGTGATGAAGTAACAATACAATAAAATATTCCCTAGTTTTCCTCATTTGTCTCCTTTTCAACGGGAAGAAGTACCAATGTCTTGTCCACCATCAAAGATTCCTTGGCATCAATCCCGTACAATTGTCAGCAAACATGTTTTGACGGTATAGTACCCTCAACTTGAGTAGTTCACTGGATAGTTGATATTATAATGGTATCACTTATAAGATAAGTTTGTGAAAAAAATATTTTCCGCCTCCCTCTATCCAAAGTAGGTATACATTTCCTGGCCTCATTGTAGGGAGCAAAGTCGTCATTTTCCTCCCAAGGGAGGAAAGTCTAAATGACGTTTGATACGTCATCAATGAAATAGCTTATACGGCATTGACGACCTAAATTATATTCTATTATATTAGTATAAATTTTACCGTTCATCTATAGAACACATTGTATTTTGCAAACTGGTACAAATCTGTAAAGGAGGTAAGATATTTTCAAGAAATGAATATATAAACATCTGAAAAACTCCACCCCATCCGATTTCAAATATCCACACATTGATCAAAACTTTGAATTATTCTGGGATCATTTCACCTTTCCTTTCAATGTATCTTTTCCAAAACTTTTAGAAAAACGCCCAGCCACAAAACAATAATGCTTGGTATAATGATAAATTAAAGTTGGAATCAGAAAACCTGAGGCATCTAAGCAGCTTGCGCAAGTCACATCCAACAAGCGAAGAACTTCAGATTAAGTACAGAACTTCCAAAAAAAATTATAATGAAAATATTGTCATTGCAAAACAAAACTACTTCGCATCTCCGATAAACTCATCTAATAATAGAAGTAAAACAATCTGGTCAATAGTAAACTCAAGACTGAACAGAAAAAAACAACAAACCGATATTTCGCTGAAACATCAGGATCAATTGATAACTGATGGCATTGAAGTTGCGAAAATTTTTTGTTGATATTGTTGATGATCGTTACAATCTCATTTTGGAAACAACTTGTCTGAAGTGTGTACAACTTCCAAGCGCCTGGTAACCAACTCATTTGTTTTTCAACCATTCTCCTCAATCGAAATAGAAGAAATCACAGCTGCAATTAAAAATAAAATATCAAAAGGCATAGATGACGTGCCGGTATCTCTTCTGAAAAAGTGCTCCGCAGATATTGCACCCTTGTTAGCTGAGATACTAAATATCTCATTCGAATTAGGTCAGTTTCCGTCTAGACTGAAACTGTCTGTAGTCTCACCTATACATGAGAAAGACGACCGGCTCTCAATACTCAACTACAGGCCCATTGCCCTACTCAGTATACTTTCAAAAGTATTGAAGAAGGGCATTTGCAAAAGAATCAATAGTTTTCTGATAAAATACAATATACTGAACCAAAATCAACACGGATTTAGGGAAAATTTCTCAACCGAAACGACAACAACTTCGTTCGTACAACTTATTAATAACAAGATGGATAAAAATTAATTTATTGTTGGACTGTTTTTTGACCTCTCGCGTGCCTTTGACAGCCTCGATTTCGATTTTATATCGTCAAAATTATCAACAATAGGACTGCGAGGTAATATACTCGATTGGATTTAGTCATTCCTACAAGGGCGAAAACTCATTGTAAAAGGTGAATAATGAAATTTCTAATGAATACCCGGTCAATTCGGGAATACCTCAAAGGAGTGTGCTCGGTCCCCTGATTTTTCTATTATTCATAAATGATTTACCTGACCACATAAGTTACGGTGAAGTCTTTGTGTATGCAGACGACACATCTATAATCGTATCTAGCATAAACGAAGAGGAAGTGATATCCAAGACAAAAAAGGTCCTCCACGAGTTCGATGAATGGTGTCATAAAAATCGCCTGATGATGAACCACTCAAAGACAACACTACTCAAATTCCACAGATCCTCTGTTGATCCCATAATCACCCAAAATATCATATTCAGACAATACAGTTTTCTATTCCAAATGCAATTTTTTGGGCACGGTTCTAGATGAAACCCTTAACTGGGACGAATGTATTGACAGCATTTGCTCTAAACTAAATAAACAATACTTTTCCATAAACAACCTAAAAAGCTGCCTAAACAAAGATGGGCTAATCGCAGCCTACTAATGGCTACTTGTACACACACCGATTTTGGACGGCCAGTATAAAATCGGACCATATTTCATTGGTAGTGGGTGCTTGCAGACTCACCGGATTTTTACCGGTCAAACAATCAGTTGCATTGCTGTCGTGACACGAGGTTATTGAAAAATAATGTATCCCAAACGAGTTGTTGCTATGTGGTTATTGTATCGCCGTATTGAGAGCCGTGGGATTGAGCGCAAGTACTGGAATGAATGTGTCTGAAGTTTTATTCCACAAAACAGGTCTTGCCTCCACTAACGAAATAAGGACATCATTATCAATCATATCATATAACCCATTATTGCAATCGTAATTAGCACGCACTACCAACACTAGTTTAAAACGTAGTACTTAGTATCTACAATTTCACCAAGTAGTCGATTGGAATGGTCGGTAAACAATCTGTGGGTGTGCAAGCGTGTATTTAGTTACGTACGCCACTACTTCCTGGTAATACCGGCCATGCAGTGGCAGTGGACGGCTGCTAACCGATATTTTACCGGCACCGATCAGCGGTCGGCGTGTGTGCCAGGTCCCGTTCCCACATGTTGTTCACTATTGGAATATGGAAGACCGGTATAAAATCGACCGATATTTTATTGGTAGCGGGTGATTGCACACTCACCGGATTTTTACCGGTCAAACAATCAAATGCTTTGTTGTCGTGACACGAGGTTATTGAAAAATAATGTATAATGGTCGGTAAACAATCGGTGGGTGTGCAAGCGTGTACGTACGCCACTACTTTCTGGTAATACCGACCATGCAGTGGCAGTGGACGGCTGCTAACCGATATTTCACCGGCACCGATCAGCGGTCGGCATGTGTGCCAGGTCCCGTTCCCACATGTGGTTCACTATTGGAATTTGGACGACCGGTATAAAATCGGCCGTCCCAGATCGGTGTGTGTGCAAGTAGCCTCGTCTACTCGGCCATTAGTTACAACATCTTAGTCTATGAGCTAGCAACCTCCAGTAACAGAGTGTTTCTAGCACAAAAAAGAATAATGCGTTCTATGTTCAGACTACACTATCGTGAGTCCTGTCGGGAGGTGTTCAGAACAAAACAATTATTTACTTTCACGGGTATCTATTTATACAAACCATTAACATACACTTACAAGAATAAAAACCATTTTGAATTCAATAGCGACATTCATGGCTACCAAACAAGACAAAAAATCAATTCAGATTGCAAAAGGTTAGATACTCAAGTTATAAAAAATCACCAGCCTACGTTGGTATGCAGTACTTCAACATTTTGCCAAACAAATTGAAAAATATAACAAGCCTGGCCAGATTCAAAAATAGTCTTAAGCCATTTTTGATCACGAATACATTTTACAATATTCAGGAATTTTCCTCTCTCTGCAATATGAGCTGATGAATTATTTTTATTCTGCGATAATTCATGTATTTCAAACACTTACATTTTATTTGCGATATCATGCTGACTTACACTCCGATGTTGTCCTATATGACATATTATTACTGTTGCAATGTTACTGTTCAATGGTATTTTTAATTTATATGACTTGTCAATCCGATGTATGTAAATTGGTAATTTTATGATCAATAAAAACTGTCTGTTTGTCTATCGAGAAAATAAAAGTTTAACGTCAAATAGAGCTACAGCAATACGCTATACTCATTGTTCATGATGGGTACGATAGGAAATATAGGTGTTGGTCCGAATTCGGCATCAGAGCCTTGTTTTTTTTTATTTTTTTTTCCTTATTTTGTGAGTTGTCCTAATTTTGAGAATTTCGGGAGTATGCTATACCGTACTTTCAATTCTTTATTAAATTTTACTTGTTAGTTTCATAAATATTTTTTTTAATGACTTGTTATTCGAGGGAGGCGAAAAATCATATTTATAGCATGGGAGTGCAGTGCCTGTTCCTTCCTTGAATGACTACTGCCCTCCGCTACGCGTCGGACAGTAAACTTCATCCTTGAGAGGAAAAGTAGCACTTTGCTCCCTTATTATACAAATTGCTATTTCTTCTCACTAAAGAGAGAAACAACTAGAATATCTATCAAATGACAATTTCAATTCGAACTCAAATTTGTGATTGATGCTCCATTATGTAGTAAATATTATACATTATAGTAGTAAATAATATACATTATTGAGAAATCAATCGACCATGTACAGATGACACGTTGCCTCAATCTCATGTGATCAAACTTTCAATTGTATTAGAATCACAATGGTGTCATAAAAATCGCCTGATGATGAACCACTCAAAGACAACACTACTCAAACTCCACAGATCCTCTGTTGATCCCATAATCACCCAAAATATCATATTCAGACAATACAGTTTTCTATTCCAAATGCAATTTTTTGGGCACGGTTCTAGATGAAACCCTTAACTGGGACGAATGTATTGACAGCATTTGCTCTAAACTAAATAAACAATACTTTTCCATAAACAACCTAAAAAGCTGCCTAAACAAAGATGGGCTAATCGCAGCCTACTAATGGCTACTTGTACACACACCGATTTTGGACGGCCAGTATAAAATCGGACCATATTTCATTGGTAGTGGGTGCTTGCAGACTCACCGGATTTTTACCGGTCAAACAATCAGTTGCATTGCTGTCGTGACACGAGGTTATTGAAAAATAATGTATCCCAAACGAGTTGTTGCTATGTGGTTATTGTATCGCCGTATTGAGAGCCGTGGGATTGAGCGCAAGTACTGGAATGAATGTGTCTGAAGTTTTATTCCACAAAACAGGTCTTGCCTCCACTAACGAAATAAGGACATCATTATCAATCATATCATATAACCCATTATTGCAATCGTAATTAGCACGCACTACCAACACTAGTTTAAAACGTAGTACTTAGTATCTACAATTTCACCAAGTAGTCGATTGGAATGGTCGGTAAACAATCTGTGGGTGTGCAAGCGTGTATTTAGTTACGTACGCCACTACTTCCTGGTAATACCGGCCATGCAGTGGCAGTGGACGGCTGCTAACCGATATTTTACCGGCACCGATCAGCGGTCGGCGTGTGTGCCAGGTCCCGTTCCCACATGTTGTTCACTATTGGAATATGGAAG
Organism: Zygogramma bicolorata; assembly: GCA_032362365.1. Taxonomy (NCBI): domain Eukaryota; kingdom Metazoa; phylum Arthropoda; class Insecta; order Coleoptera; family Chrysomelidae; genus Zygogramma; species Zygogramma bicolorata. Next base: position 249,002 of record JAVJAQ010002483.1, read on the forward strand.
ACCGGTATAAAATCGACCGATATTTTATTGGTAGCGGGTGATTGCACACTCACCGGATTTTTACCGGTCAAACAATCAAATGCTTTGTTGTCGTGACACGAGGTTATTGAAAAATAATGTATAATGGTCGGTAAATGTAAATTGGTAATTTTATGATCAATAAAAACTGTCTGTTTGTCTATCGAGAAAATAAAAGTTTAACGTCAAATAGAGCTACAGCAATACGCTATACTCATTGTTCATGATGGGTACGATAGGAAATATAGGTGTTGGTCCGAATTCGGCATCAGAGCCTTGTTTTTTTTTATTTTTTTTTCCTTATTTTGTGAGTTGTCCTAATTTTGAGAATTTCGGGAGTATGCTATACCGTACTTTCAATTCTTTATTAAATTTTACTTGTTAGTTTCATAAATATTTTTTTTAATGACTTGTTATTCGAGGGAGGCGAAAAATCATATTTATAGCATGGGAGTGCAGTGCCTGTTCCTTCCTTGAATGACTACTGCCCTCCGCTACGCGTCGGACAATAAACTTCATCCTTGAGAGGAAAAGTAGCACTTTGCTCCCTTATTATACAAATTGCTATTTCTTCTCACTAAAGAGAGAAACAACTAGAATATCTATCAAATGACAATTTCAATTCGAACTCAAATTTGTGATTGATGCTCCATTATGTAGTAAATATTATACATTATAGTAGTAAATAATATACATTATTGAGAAATCAATCGACCATGTACAGATGACACGTTGCCTCAATCTCATGTGATCAAACTTTCAATTGTATTAGAATCACAACGTAACTAGTTTGCGAATTATAAAATTAGGGATACACCCATACAATGTCCGCCCTTCACTATCAAGGGCAAATACGAACCCGGTTTATATGTTAACATTGACAAATAATGAAAATATTTAAGAATATTTTTTTTCATTATGCGCACGGATGTGCTCAAACAAAATAGCATTTCGTGAAATGAAACATCTGGCGACATCAAATTCAATTTCGTTTAAAACTTTATTCAATGTATTCAGGCATCCGGATATATAACACAAATAAGGTAATCTCTGATAAAATATAATGTCAGGTGACGAAAATCATATCGTTAACACGTTCCCTGTTGATCAGTGTTTCGTCTCTGGAAAAACACTCAGAGAAATTCATCTCGAAAGCGTGGCAAAACATAATTTATCGATGCCATTTCTATTTTCATCCGCGAATGTTTACCGAAATAGCTTACATTCACGGGAATTGGTGAGAGGTTATGCGTGTTTTGCATGGTGCAGGAAAAAACTAAATGATGCTCGGTAAGTTTCTTCACAATTTCATCACTGTTTTTTTCAATGCCACTGTGACACGAAGGCAAACCAACATCAGGCTTCATGCTGTTAAAATGAAATCAAACGATAACAACTGAACTCATGTTCTCAGTCTTTTTCAGTATTTAGATTGCTCTGAGAGAGGGTTTTTCATTCACAATTATTGAGGGCCAGTTTTCACTCTACCGTTGATTACTGTTTAGAAACTCGGCTGTCACTGAATCTCCAACAGTCAATCGAATCGGTTGGCTGCCAGTTGAGCCTTTGACAGCCAATCGTAGTATAGTAGTTTTCAAAATAAATGGTATTGACTGAAGGATTATAATAAAACCAATTAGACCCGTAAGTTGTAAAATCCGAGATGCACATCATAAATGTAAAAGGACCGGATTCAGGTAATTTTGTTTCTCAGAGAGGAATTGTAGAGGATTACAGTTTACACTTCTTGTTCATTTTAGTCTTTGTATTTCATTGGAAGTGTTCACTTGTGTTACGGCGTGCAATAATTTTATAATATTTATTTGTTATTACAGACATTAATAGCAAAGATTTTATACCCCAACGTACAGAATAGGCAGTATGTGGCGTCAGTAGATAAAAAATAATAGTGCTTCTTCCAGTGGTTCGTTAAAGAAGAATCACTTATCTGGTGACGCGAAAATCATAATAAAAAATGTGTATAGTTCCTTACTTCAGCAAGGATATAACGCGGGTGCTGCAGCAAAAGTAAGCAGTAATTTGACGAAGGTGCCTTTTACTTCAGTTAGACGAATTGTTGAAAATTCCATGGAATCAAGAAAAAAGCGTAAAGATTCCGGTGTCACAAAAAGTCTAGACGACTGGGAAAAAGATTTGATAAGGCGAAAAATCTACACTATGTACGATGAGCAGCGTGTCCCTACAATCAAAAGTCTGAAACAGCGGCTCCTCAATGACGAAACTCACATCAACTGTGGCCTCACTACTCTTTGGCGAGCTCTGTCTGCAATGGGCTTTAAATATCGCAAAATTGACAAGAGACAAGTAATAATGGAATCCACACGTTTAATAAACTGGCGTTCTGAATATATAACGTCAATAAGAAAATACCGGTCTGAAAATCGGCCAATACTCTACCTCGACGAGACGTGGTTTGACACGCATGACACCCCTTCCAAAGGATGGTCTGATTCCTCTGATAAGTGTAAAACAAAAGCACCATCAAATAAAAGGAAGAGAATCACAATATTACACGCAGGATCAGAAAATGGTTGGATCCCAAACGCTATGTGGCTTTCTGACAAAAATATTAAGGACTCTTGTGTTGATTATCACGATGATATGACATAGCAGAGCTTTTTGAAGATTGGTTTAAAAATTGTCTGTTACCCAACATTCCGCCAAACAGCGTTATAGTAATGGACAACGCAAACTATCATAGTCGACAACTGCAAAAAATTCCTGGCTCAAAGAATACGAAATTGGAGATTCAAAACTTCATGGCTGCAAATGACATATATTTTGAGGAAAATTATACAAAAAAAGAACTTTTACAAGTGCTGCAGTGATTTTCTTTAAAAAAACGTATGTTTGTGATATAATTGCAGAAGAATTGGGACATACAGTGTTACGACTACCTCCCTACTACTGCGTGTTCTATTCTATTCTATTCTGTTCAATCCCATAGAGCTTATGTGGCACCAACTTAAATCGAGCGTGCGCGGAAAAAATACATCTCCGACTTTAAGTGATAGTGTGGTAGAATTAATTAGGAACTGTATGAATGACATTCCTACCGAGAGTTGGAAAAATTCTGTTGGTCATGTTATAAATGTTGAGAACTCGTACCTTTCTGTAGAATCAATTGCGCCAATTATAATTAATTTAGATGAGGAAAGCGATAGCGACACTGAACTAAATATAGAATAGAATTGTAACATTTGAATAAATTACTTCTATATCTCCTACATTATGCAAAATTCTAATTTCTTAAGTTCGACCCTGTAGCACATTTGCATCTTTTACCAGTTGATTTTCTACACAATGGGATTAAATCGGGTAGTTTATTGCAGTTAATAAGCCAATACCATTTACTGTGAAAAATACTATACCCGACTGGATATTTGATTGACTATTGAGTATTTAACTGATAGCTAAGTTTCTGAACAGTATATTGAATATCTCTGTTCTTCAATGGAAGGAGGAAACACCAAACGTCCATGAAAGAACTAAAATTCAAAACTAGAAACACTTTCTGTTGATGGATGGGTGAATGAATATCTTTCATAGACGTTTGTTTCATCATTCACAAAAAGAAAGAGTTTATCTAAAACAGCTAGTTTCGTGCTTACATGTTTCGATGGGTACTCAATCATATATAGAAGTCACTTTTTTGCTCAATTTGTATACCAAGCACTTGACAATTGATAACTGTTATGAGTAGTTAACTAGAAGCAAAATTACTCAGTAATTATATTTCAATAAGTCAGCCCTCGAAGATATGGGGAAAAGAAAAATTCGCAACAGTCAATTCAATTCCAAAGCCAAAGAAACTGTTTCTTGAACTTCTTTTATTGTTACTACTACTACAACACTCCGCGTAAAAATTTTACTTGGGCAATCATTCTAATATCATTTCATGTTTTTTTTTAGTCACTTGTCAGAACAATCGTGTCCCTTCTCACGACGTGTCTGTATCTTTTAGTGAGACGATAAGGAGCTCAAGTGTCGTTGTGCCCATTTTGCTTTAACCTTTATATCTGTTTGGATATAAGCTAGAAAATTACTGAATAATTAACTAGCTATATCAATTAAAGAATATTTCATATAAGTTACGTTTTGGCTGTATTTCATGTGTTGTCCACGTCGATATCCCTCTGAACAGCATATCCAAAATTCTGCCGAGATCTAATGATACTGACAGTGAAATTGCCCAAGCTGTTCTATTAGACGAGGTATTGTTAAAGCCTTTGAAGAAGCAGTGGATGCCTCATCCCAAAAAATGCTTGTGAATATGTAAATTTCAAAAAAAAAGGGGATTACAACGAACAATTACAGTCTGAGGTGATATTCTGGTAAAACCAGACTAGAGAGAATGATTTTTCCCTAAGATCGATTATTATATCCTTAATAGTCTGTTTCAGTTGTCCTCAAAATTTTTTGGAAAATCAATACAAATAGATTGCATAAGATTAGTAGTTTTCATAATAAGTAGTTCTTGTGTCTTTTGAAAGGCAAATTTTAATTGTGTACATCCGTGCTTGCAAAGGTCGGGTTATTCTGAATTTTGTATGTGTTGTTTGGACCTAAACCAATATTAAAGAACCAGACTTACAATTTGCGAAGTGCTGTGCGAGCGACAGTGCCCCCCAAAAAAAAATGGTCAGTTTTTTTTCTTAATATTTCCGTGAAGGAAAGATCTGACCGATATAATCACTCTATAAACGTTTAAAAAAGACAATTTGCTACAGTTTGAGGCGATCTCTATACAAGCTCTGGTTTCCACGATACAGCTCTTCAGAAATAGGTCATTTTTTTCTTGATTTTTTTTTTTTCGGAATTCTCTCATTTTGTGACTATTTCCTAAAATACGCACCCCACATCGAATTTTATATGAATGAAGAGTCAATATGCATAAAAGGATCTCTAACATATATTTTGTGGTAGTAAACGTTCAGTCTCCATTGAATATCCCCACAATCAGTGCGGAGTTGAAACCAAAACTGGAAGAAATCATGAAAATGATGTTGTTGATCTGGTCCGAGAAAAGCAAGGCGCTCAATCTAGTTTCAAAGGAAGGAAATGGTTAGTAACAAGTAGAGATACATATGCAATGGTAAGAGATTATGACAACGCCGCTTTCTGTGTTAAAAACTGAAAAATGGTAAGTTTTCCAGTGATTGTTCTACTAACTCAACAATATTTTGTGTGGTGTGATTCATTTTCAATGACAGACTTCAGCTCCCAGATGAAACCAGCAATAAATGGAACCAAAGAGTCACTCCGTTATAATAGAATATCCGTTCTGGTAAAAAAAAGAAGTACACGGTAAAACTAACGGTATAGTGCCAGAAATTTTGTGTCGTTTTGGATATAATTCATGTTGGGTCATTTGATCCCCAAAAAAAGTATTATAGGATCATAATCTATATATAAGACCCAGATTGAATTTTGTTATTAACGTTCACCCAAAATATTTATCAGGAAAGGAAAATTAAAACAAATTCAATTCCGATTGACATATGACACCATATATCTTAGGGCAAGCTCGAAAACCACTGTTTTCAGAAATTTTGATAATAACAGTTTCATATTGATTGGGCTATTGTTTTCATGTATGTTACACATCGTAACCTTCGCTTTGGTGTTTTAAAAACATATTTATTCTATGGAAAATTTCACACCTCTACTTTTCAACCATTAAGATGACTCAAATTTGACTAGTTACCATGGCAACTAAAAAAAATCTGGAAATATTTTCGAGTGGCCACGATATTCAAGTGGAAATGTTTTTGACAGTTCAAAAATAAACATATGTTCTGCAACCCTTAAATTATGTACATATACCTGTGAATAATGCGAAATTCGTTTCTACCAACTCAAGTGACCTGAAATTAAGAAAGGGCGACAGAATGTACTAGTACCCATCTGAGTTTTAGCATTTGGTGTTACTGAAGTTGGTAATTTCTTTTTTCGGCAACCGTCCGGGAAGTACCCACTTCCCGGACGCTTTGTCTTTGAGAAAGAAGCATTTTCCCGGCCTAGTCCGGGAAGTACGTACTTCCCGGACTAGGCCGGGAAAATGCTACTTCCTCAAAGAAAAAGCGTCCGGGAAGTGGGTCGGTTGCCGAAAAAATAGTGTACGCAACACGACCGAAAACAGTTTTTTCGGACTCGCAGACTTCCAGGACCCGCCTACGGCTCGCCCTAGAATTTTGTCTACTCGTCCAAAAAAACAGTATTTTCCGGACTTGTTACGTAAATTACTATTATTTAACGAAATATGGTAGATATACCTATATGGGTTTTTCAAACTAGTAATTATTAAGCTTTCTGACAGAACCGATTGAACCAAAATGACAAATAGACGTATTTCAAAAACAGCAATACCCTGACCAACTTGGCAATCACAGAAATTAATTTAAAATGTCTAGTTGGATTAGTAATTTTTTTTCAAATTATGAAATGAAATATTCTTACCGAATACCAAGCAAGCTTAAATTATTCCTGGAAATAATTCAAGCTCTTGTGATATTATATGTGAATATTTTCATTCTTGTTTGTTTTTCCTCTTTTATTCCTCCTTCAAATTATCAAATCTACTTGCTCCAAGGATTCGGTTGATGCGGATGAAGTGCCAGGAAGTGTTTTAATAAGTGCGGATGAATACATAGTGAACCTTTAGTTCATCTGATCAACTTGTCATTCACACAGGGTGTTTTTCCCTCTCGACTAAAGCATGCTATAGTTATTACAGTGCACAAAAAATGGCAAGCATCATATCTTCAATTACAGGGGTATTGCTTTGCTTTCTCCATTCTCAAAGATATTCGAGAAGTCATATCACAACAGACTCGTATCATTTCTCAAAAAATTTGATATTGTTTCTGGTTGTCAGTATGGTTTCCAGGCTAGTTTATCAACGCAGGATGCCATACTTTCTCTTTATAATCATATCTTATCCAACTTTGACAATGGCAATAAAACGCTAAGCATTTTCTTTGATTTGACCCGAGCCTTTGACACTATAAATCATCATTTCCTTTTTGATAAACTCAATGATTTAGGTTTTCGGGGACCTTGTTTGAACTGGTTGAAGACTTACTTGACTGGCAGAAACCAATCTGTTAAAGTAAAACTTGAAACTAGAACTTATTTTTCTGAAAATCGACACATTACCACTGGCGTGCCACAAGGTAGTGTTCTGGGCCCCACACTCTTTGTTTTATTCGTTAATGATATTTCTGCATTCAATAACTGTAAGTCTACCGTTCAGTTTGCGGATGACACAACGTTTACAGTCGTAGAAAAATGTTCTATGGGTCTGTCTAACAAAGCAAGTGCTGCTGTGTCGAGCATGGAAAATTATTGTATCAAGAATGGGTTGATTTTGAATAATTCCAAAACAAATTCGGTTTTATTCTCGATTAAAGCAATCGATTACAGCTAACTAGTGAAGTCTTGTGATAGTACAATAGTACAGGTGGACGTTGCTAAATTTTTGGGCGTTCTGATCGATCTGTCCTGGAATCCTCGGATCGACCTTATTTTGAAAAAGTTGTCGAGGAAACTTCGATACTTTGTTCCAACTAGCATACTATTGAGCTATTACTACGCCTATGTCCACTCCACACTGACCTATGGTCTTTTGAGTTTCGGAAACTGCAATAGGATTCAGGAGGTTCTTTTGATGCAAAAAATTTTTTTATCCGTACCATGTGTTTTAAAAAATGTCTTGACTCCTGTAAGCCACTGTTTGCAGATTTGAAAATTTTAACTGTTGTGTCGATGTATATCTTCAATTCCCTCATTTACTTCAAGACTCATTGTAAAATGTTCAGAAACAGAAACGATAGGTACATGTTTTCTCTCAGGGCATAACCTAAGACAAAATCACAATGTTCTTGTACCCAATCATCGATTGACTAAAGTATCAAATGGACCTCATATCTCATCAATAAAATTATATAATAAGCTCCCAATGTCGCTAGAGCAAATTGATAACATTAAGACTTTTGAAGGTGAAGTTAAAAATCTTCTCTATGAAAATATTTTTTTCTCACTCAGTGATTATTTTCAGGCGGATCTTGAATCATAGTTAATGTAAATTGCTCGTTCTGTGAATAATTTTATGTATTCCAATGTATTGATATGTCGTCCCGTGTGTTCAATTTTGTTAGTATTCAGTCTTATATTATAAACTTGACTGTTTCCATGCTTTTAAAAAAAGTCTACGGAAATACAGTATTCGAATTTGAATTATTACTTTAGTATATCTTCTTAAAACTAATACTGAATACATCATAAAACTAGCATGAGTCTTTTAAAAATTCATTTGAATCTTCGAATCATCGGTTGAAATTGAGTAATAAGGCCATCAGAGTTGTACAAATTCACTATTTTCGTGAATTGATTCACAAGTCACAATTCACCCAACAAAAATGAATTGGATTCATGAATTGGAAATTCATTAGAAAAAAAATGAATTGAAGCCACAAGCTAGCTTCTGAATTGTTACTCTAATCAATTCACAATTCATGTTGCTTACAACTTCTCAAACCTTTAATGAAAAGTGAAAAAATTCAGAATGTAGTTAATTTGCATCCTATTTTTTTCTGCAAAAAAAACCTCAAAAATTTTGCCATTATCAAATATTCCCCAGATGATTCGATTTCATTTCTTATTACTCCCCAATCAATGAAAAAGTAATGGTAATATCTATAGAATATCAGTTTTTTTGGGTTTTAAAGAAAGTTTACTCCTACTAGAGGTCAAGATAGGTTTTTGTTTGAAAAATGAGAAAAAATATTGAATATATACTTTTTTTTACTAGTAAGATGTATGCAACCACTGAATTATTAGTACCTACTTCAAATAGAACTTATCAAATGAATGGATAAGTAATGGTCATGAGTTGATAGAGATTACACTCTAAATAAAAAAATACTGATGTTTATTGAAACAGGAAATAAAATATTCATTCACTAGTCAACATAGGATACAAAAAAAATATAATTGAAATAAAATCACAAAATTCTGGTAGCTCTTACAAATCTCAACATAGTTGAAATGTCTGCATAGAACCCTTCATTGATTTCAATATCACCAATTTCTCGAAATTTTTGTTGGATATCATATTCCTTTTGGGAGTATTTATCATCGTTGCATACGAAAAAAGCCGTTCTACTGGCTCGGATGATGGTATGCACTTGTTGGGGTGTACAAAAAAAAACGAACGCACATGCGCTTTAGGGAATGGCTTGTGACTCTGAATTGTGGCTTCAATTCATTTCCGTGAATTGAAATCACGAAAATCAATTCAGAAGTCACAATTCACCGAAATAAAAATAGCAACTCACAACCCAGGTAGCACAGTGACGTCGCAAAGACGTCCTTATTTGGTCAATTAATTGACCAACTGACGTCAAAAACTGACGACTCAGAGACTCTGAAAAGACGTCAAAATGTCACAGCCATAGGACGTCATCAGCAAGACGTCACTCTGACGTCTGAAAAAAAGACTAAAAAAGACGTCATTTTGAGGGGCTATACGACCCTTAAAAGACGTCAGTTGAATGACCAATAAATGACGTCTTTCAAAGGACTTCTACGGTCCCGTTTCTTTTTTTTACGGGGAAATTATTGGTCTTAGGAAAGTAGAATAAAATGAACAGAAATACATTATTGAATTTATTATTATTCAAAAATGAAAGCACAGGATGTATTATGGTGGATGAATGCTAATGTACTCGAAATATCGTTTCTTCAAAAGCTGGACAATTTACCAAATACAGACAAATTCAGAGAAAATCAGTGGCATGGGAATACCTCTATTACAATCTGAAAATAATAAATACTTATAAAATAACAGCATTTGAATATAAGAAAATTACCTTGATCAAGAGTTTTCAATTTATTTCTGAGAGATGTTTTCACAGGTGGTGGTCGTTCATCTTCAGATACATCAGAATCACTATCTCTTAGTTTTTGGGAAACATTTTTTCGGCGTTTCCTTCTAGAATCGTCCTCCAGTTCAATCTGTAGATCTGATGTTTGCAGATAATTTCAATTCAGTTTTGGCAGTTGGGTAATCATCTACAAAATAATTTCATATAATCACAGAGAAACACCTGAATGGGTGACTTATATAATTTGAAAGTATATTTATATTTATTGTTCACTATGCAGCAAAAATTGTAGTAAACCCACATTCATGATCAATTATCAAATCAATGAAATGATAGATCTTCGAAAAGTTTTCAAGTTAATACTTCGGTCGCTATAAGGCACTTTTAAAAAAAATAATTTTGTTTTACTTAAGTAATTCGGTCTCCTCTACAATTTTTTCTCATAAAAAGTTTGAATTGAATAAGGGCGTGTGTAGTGTCTTGATATTGAGAAGGCTAATTATGTGTGTTCAAACAACATAAATTTGATGTGAAAAATTGTGAAGTTTTACAACAAAATGAAACCATACCGCCAAATTTTTCATTAGAATAAATTGTAGACGAGACCAAATTACGTAGGTACCACTTTTTCCTTAAAAAAGTGCCTCATAGCGACCGATGTATTACCGTTTATAATTGTGAAAGACAACCATGAATTTGTGTTCTCTTCTGAGATCTGGGTTAGATACACTAAATGGTGTTTTGTGGTTGATACCTACCTTTATTACAAATACTTCATTACTTCAGAAATACAGGATGTTTTATCTATAGATAGTACTAACCTGTTTCATACAAGCATTTACTAATCGAATACACCTTCCAGTCTTCTTAAGCCTCTACATTCCTGATGATATATTTATCAAAAGTTTTCTGGTCTTTCAATGGTGGCCACAAGACTTCCCGCTTTCTTGGCGTTAGCCAACTTTTTTTCACAATGGCGACCCCTCCGCCGTCCTTCTCGGAGAACAAACCAGCACAACAGCAGCAGTTACACAAAAATTTGTCATAGACAAAAAGCAGCATGGTCAACCCTGCCACTTGAGGTTACAACGTTAAACCGTTGAATTCACAACACAAATGAAAAATCTGATTATTTTGACTGACCACTGACCACGACCGAATCCTACGTACGGGACTACGGAAACGGAAGTAACTGAATGAACGAATAACCTAAGTTATCTTGACAGAGTTGTCATGTCAAAGAAACCATTATTTAACTCTACCAAAATTTTTGAAGAACGTTAATAACTTTTTCAGATTTGCCCATTGACTAGCTTTTTATATTGGAAATTTCACTTGACACAGTAATTAAATGGAGGATATTTGACAACCATCTAGTGACAGAACAAAAATAAAATGTTCTTGGAAACAATTAAATGGGTAGATATCAATATCATGTACGGATATTTTTAGGCCAATTTCTGAGAAAATTTTTCCACTTCCACACATGAATATTTTATGTTCCATAACAATTCGTTGTTGGACATTGTGAATTATGGCAAAGACGACTCATAAAATTCGAATTTGTCAACCACTACGTATACTAATTATCGACGAAAGTCATTTTGAATTTTTGATTCGTGGGGAATATTTTTCACATTGGCAACGCTGTCCGCTATCACGGCTTTTGGCATGTTTTGAGCAACGTTGGTTTTGAGAAGCGTCTACGTCCTGGCTGCAATTCAGTGATTGGTCACGGAGATGGCGGGAGGTTCAAATGACAAGAGAGCTCATGCAAACTAAGTTGAAAATGCGTAAATTACTACCGAACTTTTCCTAACCTGATAAACCAACCTTACGTTTCAACAGAATAACCATACAAAATTGTGACATTACGACTATTTATCCAGAATTCAGTCGGAACGTATATGTACTCAGACGCTTATGAGTTTTTATGGTACACATGCAAGCCCCAATGTTAAGTGCGATTTGATTCCTTGTTCAAACCACCAATCATGTTCAGATTCAAACTTTTTTCAAGTTGTGACATATAAGGAAGAAAACAGGCAATATCAATTTCACTTTTCGGTGGAAATTTTGATGACTTTTTGATATGCCAGAGAATTGAGCATAGCTGGTGGGAGCACATTTCATCTTTTACATTAATATTACAGAACGCGTCATAAAACCGGCACTTAGGTAATCATTCTTCTCGAATTGATGCTAACAAGAGAGGTCCATATTTCCATTTAAACAATTCTCAGTAACCGAATCTTTTGGTCGATAGCTCTCGAACAACAAATTTTTGGCTTCGCAGGGACGTCATTATGACCTCCACGAAATTCGTCAATTTGACGTCATGAAATAAGACGTCATTTCAAGGTCTCACTGTGGTCGAGGACGTCACGGACCAATGATGACTGAAATTGGACGTCATTAGGACGTCATTTCATTAACCTGTGCTACCTGGGAATTCACAATTCACTTTTTTCAAAATGAATTGCAGCCAATGAATTGAATTCACTAAAAATGAATTCAATTCATTTCAAATGAATTGAATTCACAATTCTGTCCAACTCTGAAGGCCATTATGTTTGATAAAAATATACCAATAATGTTTATTGATTTGTTTCTTGTTTCATTGTCTGATGGCTATTTCTGCGTGTTCTTTATATGATCAATTTTAAGTATTTCAATGTATCCATAAATTGAAGAATCCTAAAATTTCACACATCATATGATATTTTAGTTTTCCGAAATGGTTATGTGTTGCTTTCCGTTGCTAAGGGATGAAATTTTGGGTGCATAAAATATTACTTTGCGTTTTCATCTACAAATCGAACATTTTTTGTAAGTTTAAATTGAAGATTATAGTTAATCGCATGAGAAAGAGTTCTATATACTATCTTATAATTTTGTTGCAGATTGTGATAAAACTGTGGTGGTACATCGAGAATCGGGGGAGTTTGGATTTCGAATCCACGGGTCGAAACCAGTGGTCGTGTCCGCCATCGAACCTGGAACTCCAGCAGAAACTTCCGGACTCGAGGTCGGAGACATAGTTTTATCAGTGAACGGAGTCAGCGTTTTGGACAAAAGTCATTCCGAAATTGTGAAAATTGCCCACGCGGGGAGCGATACTCTGAAAATGGAGGTTAGTTCGAGTATATTGCTGAAAGATATGGCCCGAAAAATCGCTCCTGGATGTATTTCCTTCTTACTATGCATGAACAACATTATCTACATATATAGTTTGTTCAAAGAACAGTTACAGTTGTATAAAAGTGTGATTTGTTAAGAGCTAAACGAATTATGGTATTGTGTAAATCTGAACTATTCGCAGTCATACCGACTCACAATCAAACATTGAAAAAAATATACTTTGGCAGAAATGCTTAGTTTTAAAAATCTCAAGTTGTCTCAAGTATTTGAAATTGTTAACATGTTATATTTTAGAGAACGTAAAAGAGATGTATATATCAACTGTTGAAAGTGAGAAGGTTGATATCAATCAATACTTAATACTTAATAATTAGTAAATTGTAGATTTACATTTCCGGGAGACTGTGAAGTTTGCAATAATGGGTCCATTAATGTGGCTTTCCCTTCAGGAGGTATATGGTACACGAATAAGGAATCACTCACCTCACTTTACTAAAGCCTGCGTTCAATTCTGTACTGTACAGAAATTATACGTTCTGACAGTACAGTTATGAACATTTCCTTAGCTAATCCTTCTTGCTTGGCAACCAGTAGAAGTAGAATCCACTGTATTCGAAAAATGTTTGTCTGATTTTGCTTCCATCAGAAAGCCATAGTGGTATTGAAGATCAAGTCACAGAACTCTGTGAGTTGCTGAAAGATATGGCCCGAAAAATCGCTCTTGGATGTATTTATCCTTCTTACTATGCATGAACAACATCATCTACATACAGTTTGTTCAAAAAAACAGATACAGTTGTACAAGAGCGACAAGAGCGTGATTTGTTAAGAATTAAACGAATTATATCTGTCTTTCTGGCGAAATTGTTCTGCATACTTATTCAGTTTTAGTGGTATTGTGTAAATCTGAACTATTCGCAGATTTTATCCTGTTCTGTTATGATATGACCAAATGAAGACAGGCTCTATCAAAAAAGTATGCCAATGTTATGAAAGTTGAAGTCTGTTGCGACGCAAATCATCTAACTAGAGAACACTTTACAAAACAAAACAATTAAATGTATTTATAAATTATCTTATCTAGAATCAACAATAAATTTATACAAACCGCACAATTTAGTGGACTTAGATTCCCTCCATAAACTCGTAATTAGCTGTTTCATCTATTCTATTAAAAATAATAGTAAATAGTCAGATATTATTTTCACTCAAATTGCTGATATCCATAATTACTCCACAAGACAAACAAAATTACTAGCAACAAATAAAACACAATCAGATTTCGGAAAAAAGTCAATTTACCATGATGGCATCATAATATATAACTCAATTCCAGAAACAATTAAAGCATTTCGCTCAACAATGAAATTCAAGCAAAAATTCAAACAATTTCTAATCAGCTAATGTACAATATATTTTCCATGTAGTCAACAGTTATACGTTTTTTTTTTTGTTACCTTCATTGGTATTCATCAGTTTTGAAAGCCATTTCATTTTGACTGCTTACAAATATTCAATTTCGTTGAATGTATGGATTTTTTTTCCTTTTATACTTTTGAAAATTTCATTTATTGACTATGTACCTATGTGTTTTAGTCCCTATTCATAAACATGTAATGTTTCTTGGGACGATAAAATTGAATTGAATTGAAAAAATTTAGAAATATAACAGCAGCGTTCCCGCAAAAAATTTGAAGGTTTTGGTCCACAACCGCCGAAGGCGCTCATGATAGTGGTTCGCTGACTTCTCATGATGGTGTCAATTGACTTTGACGTCTATCTGACGTGTAATACTTTTTTGAAATTTTAAATACTCTGAGGCATAACAAATAGTTTTCTGCGAGTTATGAGCTGTTTTTTTATTCAATAATAGATGAAGACCATTATTCCTAAAAAATGCAAGAAAAAGTCATCGTTTATTCAAAGAATAAGGCAGTGGTTTTTTTCTATACTTGGATCGAGTGAGTCAAATCGACAATCTATAAAAATCTCTTCTGAATCAAATTTTTCAACCCATACTTCGTGTTCAAAGAACAGTTTTCTCTCATTTTCCTTAAAATTCCAGATAATTTACAGAAAACAATATATTCTCCTGAACTGCGCCATACAATGTAAGTCACGTCTTAGGGTATGTGACGCCATGTATTTTGAAAAAAACTGCCTCTCGCACAGGTGTGTTGTTAATTTATGGTGAGCTAAATCTTTTTTATTGGTTGGTTTGTATCAAACATTAAAGTATGGAAAATCCGTCATCAGCTCGTCGATACTACAGTATTCTGCATTTCTAGTTACTACAGTTTCCTCTAATCCATCCAGTTTTATTGAATAGTTGGGATCAACATCCGCCACAGAATTGTGGCGCAATACTTTTTCGTTTCTACAAATATGCTGTTGCCTATCCAAACTTGTTTCTGAAATCTGAAAACATTCAATTACATAATTTTTTATCAATGGATGTCTCGAAGCATCATTTTTACGTCAATATGTATCGACTTTAAAAGCCAATAAGCCAATATGCATACAAACAGATTATTATGTACAATTTTGCTATGGAACATTGTTGATTGAGTTGTTCTAAATAGACGAGCAAAGGGGAGCAAGACTCAAGACTGTAAACCGTTTGAGTACGTACGACTCAAACACATTCATCATTCATCTTCACTTAGAGTGTAAATTCAATAGGTACTACACAAGCCTTTTCATCTAAAAACAGACTAGGAGTAAACCTTCAATTTCAAAAGATAGAAAAACAATTCTATAAACAGAATCGAAACAAACAGAGTATCATCTTTCATTTAGTTATTCGTCTATTTCTTTTCAAGGTTGCAAGAACCTGCTACGCATTGAACCCTCCCAAAGATGAAGATTCATCGAAAATATTGTACAGTGGGTACCTATGGAAACTTAATGGATATGCAAGCGGAGTCAGCACCAATAGATGGACGAGACGGTGGTTTTGTTTGAAACAAAACAACTGTCTCTATTGCTACAAAACTGAAGTGGTGAGTATCAACAATTGGAAATTACTTTTTCAGGATATAAAACTCAAAATTGAGTTACTAAAAAAACATTAATTGAAAACGTAACTAATTCGAAGGATGTTGAATTTTTTTTAATCGCAATGATTCTAGAATCAATTTCACATGAATTTGCCGAATCGGACTTTCATCAAACTTGGTGAAATATACTGGAACACTCTCAAACAAAATTGGAAACTGATGGAATGTATAAAAAAACTGGTTTAAAATTTGATCTGATTGATCTATGTACCAAAACTCAAAGAAATATCAAACAGAATTCGAGTAATATACACGTACCTATCAACAGAGATTGTTTGTACTTTTTTTATTTTCCTTCTTTCATAGAGGTTCTAATTTCTAATTTTGGATTAGGAGAAGAAAGACTAAAAATAATTCCAAAAACCTCCACAGATATAATCAGTTCCTAGTCAACTAAATATATACTTTTCATAATTACAAAGACAAAGAAGTATAATATAGGTGGAAATGTTTCGTATGGCTAATTTCGTAGGATTTTAGAGTGAAAATTTCACAGGACACTATACCTAGCAGTTTCCCATGGATTTTCAGATTCCATGATGTGTATTTAGCCCTTACCCAAAAATTTTCTTTTCTCTGTAGTCGTTTGTTTTTAAAACAAAAATATTTACAGGACAAACACCCGGTGGATGTTATAATGCTCCACGACCAGGAAATCCACAAAATACACGACGAACAAGAAAGGATATCGAAACCGAACAGCTTCCTGATACAGCGACCAGAGGGCGTGCCCCTATACGTGGCAGCAGACAGTTGCGAAATACAAGAGGCTTGGATTGGAGCTTTGAACAAAGCTCTGAACGACAGCAGAGTCATAGACGAATTTTTGGAAAGGTCCAGGAGGATTTTATCTTTACCGCCCTGTTCTGTACCGGAACCGGACTGTTTCGGATACTTGGTGAAGCTGGGAACGCAGTGGAAATCTTGGAGCAAGAGGTATTGCGTCCTCAAAGATGCTTGTCTCTACTTCTACCAAGACGCCCATTCGAAAAGCGCCTTCGGTAAGTGAAGACGTCTACTTGGAGTTACGAGAACGAAAGAAATCCAACTTCCATGCCTATCGGTAGATTTTTTATTTCATTATAAATCCTATACAACTATGGTATTAGAGGTCATATACCTAGTTTATTTCCAAATTATTTTCAAAATCATAAACAATTGTAAAAGTGATGAAAAACTATCAACAATAGGAATTCCACAAGGTCCAACTTTAGCACCTTTTCTTTTTTTTTTATTTAAGTTGATATTATTAAAAACTCAAATTTATTTGTAAAACATTTTTTTGCAGGCGACATTGCTATATTTTATTCTCGAAAGAATATTACAATTTTGGAAAATAATGTGACTAGTGAAATATAAAAATTAGAGAAGAAAGGATAAATAATATAAACCTAACCATTAAATAGGACAAAACCGACCATATGATTTTCAAACAAAAAATAAGAATGATATTAAACTTAATATGAAAATAAATGATAGACCAATCACCGAAATTCAAAGTCATAAATATTTGGGCCTTATCATTGACAATAAATTAAATTTTGAAATTCAAATAAATAAAATAAAAAATGTATCATTCCGTTTTTGGGTGCAATTAAAAGAATGCATTTAATAAATGAACATGTTCAAATTATGATGTTGTTACATTTCACCTAGCGCTCTCCTAGTGCCGGCCCTGACCATATCGTAAACGCAAAGCGAAGGAATCGCGTCGCAGCGAACGTAATTTTCCAAGAAACCGTACAGCCGCCTAGAGAATTCGAGACACGTCATCGGGGCTTCTCTGGAGGATTCTCGATGGTTACGCAGGCATATATAAGCATCGTGATGTCGCGGCGGAGACAGAGTTTTTATTCGGAGAGTAGGTTAGTCAAAGAGTTGGCTAGGAGAGAATTTGTATTCAGAGCTAAGTGGCGAGAGTTATTGAGATCTAAGTGGAAAGAGCTTTTATTAGTTATTGCTAAGTGCAAGAAGTGTGTAGAATTTTTAATACAGAGAGTTTAGTAGCGAGCATTGGAAAGTTATCGGAGCGATTTAAGTGATTGTGTTGTATTGTGATAGTGAGTTATAATAAAAGTAGTTTAGTGTTGTTTGGTGTTCTAATCATCGAACTCAAGGAGTATCGTAACAGTGTTGTCAGAAGTAAGATTTTCCAAGGATATATCGTAACAGTGGTGTCAGAAGTGGGATTTTTGCTGGTAAATAAAAACAATTTATGGTTAATACGAGAAGTACATCTTACGATACGATGGAGGATGTGTTGAAATTTATGCAAAACCAATTTGCGGATTGGGAAAGACGACGACAGGAAGATGAAAAGCGACGGCTGGAGGAGAAAGAACTAGAGGAAAAGCGACGACAGGAAGATGAGAAGCGACGGCTGGAGGAAAAGAAAGAACGAGAAGAAGGACTCCAGAAAATTCTCGAAGACCAGAGAAAAGAGCGAGAAACTGAAAAGAAAGAACGAGAAGAAGGACTCCAGAAAATTTCGAAGACCAGAGAAAAGAACGAGAAGCTGAAACGAAAGAACGAGAAGAAGGGCTCCAGAAAATTCTAAAACAACAGAGAAAGGAACGAGAAGACCTCCAGAAAATTCTAGAACAACAAAAGAATGAATTAGAGCATATAGAAAAACAACAAAAAGAATACTTCCAGAAAGTTCTAGAAAATCAGGAAAAGTTCTTCGAGCATGTTTCACATGAAACCAAAGGTCAAATGGAAGAATTGAAAGAAAACCTAAAGGTAGAACTGAAGGAAGATGTCAATAAGAAAGTGGATGTAGTGCGAGAGGAGATGAGAAATGAGATGAGAAATGAAATGAGAGGTCTAGAAAAACAGATAGCTCTTCTCAAGAACCGAGATCGCCGGGACAGTGTTGCCACGTCAGGAATTTCCGTGAAACCACCGACTTTTGATGGTCAGTCGTCTTGGTCCATGTACCGTCGACAATTTGAGGCTGCGGCAGAAACTAATGGATGGGGCGACGAAGAAAAAGCTACGGCACTAATAGTAGCTTTGAGAGGGCCAGCTTTGGGTATATTACAAACGATACCCATAGAACAGCAGAAGCAATATGACGACCTGATTTCTGCACTAGAGTTGAGGTATGGCGATCAACACCGAGAACAGCTGTACCGGGCCCAAATGAAGACTCGCACCCAAAAATCTGGTGAGAGTCTGCAAGAATTTGAGGCAGATGTTCGACGCCTAATCCAGCTGGCGTACCCAGATGCACCCGGAGATTTCAAGGAGCAGTTGGCTGTGCAGATATTCATTGACGGACTTAGAGACACAGAAATCCAAAGAACTTTGCGACTTACAAGTTTCAAAAGGAGTAGCGATGCCTTGGTACGTTTCGCTAGAAGTGGAGGCGGCCTTCAACACCTCGAGGCCGAAAGTGCGAGCGGTAACAATTGACGATCCCGAACATAGATCTGACGCTACGAGTGGTTCATTTGAGAAATTTCTGGAGGAGATCAAATCGTTGATAACTGAAATGAGCACCCAGAAGAAGAGAACGTGCTACCGATGTGGAAAACCAGGACATCTTATCAAAGACTGTTGGGTGAAGATGCCGCAGAGGATTTGCTATAGATGTAGGAGGCCGGGACATTTTATAAAAGACTGTAGGGAGAGAATGCCACAGAGAAAATGTTACCGATGTGGAAGATCAGGGCATTTCATGAAAGATTGCAAGGTAAGAATGCCACCAAAATACAACTCACCTGCCAGGACGCCGCCAAGTTCGCAATCACCTGCGAGGTCAAGGTCACCGAGGGTCATCTGTATTAACAGGGTAAAAAGAACATCTGAGAGCCTCACCATTCCAGGGAAATTAAATAAAATGGATGTAATATGCACCATAGACACCGGTGCTGCAGTTTCCTTGGTACGCAGCGACATCCTTCGGCCTGGAAAAGTAAAGCCTATTTCATCCAACGTCGTGATTCGGACAGTCACTGGTGAAAACGCACCTATTCGAGGAGAGGCTGAAATTACGTTGATTCTTGGGCGACTCACTATTACAGGTACAGTTTACGTCGCAGATATAGAAGATGAAGTCATACTCGGAATGGACTTGATCAGTGACCATGTATTTTCATTCGACAATGAGCAAAAGATCATAAGGTTCGGAGAAGAAGAATTTGTCCTTACAACTCCAACGGAAAGGGCGAAACCTGACAAACTGCGATTATTGAAAACTGCGAGAATCCCTGCACTGTCGAAGGAAGTAGCTCGTGTCACAGAGAAAAATGTCCCTGAATGCAGCGTCCAGCCATCGGATTCCGGACAAGTCCAGGTGAAGACAGCAAGAGCCATCCTGGTAAGAGCCGCCAGGTGTCGCGTTGGAGGTACAAGTGACATCTCCGAGATGAAAACAACTGGAAGGGCTGACTTGGTCAAATAAGAATTCATCAGTGGCCAAGTCCACTTGATTCAACAACCATCAAGAAGAGTTCCATTCCCTAAGCGACAAGAGATGCTAGAGCGCATTGACATCAGGAGGAATGCGCAGCGCTATCGGAAGGCAAATACTGGCGGATGTCAAGAAGAAGATCTAGTGTGGCTGTACAACCCCCGTCGTAGGATGAAAGATGTGGTGTACTGGGTTCAATGTAGGCCTAGAACAAAAATGAAAGTCGTACACCTAGAGAGGCTAAAATGTTACAATGGGAATGAAGAGATATTGTTTGATCGGGACGATCAAAATTGAGAGGGGGATAATGTTACATTTCACGTAGCGCTCTCCTAGTGCCGGCCCTGACCATATCGTAAACGCAAAGCGAAGGAATCGCGTCGCAGCGAACGTAATTTTCCAAGAACCCGTACAGTTACGCAGGCATATATAAGCATCGTGATGTCGCGGCGGAGACAGAGTTTTTATTCGGAGAGTTAGTTAGTCAAAGAGTTGGCTAGGAGAGAATTTGTATTCAGAGCTAAGTGGCGAGAGTTATTGAGATCTAAGTGGAAAGAGCTTTTATTAGTTATTGCTAAGTGCAAGAAGTGTGTAGAATTGTTAGTACAGAGAGTTTAGTGCCGAGCATTGGAAAGTTATCAGAGCGATTTAAGTGATTGTGTTGTATTGTATTGTGATAGCGAGTTATAATAAAAGAAGTTTAGTGTTGTTTGGTGTTTTAATCGACGAACCCAGAGGAATATCGTAACAGCGGTGTCAGAATTGAGATTTTCCAAGGGAGAAAAAATACTGTTTATTCGTATAATGAATGAAGCAATGAAGGTAATATTCCAAAGACCTTGGAATCGTCCATCTTCAGAATCATACAAAATGACCAATTTAACTGCCTACTTAAATTAGAAAAAGCCAAACTGATCTACGAACTAAGAAAAAATTTCCAAAGAAATTCCATTCCTGAAAAACTCAAATATACACGGTTATAAAACAACAATTTTCATTTCAATAAAGGAAAAAATAATCCCATCGCAAGCTCAATTGAAATATTCAACAACTTGTCAGGAGAAATACAATTCTCTAGCAGGTCCCTTCATATTTTCTTGAAAAAACTTAAACAATTTCTGTTTGTATGTTGATGTTCACCGAATGATCTAACAGTAGATTATCAATGGAACACATAGTTTAATTATTGTATGATATTGAGATTGTGATTTCCTTATACCAGAACTATGTACTGCCTGGAAGCTGTAGGTTCGAGTAAATAAAATAAAATTCTTTTTTGTTGGGCTCTATTTATGTTTTTTCAACATGAAGAGAGCTTTGGCCTGTGTGTCATGGGTAATAACCATAACAGGTACCATTACACCCTTAGTGAAGTCAATGAAACTTGGTAACACTCTATCTCAGAAGGGTGAAAAATATTGTTGATAGTTGAAGTTATTCAGTTTTTATCAATCACTGTAATATGTAAGAAGGAAAACTGCTTGAGCAATATAAACAGGAGTACCTTGAATAGGAAAGGAACTCCAATCAATATTGTTGTATAATTTAATGATCTTGAAATATTCGATTTTTACAGACTGTCATTAGCGCTGAGAAGATATAATTCCGCACACATAGAGGTATTCAATATAACCTCCCTGAAAATGAAAATTCGACAATTACTTTATTGAGGAAGAAGTGTCTCATTTCATTTAAGATATTTTATACCCTAGGGAGTAGTATAATCAATGAATTCGAAACATTATACAAATAATTTCTCTCTAAATGAATAGGAAAAACAGCTGTTTTGTTGTGTTTTTGATTTTTTTTTGTTTCTCTTTCCGACTAATTGAATCATTTGAATGAATCAGAACGATTTTTTCCATAGGTGCTGCTTATCTACATGGATATAGAGTACAACAATATTTATCAGGGACTAAGAAACATGCCTTCGAAATCATACCACCAGACCCCAGTAAAAAGCATTATTATTTCCATACTGATTCAGATGCAGATAGAAAAAGGTGAGTTCTCCTGTTTGTTTTCGAAATATATCCTACATGATTCGCGATTTGTATAAATATAAAACAATGGGTCCATTTTAAATGGAATCAATTAACAGACCTATTTTTTCAAGCAAAAAAATCAATTTCAGATTAATATTTATTATTGAATTAAATTGGGAAAGAAGACAATGAATGGTGAAATCTAAAATCCAGGGGGGCGCCCGCCCCCCCTTGCCCTCAAGAAACGGCGCCCATGCATCCAATTCAGTTTTACGTGTGTGAAATGACATATTACGTATTTTGAACCGTTAAAAAAGGACATGTATTCTACTTATCTTTTGGTACTAACCATAAAACGATTGGAGCATACATGTTTTGAGGTCCCAGGACATCCATGAATGCATGCATATTATATTCATAATCATTTTTCTCTCAAGCATTCATTTTTCCATTGAAAAGCTCTTCTGAAATTCTTGACGTTTTGAGATCATTAACTGTGAGTGGTTTTTGATATTTGAGTCAGCAAGTAGGAAGAACAGCAGCTTTCTCTGAATTAATTACGAGTGCCAATCAAATGTGTGACATTCTATAGTAGGAGAGCCCACGATGCTAAATCGGGATTTACTCGAGCGTCATAGCGTCGACCTATTGGGTTGCGAAGCTTAGATGATAAAAAGAAAAAAATGTTATATAATGTATACCTTTTCATCGGCGGTGGAAGCGGCTATAGACTTTCAAAAATGTAAAAAAAACTGTTGCATGAACATACTCGAGCGCGTCAGATATTGATATCATCTATGTCCTACATATTTTTTTGAAATGTACGTATGTTAATCTGTATCCATGATGGGGGTGGTTGTACGTAAGGGTTGAAAATGAAAAAAAAATTGTTTCTCGAGCGCGTCAGATTTTCCGAGGGGATGTTAAGTGAACCTAAAAAAGCTCTTTTATAATAATCTGACGGTTTGGATGTGACGCAGACTCGCGGCCGTTATTAAAATGTGAAAAAAATCGTCATTTTGAAATACACAAGGGCGTCAGATCAAGATATATATGGTTCATCTTTACGCCCTAGACGTTGCAGTCTCATAATCTGACGTTTATCTGGAGGGATTCGCCTATTCTGCCAATTCGAAATTTCTTTAAATTGTTTTTGATCATTGAACTTAATCAATTGAATATCTCAGGAAAAAGCCTGCAAATAAAAAAAGTGTATGCTTTTTTTCAGTAGAATACTTGTATTTATAAGAGATTAATGATAAGCAATTGATTTTTTAAAATTTTAAAACGTTAGATACTCGTAAACAATCTCATGCCACCAACGAGCCTGTGTGATCAACTGGTATGGCATCATGGCAATAGAAACCAGAGTGGGGACGGAGTGAGAGAGCAATAGATAGAGAAAGAGTGAGAGAGAAATAGAAACGTGAAGAGGGGAATATACACTAATATACAGGCATCACGTAGCTGCATGCATTAAACTTTATCGATGAGTTTTTATTATTTCGGTTTGTGGAAATCGTCAGATTATATATTTTTCGCAATTCTTGAATTATTCCCTTCAAAATAAAAATAAAATAAGCCACGCTCGAGAATGTCGAGATGACGTTTTTTTACAACTTTGTAGCCCTCCTCCTTCTTTAGGTCACTCTCGAATTGTCAGATTAGTGGAATATAATACACGTTTCAGGATGTAACTAACTCACCCTACCTTGATCTGACGCGCTCGAGAATTTCAGATGATCAATTTTTTTTACTAATCTGATCCTTTATCCTTGAAGGGCGGCCATATATATATAGGGCTTATATATGGTGGAAGTACTTAACCGGGTACAAGGTATCCCCCAGAATATTGATCTGCCGCGCTTTAGTAAATTTCGAAATCCCCGCTTGGGCTCCCCTTACTACCTGAATATGGATTTTTTGGGTCATTATCAAAAATGTTTTTTTCTATTTTTTTGCAGGTGGATAGCAGCGATGGAATATTCGATAGATAAATGGTTGAAAATATAGGCGTAGTCCACTAAATAATTGTGTTACCACTGGTTTATTATCGAAAATTAAAAACAAGGCGTACTATATACCGATTGAATGAACACGTTTTTGGTGGTATATTTGTAGCAAATAAATCAAGCTTTCATGTTGGCTGAAATCTCAGGAATCTTCCTGTAATCGAGAAACTGTACTTATGTCATTGTTTATAGAGATATATAGTTACCCAAACATATGGAAATATGTTTTGAAGGGTTGGATACTACGGATAGATGGCACTAGTGATTTCGTTTCCAAGTCATGTCTTTTCTTTCATTTTTTAAGGGCGGCGTAGCTTGAATCGACCATTTTCTTGAAAACCTATACAAAATACCATAAGATGGCAATCAATTCAGAAGCAGAAGTTAAATTTTTTGTCAATGTCTTGTTTCATTCATATTTTGAAAATTATTTTTAATGCCCAATATATAAATTTCAAACGTCAACTCTAATTTGAAGCTTTCATTATCATTCTTTCAACATTTCAGTCAAACTGACAAACAGAAATCTGCACCGATTTTTTCCTTCCAGAAACGAAAATTTTGTCGTGCATTTTCAAGTGAACGGAAATATCGAAATTTTGGTCTAGATGCCTCAAAGACCCTTCAAATCATGTTTACACTGATATAAACTAATTCTTGGTTCATAGACCAAACCTTTTTTTTTTTTTTCATCTTTTACTTCTATCTTAAGACGGTTCTCACAATGCTAATAAATGGAAGCTTTCATACACGAAATTTACTTCACTTCAACATTTTGTGTATGAGCGCCTCCATTGATTAGCATTGTGAGAACTTTCTCGAATCAAAAGTAAAAGTTGGGTCTATGAACCAAGAATAACTATCCTTTTTCTCTATAAACAATGCCTAAATATAGTACTGCCTTGACTTTAATCTTCGACTACTCTATATTTTGTTATTTATATTGAGATCATATTTTATCTTTCGTGTCAGAGAATGAATGGTCAAGTCTACTTAATTTATTGTTCAGCTTCAATTGTCGAAATGAGATATTCTGGAAATATATTTACTTTTTAGAAAGTGTGTTTCAATTTCAAATTTTTTTACATATCTGGTAATCCCATCCAACCTACTGTTTTCATTAAATAATACAATCATTTCAACTTTTTTACCACGCAACAAGTAATACGGAAATGTAACTAAAGGGTTTCATTCTTCATTCTATGTATAGATATCTCCAGAAAAAGAGAGGAAGATTGGCTTGAATACAGGCTGGCCACTATTAGGAAATTGATAAATTATGAAACTTCCCCACTAGATTCACAAAATATTTTCAAAAATCTTGATTCGAATGTTTCTGTGAGATCAACTGTCGTGAATCATCGTACTATTCGAATAATTCGTGCAAGGTACGTGAAGTAAACCTGGTGCGTTGATATAAACCTGAAGAATAGAAAATTATCGATGTCTTTTATTCTTGATTCTGAATAAATTTAACTTAAGAATTTTTTTCTGGTAACGTAACTTCATATTTCCTGCACGTCAGACGGCAGCTTGGTAGGTTATAGGATTTGTTTATGAATTTTTCTCAGGAACGAATCCTGGAAGAACCAGATATTTTCAAATTCGGTATTTTATTATATTGTCTCACGATATGGAAATTCACGTATGTGATACATCTAACTAGACTGGATCAGCAGATTAGTTCAAGAAATGAAGCATTTTGGCTCGCAATTTTTTCGTCCACCATGGATTTACCTGAAATTTTCACAGAAGGTAGGGAATAGCTTAAGGATCATTTTCTATATCATGACGCTGTACGCTAGAGCCTTGGGGGTGGTTGACACGGGGGTGGAATTTTTTTATTACATTTAAACTGTAGGAATCGACGGAAAAAGTAATTCCAAGAAAAAAATGTTCCATACGTTTTTTTCGTAAAAGTAATATTTTTTGAGTAATTCGAAGTTGAAACTAACAGTTTTTTGACGAAAGAATCGACTTTTTTAAATGGTTTTTTGCAAATAACTCTAAAACTATGCATTTAGTCAAAAAAAGTGTGGAGTGGCAAATTGTAGCTTCTGAAAAAACAAAAACAATGCTTTCTTTATAATTTTCCTACGACATATACGAACAAACAGCAAATTAATGCTTAGCTTTTTCCGTCAAATGTATAAATTGAAAGATTTAAAGCGAAATAACGAGAAAAATTTGCATTTTTCGAAGAAAGCTCAAAGAATCTTTTTTGAAGTATTCAATCAGAGCTTTCAAACAGATAAAAAATGTCTTCCTAGCGTGAAAATTGACCAACTTATGATCAAAATAAGATCAGTACCCGCTTTTTTCTACGAAAACAACCTCCAAAGTACCCCCTAACTAAAATTGATCGCCACCCTTCTGCGATTCTCTTTATATATGTACTATTAATACACTCACGAAGTTTAACCAATTCAAAATGCCTAATTTTAGGAAAATTAAATACCGGTTAAAGAGAAAACGATTTTTTTCAATTTCGTGTTTTTAACCCTATTCTTATATCTCTCGAAATACTAAAGATACGAAAAAAATGATATAGTACTAGCTTTTTCAATGACAAAAATTTCCCTGTGTTTAGATTTTTTGTAAAGTGAATATTCGGCGAGATATAGTCGTTTAACACCTACATTTACGATCGAACATCACCTTAGTCAAGCGCTTTAAACTCTCCCCATTTGAAAATCAAGGGATCTTTCCCCCTCAAAAAAATCTTCAAATTCGTCGACTAAACATTTAAAGCCAGAAATGAGACGTTACCGGTATACTAGACATATTGACAAAATAGTTAAGGCTTTCGCGGCCGATTTTTTCAGTATCACTACTTTTATTCGGGTTTGAAGGCCGTCGTTTTTTGGAATTTCTTCCTGACGTTTCGTTGGCTCGAGTGGCTAGCTTCTTCAGAGGCTCATTCATCTTGAAATTCACTCCGATGACCGAGTCATTTTTTGGAATTTCATCGGAGTGAATTTCAAGATGAATGAGCCTCTGAAGAAGCTAGCCACTCGAGCCAGCGAAACGTCAGGAAAAAATTCCAAAAAACGACGGCCTTCAAACCCGAATAAAAGTAGTGATACTAGACATATTGCCAACCATGGCATTGCATCTTTTTTAGTGTGGAGCTCGATGCTCTCTCTCTCTCTTAGACCCAGTCGGAGTATTTTAGAATGTCCATAATCACAATAGATCTTTGAAAAACACAGTGAACCAGCCCTCAGGATAGATCGGGCAATAATTCTATCGTAACTATCTTTATCATCAGATTACCTACAAATCTCATGTACAGAAGATGCTCGATTTACCTCCACTCATTTATATTTTCAAGACATAAGATGAATTATTCCATTGAATAGAAACAGTTCATGGTAATTATTAAAAAAAATTGTTTTATATGCAATTCCTTGTCCATAGTTTAATATTAATAACTTTTCCCTAAAATAAGATAAATATGACATTGAAAAGAGAGTGATTAGGTACGTAGCTGAAGTGAACGGTTTCAACCCCAGAGATAGTTGATAAGATAATTAGAATATGTACATTTAGGAAAACACTTCGTGAATCTTCGAGTTTTCGAAAAGATGAGAGTAATGAAAAGTTTATAGTAATCCCATATGAACTTCAATACACTAGAGGACTTCAACAGATATTTGATGAAGTGAATATGAAAGTTGCACATAAGACTTCTTACAAATTACAACAGCTTTTTGGTAACCCAAAAGATAAATTAGAAAACTCAGATAAGTCGGGAATTTACGAATTCAGTTGTCAAGATTGCAACAACAAATATATCGGCCAGAGCCGACTAGCTATTGAAACCCGTTTCAAAGAGCATTTCGCACACATGAAATACGGAAGGCTATAGAAAAATCCACATTCTAGACAATGACCACAAAATTAGTGAAAGCAATTTTTAACTGATCAAGCATGTGCATCCCACAAGAATAGTCGATGCATGTGAGAGTCTAGAAATAGCAAAATTTAAAAACAGCATGAATGGTGATAAGGGACTTATCCCTTTCAGCCCGCTTTTCAATATATTGTTGAGAAAGTAATCAGAATAATCAATAATAACAGATGATAGACCAAAAAACTTTGCAGGTAGTGACTGCACTAATTCATTATCGAGAAATTAATTAGAATAAGTAGCAGTAACAAACAAAGTCTATATCCAACCGGAAAACTTTGGGTATATAAACAACTGACCCTAGTCTTTAGATTAAGTATCAATTTTCTTCTCCTGAAGATGCTAACCTTGTAAGCGAAACGCACGTCGAGTGCAAAAATATCAGTTTGGTGTTAGGATAATTGACCTCTAGGAAAAGTTTAAATTTTTTGTTTTACATCCTTTAATACTTTCAATAATCAAACAGGCCTACCAACAAACTACTAAGTCTTAACAGCTAAGCACATCCTAGAACGAATCCGTATCAGCAATAGCTGCTGCCGTTCCCGTACAAAGTCTATTCGAAAACTGGTCTCTAATCCAGATCGATTCGAGTCTGTAGCGACAGGGTATTGCACTGCACTTTGCTGTCTCTCATTTTGGTGTAGGAGAAGGTGAGATCGGCCATCGTGATGGGGCGAAGCGCGTCATGGAATTCGTCATCGGAGTCGTTTTGGGACGTGTTGGGCCGGACGTGCTCGATGTGGTCCCGCAAATAGTCTCTCACTCTGTATACGGAAGCGTTTCGGCACAGCTCCCTCAAGTCTGAGCCGGAGAAGCCATTAGTACAAGTGGCTAGTTCGTCAAAGTTCACGTCTTCTGCTATCGGCTCGTTTTCTAGGATGAGTCTGATTCAAAAATAAAACGCATTATAAGAATTATAATCATATACCGATGATGTCAACTTTGATGAAACTTTCGTCAGAAGAAAGGTGATGAGGGGGTTGAAAGGGGCGCCGTCGTCCCTAGATTCTGGGGAAAAAATATACAAGCATAATGTGTGATCAAGTGGATTTTTTTCCACAAAATTATTTAACTTCCGCAATTGGGTTCAAACTCGAAAGTTCACGTCTTCTGCTATCAGCTCGTTTTCTAGGATGAGTCTCATTCAAAAATAAAACGCATTACAAGAATTATAATCATATTCCGATGATGTCAACTTTGATGATGAAACCTTCGTCAGAAGAAAGATGATGAGGGGGTTGAAAGGGGGCTGCGGCTTCCATAGCTTCTGGGTAAAAATATACATGCATCATGTGTGATCGAGTGGATTGTTTTCAACGAAATTATTTAACTTCCTCAATCGGGTTCAAACTGGATTTTTTTCAAATGCTCAAAATTATGCATGTTTCCCAAAGTGTATAATAATAATAATTTTGATTGTGAACGATGTGAATGCATACATGTGAAAAACTGAATGTAATGGATACAAAATAACAAGGTTAGTCTAAGATGCTATATTCTAGACTGTCTAATTATAATGCACGAGAGACTATTTTGAGTGACAAATGATTTTTCTATATGTATACATATACCCTCATATAAATATATGTATAAATGGTGAAAAAAATATAATAATCGTTTTGATTGAATTTTGAATGAAAGATGAGATGAGAAATTAAAAAAAAGTGAAAAGTGTTTTTTTGCAATGTATGAAATAGTATATTATGTAACGAGGAAGATAAGTAGCCTTGAATAACTGAAGAATAGAAGGTAGATCAAAAATGACTGAAAGACTGAAAATAGTATGGGTACCAATATACTACCTTGAGGGACGCCACTATAAATGAAAAAGTGTAAACTTTTGTATATTAGCACCGAATATAAACTACTTACATTTATGAGCATAGAACTGTAGAGACCTTTTTTGACAACCCTTTGTAATCTATATTTTACTATATTATTTTCAAATCGTTGGCAATATTGATATGAGTCTCAAATCATTCAACTTTGCAGCTTCAGGTACAGAACTACCCAGTTTGATAGGTTATTCCAGAGGATTTGGACATTATGTGAAGTTTTGCGAATATTATATGTTACGTATGCAGTTTTCTTGCGCTTCATAGCATTATTCACTTTATTGTGTATCCTAACAGAGCAATGCCTGTCAGTTGAACTGTCAGTTGAGGATTTACTTTTGTTATATTTGTCTGAAACCTTGTTTCTTTCTGTATCTTTCAAAATTTAGTAAGTATGCAACTTTCAACATGGAAAATGTCTTTAAATATTCAAAAAATGAACAGTTTGTTCAGGCCAGCCTCAACTCACCTACACTGTAGGTTGACGGACTAACACCTATTAGAAAACAACTACTCCCCTGGCTAATACCACGAAGGGCATTGGATTACATCCAACAGGTGTTAGTGTGGGATTCTTCACAGAAGAAATTCCACATATTATGCTCTTGGCGATACACCACCAGAATTGATTTCCAATCATTGGGACGGGACACACTTGCAGACCGGTTTCGGGCTATTTGGCCTCTCGTCAGTGCAAGGCAGTGCCATCATCAACATCAGTCGGTGACTTCCCATGATTAAAAATCATACTCGAGTAGAGCATCTTCCCTAGACCTAGGCTGATACAAACAACAAGCTAAATAGCCGTTGCTGCGCCATCTGCCCGTAGACTAGGTACTAACCAAGAGCATATCCGCATGGTCCCAATTCCTTGTACAAGGAAAATCCGAATAAAATAAATATTCATGGGAATGCTTGAAGACTGGCCTCAAATCAAATATTCAAAAAATGAACAATTTGTTCAGGCCAGCCTCAACTCACCTACACTGTAGGTAGACGGACTAACACCTATTAGAAAACAACTACTCCCCTGGCTAATACCACGAAGGGCATTGGATTACATCCAACAGGTGTTAGTGTGGGATTCTTCACAGAAGAAATTCCACATATGCTCTTGGCGATACACCACCAGAATTGATTTCCAATCATTGGGACGGGACACACTTGCAGACCGGTTTCGGGCTATTTGGCCTCTCGTCAGTGCAAGGCAGTGCCATCATCAACATGAGTCGATGACTTCCCATGATTGAAAATCATACTCGAGTAGAGCATCTTTCCTAGACCTAGGCTGATACAAACAAGCTAAATAGCCGTTGCTGCGCCATCTGCCCGTAGACTAGGTACTAACCAAGAGCATATCCGCATGGTCCCAATTCCTTGTACAAGGAAAATCCCGTCCCAATGATTGGAAATCAATTCTGGTGGTGTATCGCCAAGAGCATATGTGGAATTTCTTCTGTGAAGAATCCCACACTAACACCTGTTGGATGTAATCCAATGCCCTTTGTGGTATTAGCCAGGGGAGTAGTTGTTTTCTAATAGGTGTTAGTCCGTCAACCTACAGTGTAGGTGAGTTGAGGCTGGCCTGAACAAATTGTTCATTTTTTGAATATTTGATTTAAAGCCAGTCTTCAAGCTTTCCCATGAATATTTATTTTATTCGAAAATGTCTTTGTATCACATGGTAGCAGCTTTACTACTAAAGCAACATTGATAACCATAAGACAAACGATAAGATACCAGACATAGCAAATTCCATGTGGAAAGAAATAAATAATTGAGGGACATTTATCAACCTGTGTAAATGCTTCTACTTCCAAATCACCTTTTTAAAAAAAAGCAACTACTTACATCTACACATTTCACTCGTTAAGATTCTTTTATTTTATTTTCCAAAAACAAGTTTTCATTTTCAAAGTAGAATAGGAAAATATCAGTAGTAGTAAAGCATAAAATAAAAAAAATTGGTACTTATTTGAGTGTCCATTGTAATAGAGTAGTTGGTAGTACCATAATATTGAGTTATTTTTATTTATAAACTGTATTCATGATATTCCGGCACACTACAGTAATGTTTTTCAAGGAGAAAATAACAAACATTCTTATACTTTTCATGAATCGACATGATTTTAAAATGGCAAGGTAAGTGGTTGAATTACCTGTCAAAATGAAAAAGAAATTGAACAAAGATTATTAGAGCTTTGTGAAAATGTTGCACATAAATTCTAAGCTAGCCAATATGTTTCTTTATTCACATACTCATATTCAGTCAGTTCAAATATGAATATATCATGATCATGTTCAGAAATAACTTGAAATGATCATTTCTATTTTGAAAAGTTTTGCAAGTACTGAATTATCCACCACATAACCCAACAAATCACCTGCATCCAATAACAACCACATTTTTTTTCTAGAGGAACATTCTTGATGGATAATTTGAATTTTTTTTGCTATTGTACCTGAACGATTTCATCATGTGTGACATTGTATTAGCTGGAACAAACTAGGGAATTCAAAGTTATCATACTTGGCAACATAACTTGCTTTATCTGTTCAAAAAAAAATTTTTGAAAAAACTTTCGAGAAATCAATCAAGAAACAAAAGTTTTGAATATTTTTCTTTATATTTACTCAATTTGAATTTCAGATAAAAAAATTATCAGTCATGAATAAAAATTTTTAAATACAATCTATTCATTCATTCTGAAACACTGTCAAAGGTTTGGAAAATTTTGCAGTGCCCCACATTGAAATAACATATCTGCTATCGTTTCATGTGAAAAATGTTCAAAATCATTGTATAGTTTCCATACCTTATGATTTCCCTGCGTTGTCCAAGATTGGGCATGGGTACATGGAATGTAGCTGGCATTCTCCTCAAAATAGCCCTGTCCAAATCTTGCGGTCTGTTAGTTGCCCCCATAATGATTACTGTACAACTGGGGTCAGTGATGAGACCATCCCATAGGGACATAAACTGTGCTTTCATCATGGCAGTGGCTTCATGATCTGTACTGTTACGAGCCCTCAGGAAGGAGTCAATCTCATCGATAAATATTATACAGGGTTGAATTTTAACAGCAAGAGTAAACACAGCTGCTGCCAACTTCTGGCTCTCACCATACCATTTGTCAGTGAGTATAGAGAGGTCAAGATTTATAAAGCGAGTACCAGCTTCTCGAGCAGTAGCTTTTGCAATAAGAGTCTTGCCACAACCTGGTGGTCCATGCAGTAGTACTCCTATAACAATGAATAGTGGGAATATTGCTTAAGAAATAAACTGGGAAGGTAAAAATTCAGTAGTCATAACTCCACTTAGAATAAATAGCTGTCAGCCTAATTATTCAAGGTCAAATAGTATTGAAAGCTAGGGGAATCCCAGAAAGTTGTATGTAATATAATATACCTTTTGGAGGAGTTGTAAGTTGTGAGAATGCAAACAGTTCCTTCTTCTGAATGGGCAGTATAACAGTTTCTCTGAGCTCCTGGATGAGTTCCTTCAGCCCTGCAATGCTTTCCCATGTGACTTTGATGTCTTGTGGGTGAACCAAATGAGCTGCTATCATCAGCTCATAATCGTTGAGTTTGTCTACAACCAATGGAGCATTTCCTGTGCTGGTCAGCCTAAGTAGAACGATGTTAAATGAATTAGTATAGTTGTGGGAAATGCAACATCACACAATACCTTCTCAGTTGTTCCTCTGCTCGTTGCTTTGCCTTCTTCTTGCTTTTGTTGGTAGGATCGACTTGGTTCATTATCCATTTGATACTCAGAAAAGTAACAGCAGACACCAATGTTAATCTTACAACAAGACCGATTATTTCATTTTTTGTAAAAGCTGTGTCTGCCATTTTTTAAAAGATGGTATACCAATAAATAGTTGAATTTCACCGACCTTTCAACGGACCATGAGAGTATAAAGAAAAGCAATAAAAATAGTTATACCCAACGTTGAAAACCCTTACTTGCACTAAATAATCATTTTAGAAATTTTCATTTAAATTTAAATGAATTGTGAATCAAATGGCACCGTTTGACAATTGACAGTGACAAATCAGAACTAATGTTCTGTCGATTCAAGTTATAAAGCAAAAGATGGATGACGCACGCGTTGTGGCTGTTCCTCCTGACGGTGGCTATGCATCCGGTATAGGGACGGAAACAAATTTTTTTTCATTCGTTCTTTAAACTGGTCATCCATCAGATTAGCTGTACTACATCTAATGATATAAGAAGACGAGCCGCTGAAATATAATAATCCAGTTCATTCCGACTTAAAGCGAATGAAGGAGGAAAATTTACGTGACCATCAGGTTGAATTCCATGCGAATGAAAGATATATGTGTACCTAAAATAATATATATATATATATATATATATATATATATATATATATATATAATTCTTGGGAGCAATAAACGTTATACTTATTAAAAAAAGAAATAGTTATACCAATATATCGTTAGAAAATCAAAATGTATTTACTTCTAGGTGAATTTAACATTCGACCATATGAAAATCAAATAATTTATTTCAAATACGACTAAATTATAGAAATGAATATGTATCATTCATTTGTTCGAATACTGATAGACAATACTGAAGATATAATAACCCTACCGAATAATCCTGCAGAATCCCGCGAGTATCCCGCCAATTGATATGATTAACTTGCTTGAGACATTGCTGGAAAGGAACAATACCAATCCGATCGTAAAATAGGAAACTTTGGAACTGCTCACAGTGTGCTTGTCATCCTGTAATGGCATGAAATGGGGAACCCAATAAGTCCCCTTAGCAGGGATTTTGATTCCGTTGATAGAAAACTTCGTTTATTGGTTTAGGTAAGATGCCTTGAAACCCGATATGTCGATGACATACTAGTTTATAGCTAATCAGGTTTCTTTTTCTCGTGAAAAGACTTCACTCTTCCATCGTATTTACTATGGGGATGAAAGAAAATTGTGCTATTAACTATTTGGATTTGACATTAACAAGAATAAATTACAAACATGATTTTGCGGTTTATCGCAAACCATCCCACAAGGACATAGTCATTTACAATACTTCTTGTCGCCGATATCAGCAAAAGGTAGGCGCATTCAATAGTATATTATTGTTGAATGTCCTTTTATCTGATATATGAATTATGTTGAGGAACTTAATATAATAAAACAGACTGACAATGGCTACGAGGGTAAGTTAATAGAGGAAGAAAGTGTATATAGTCAGGCCTGTCAGTGCCTGAGTTGTTGTATTGAGGCCAACCAAACGTGAATATTTCATTGTTCTTGGAAAATGAAGAAATCAACACGGCGTTTCGTACGAATAATAATACGTTGGAAATGGACATTAATAATAAACACAAAAATGAAGCGTCACAGAGATCAGGAGTTTATGAATCCCGATGTTCTATGTAGTTCAAAGAGGAAGTTCATTCAAGCATGTATGAGAGACCTTAGAACTAGTTTTCAAAACACTCTTTGAGAGTTTGGAAATTAATAGAGATGCAAATTCAGAATATTCATTGAATTGAATTGAATATTTTTATATGTAGGTAAAGAACTGAATCGAAAACATTTGGTGGTTTACACGATGAAATTGCAAAAACCAATTTTTTGTAGCAAAATTATATTTATTGCTGAACTATGGAAGTATTTGACAGCAGTGAATAATGTCTCGTTATTCACTAGTGAAACATGGGTATCATTAAGGTCTAGCAAACGGACGTATAATGGGTACATTATACAAAGGGCGTGGATAAAATCCTTTTTTCGCAGTCATAACTAACTATATCCCTATAAGGTCGGGCTGTAACACGTCAGGTTAACTGCGGTTCAAGTAAACCGAGGTCAGTTGCTAAGCATCAGCCAAAAGAATCGTTTGTTGCTTGACAACGGAACTCGGTTTACTTGAACCGCAGTTAACCTGTCGTGTTACAACCCGCCCCAAAAAATGCTAATGCTTGTGGATCATGAAATCAGTCGGTGTCGGTAATATAAACCACTGTTTTTGGTGCGCTGTCGGCTGTCACTGCTGTCGCATCGCTCTTCTCTGTTCTTGTTACGTTATGTTTTCGTCTCTCTTCAGTATCTTATTTCCGTGAGGGATAGAAGTAATTCGATCAATCTGTGCGATTTCTGGGAGCTAGACAGAAGACAAAAGACTCGAGGAAAACGAAACGGGAAGGGGGTGAATTTAATGCATTTTGACAGTGCTCGGTGTTCTTGTTCTATATTCTTCATAAAATCTTTATGAAAAGTTGTAGTTTGTTTAAAATTACAAAAAATGAACGTGGTGTAGTTTTTCTGTGATTTAACAGTGCAATTTTCATTCGAGTGCACTTATATATATCGAAATAAGGAACTTCTGAAATGCTGGAAATGTCCGACATTTCCACCTGATGTAAACATTGTTCCATTGAAATTTTTCAATGTGTTGAGATCACCTTATCCCGGTGTTTACCTAAAATACTACTGTAGTAGGAAATATTTCGATTCAGCTCTTTCGATGTCGCAATGTCTTTTTATACAGAAAGTCCCAAACTCGAAATTGATAATATCGCGTGTAGAAAACTCCAAGAAGCTGAAGATATTTTATGGGTCAGTGTTTTAGTGGTGGAAGATCCCAGAATAGATTTCATCAAAAAGGTAATTGAAAAATAGTTTATTCTGTTCTTTATCGATTCACAGTCATTTTAGATGTGGTTGTTGAGCTATTCAGTTCTTGTGGGCTTCCAATCAGTTAAAGAGATAAGTTCCATTTCAAAAAAGAATCCAATAAGAGTAAGTTGCAAGAATGCTCAACAATATTAGAGTTTGATATCTATATTATTGGAACAAATGTTTAAAAATGAATTGAAGTTTTTCTGAGTTGCTCTATGCAGATTAAATTTTTAAGCTTCAACGAAGGTCAATCTAATTCTTACCCTTGTCATATAATTCCCTTATTCATTATATGCAACACCAAAATTTTCAGAAAAATCAGCAAAAATTTCAAAGAATTCTGTTGGAAAACTGTTTCCACATTTTGAAATATCCACTTTGTGTACCCCAAAGTAGTCTCTAAGCTGGAAAATTGAGCAATGTTCTGATATACACCAGAAGAAAACATGTCAGGTTCAAAATATTCCCACCGGATTTATGCATTATTTTCAAGTAATAAGCTCTAAGTAATAATCTGTAAGAAGTTCAACGTTCACTTTTCAATGGGAAAAATTATGCACTTGCCATAAGAAAGTGGAATGATTACTATCTGATACTTGGAGCTTATTACTTGAAACTACTTCATAAATTCTGTGCTAGAGTATGAGTTTATGCAAACTCTTCAATAGGTATATTCTATTCTCAATATATTTCCAAAATATTTCTCTAAATGTAGTAGAGATGAGATAATTATTATTATTTTTAGACAAGTTTTATAATTGTTATTACACATTCACTGGGATAATAGAAGCATCTTGAATTTTTGACTCAATTTTAATTATTCTTGAGGCAATATAATACCCTGTTCATTAAGACTATAAATGATTTGAGGCATTTTGTGTTCTGTCAGCTTAACAGTTAACATTTTATATCCTGTTTCGGCTAGTTTCAAAAATTTCCCCATTATCTTGCTACCTATTTCTGAAAAAAATCTGGAAACTGCTTCAATTGAAATATTCATGAAATACCAATAATAAGCAAAAATGAAATGATACAATATATTAATAATGATGTGGAGACAATCAAACCCACTGTATAGGTAGGTGTTTATAGTAAAATGAAATAATACTAAAATCGAGACTAAAATCAACAAAATCACCTACAAATTAATGCAAAATTTTGTGATATTGAATATATAATAATAATAATAATAATAATAATATTTATTTGCATTTCAAGCATGATAACATTGGTAATTTACAATATAACACAAACCAAAAAAATACAAGAAATACAAAAAAGACTGAAAACAACATGTTTCCTATGGAAACTGCTGGTCTTAGTTCCAGCCTTGAGAGGGGAGAATGAGCATAATTATAATAAAAAAAATAAGAAATGTTTGTACTACCTAATTATGGAATACAAATAATACCCCCGGAGTGGTGGAAATGGTACCCAAGAACTAAAAAGTAATAATGAATAATAAACTGATATAAAGAATGTGAAAAGTCATGAAAACAATGTTAATTGTCAGAAATTTGTTTCAGGTAGAGATGATTTTTGTATTGTCTTTTGAACGAAGATATTTTACTTTTTTTCACTTCATTTGGTAGATTATTATATAGATTATAGATGTAGCTGAACGAACGACGATAAAGAGTGGTACTTCATATATATATATATGAAGTAAGTGAATTTCACATATTCTTTTTATTTGTTTTCTTTAGAACATATGTAGGTACCATAGGAAGAGTAAGTTATTTATAAGTTGAATTGGCCTGTTTGAATCCGCCTTTATTCTGTCAATTTTTGAGTTATTGGAAAATGAACTGAAAAAAAAAATCATGAAAATTAATTAATTCTTTTTAGTATAAGTAGAATATTACACAAAAAATGTGATTCTATGCCATTTGAGGGGGAAAGCTAATTATTGGTGGAAAATGTTGAGTTAGGTGCCAGAAACAACCCATTGAAATTCCCACCTACCCCAATCCATGTACTTTTTTTTCTGTGGCACGTTTTACTCCAAAATCAATTTTTCGCGGTTATCTCGAGATAATGAACTTATAGAAAAAATGTTTCAAATCCCAAATTGTTCCTCGTGAAATTCTACATAGAATATACTACTTGGAAGTTAGTCTAAGCCTAATCTTTGACCAATAAGCTTTGTGAGAGATGAGCAGTTTCATAATTTTGGCATATATCCCAGAATCAAACACCTGTGGGAAAAAATTACGTGCTTTAAAAGCAGTTGAAAGTTGTTGAGATTTATATATATATATACATCTATATACATCTCCAAGTGGTTGATAAAATATGAACATTTATGCATTTCATTAATCAGGATGAGCATTTAAAAAACGAAACAGATCGAATATCTTTAAAAAACATGTGTTGAGAAAAAATTGCAAAAGCATGTCTTTTATTCAAATGGAGACATCTTCCTATTACAACCTCATCTGTATTAACTCTCCCCCCCACCTCTTGGTCACTATCACCCCAACAATTTGAATAAGGAAAGTAGCAAGTGAGACACATCAAATAAAAGATAAATTCATAAGGATGTCAGCCATATCAATTTTCACTTCCTAACTTTTTTTTATATTCGCGTATAATTATTATGTGGGAAACCAATACTAAACATTTTTTTATTCTATGCAAGAAGTCATTACGTGATGATCAACCACTTTTATAACACCAAATTTCTTCCTACAGTCTTCAATTCCGAGATACATGCCAAAACTATGAAACCGCTCATCTCTCACAAAGCTTGTTTGCTAAAGATTTGGCCTAACAGGAACTAACTTTCAAATAGTCCATCCTAGGAACAATTTCGGATTAGAATTTTTTTCCTATGAGTTCATTTTTCCGAGATAACCCCGAAAAATTTGTTTCGGGGGGCTGAAACGTGCCACGGAAAAAAAAGCACAAGATTTGGGGAGTGGAACATTTATTGGGTTATTTCTGGCACCTAACTAACTCAACATTTTACACCAATAATTAGCCTGGACTAATGGTATTCACTTGAACTTTTATAAATAATTATTTCATATCTCGAAGGAATAACTCTCGAATGGAAATATGCAACTGACAATATCAGGAATTTCTTTATGTTGCTTACTTTGTTTATTAAAATCTCAGTTCTCACAGATTGAGTGTTTTGACCCAAATATAAGTCGATTCGCCAAAAGCACCCTCTACATCCATGATATTGTAACTACAACTTTTCCTAATTTTTTGTCTTTCAGAAAATGCTGCGAGTTCCGACCCATCTCAATCTTCGTCAATAACGTCTTATAAGACGACTTCCTACTGCTACGTGAAAAAACAATCCGTGAGACTTGCCAATAGGGGAATGGCTGCGTCATTCTCTACTATGAACATTACGAATCCCCTCAAAGGACTAGTTAGTAAAAGAAGAAACCGATACAAGAAGGATGGATTCAATTTAGATTTGACATGTATCCTTTTGTTTATGTGATTCGCTTCATTCATATGAATATCTTTCTGGTTCCGAAATTGCAATCAGTATTTCAAGCGGTTGAGCATTTGGTTGTGCTGAATTTTGCCATACCCAACGAAGAACTTTTTAAAATTGAAGGATTATCTTCAAATTTCAAGTACTTGGAACAAATATTTACCATGTACCCTGAAATGAATGTAGAACTCACCTCAAATAATGTTCACTTCATATACTGTCCTGAACTTCTGGGGTAAAAAGATATAACTGATAGAATTCACTTCTGGAATCCATTTTTTGGGTTCTCCCTCCCCCAGAAATGAAAATGAAAAATCTTAAGTTCTTATAATATCTGTTTTTCAGGAAAAATGTTACCTTGCCCCGATACTTAACTGCAAAATTGAGTGTCTATTTTGTCAGTTAGGTATCGTATTTTTATTAATTTGGAGATTTGATTAACGAATTTATAGAAAAAAAGCGTATACTTCCCCTTGGCAACGTTTCAGAAACTAGTATTACTGAGACACCAAAGTGTTTGAGTACTTATGCTGTTGTTTTGAATGCTGAAATTTAACTGCATTGAATCAATCATCGTTCTTTATGAATTCCATCATCAAGAAAATGTCTACTGATGGTAAATTCTTTGATTATGCTCT
Source organism: Zygogramma bicolorata (assembly GCA_032362365.1). Taxonomy (NCBI): domain Eukaryota; kingdom Metazoa; phylum Arthropoda; class Insecta; order Coleoptera; family Chrysomelidae; genus Zygogramma; species Zygogramma bicolorata. The sequence continues at coordinate 290,057 of JAVJAQ010002483.1, forward strand.
CACAAACCCGTCTGAAGGCATTTTTATGATTACAAAACACAAATGCACACAATGATTTACATTGAAAATACAAGTCCAACTAATACAAAAACCACGATTCAAATGTAAACAAACTGTCATCGATATAAGTTCTGACGTCAGAGTGCATTTTGATTAGAATGGAATAGAATAGAATTTATTCATCTATGAAAGTAATACATAGTTGTACAAAGCCAATACCATGTCCACTTTATAAGACTAGTCAAAACAAAAGTTGTCAGGTATAAACAAACGACATTCACATAAAACAAATAAACAAACATACATTTAATTTTTATATTTGGTACTATTACCTAAGATTGGAAATATTCATCTATGGTATAAAATGCATTTTTTGACAGATGAGTGTATAGGAGTTATTTGAATGTTTTGTATTCACTGAAATTATCTTCATGTCCATATTTATTCTTGAAATGATTATAAAACGAAATACCTCTATACATGTGAGAATTTTGTCCAATGGTCAATCTTGAGAAAGGTTGATGCAAGTTTTCCATTATTCGAGTGTTATATTCATGATAAAAGTCATTTGTTGGTATATCCCTTATGTGATTTTTTATATATAAATTTGTATTGAATATATAAAGCGATGGAACTGTCATGATCGATAATTCAACAAATAATGGCCTACATGATGATCTCCTACTTATTCCTTTCATGCATCTCATAATTCTTTTTTGCATTCTGAATATTTTATCAGTATAACCTGAACTTCCCCAGAATATTAAGCCATACGACAGATTTGACTGCACTAAACCGTAGTAGACCAGCAGCAATATGTCGAAGGACATGGTATTTCTCAGCTGCCTCAGTACAAAACAAGTCTTACTAAGTTTGGTATGTAATAAGTTTATGTGACTTTCCCAACTCATTTTATGATCAATGCAGAGACCCAGAAATTTAGTAAATGAAACCTGTTCAATCTCATTGTTATTTATTTTTATCAGAGAGCTCGAATCATACTTTATGTTTTTAGGAAGGAATGATATGAAGTTGGTCTTATTAATGTTTATTAGTAAGCCATTTACAGTGCACCATGTGTAAAACTCATTGGCAACAGTATTGGCTGTATTCAGTGCTACATCCAAGTTTTTTTTAGATATCATCATAGTGGTATCATCCGCATACACGATCTTGTGAGCTTCTTCACACGATTTCTATTTGAATTAATTGATTATTGCTTCCTTTCAATTCCATATTCAAAAAATATACAGAATTGTTGCTTTGAAATGGGTTTGGCCTTTCATGTTTATATTCAACTATATTATTACACAGGATTTTCTTTGTATTGATGCTGATGAAAACACTAAATAGGCATGTTCTTGATAAAAATTCATGATAACGTAATGCAAAATACTGAAAAAGCTATTTTGTTTTTTCGATAATGTTGAATAGTCGAAAAGTTACCAACTTACATTTTCCCAATTTAAATATGGCACCATTTAACGTCATCTATGACCTAATTTTCAAACAACATGTTCAAGTGAAAAACGAAAGTCAAAATATGTCTAGTTTTTGACAAAAAGCTCCAATTGGTATCTTTAACCAATTTTAACACATTTTAGTTTTTTCTGAAATTCCATTTCAACACCAATTTTCATGAGTCTTGATATGAAGTAGCAGTTTTTGAACTAACTTTGAATTAGATATTTGAATGTTGAAGGAAAATTGTGTTTTAGAAGAATAAATATGTGTGAAGCAGTGAAAAAAATTTCTTTTTGAAGTTTTTAGATAACTAATCAAATTTTGTTTTTCACTCCAACTAGGCTTTCAACTATAGCTTCATATAGGTATGTCGTTATAGTCTCGCCATATTGAATTTGGAAAAATGGTTCCTACGCCGACATTTTGAATGAAAATAACCACTTCTTTTATGTTGTTGAAAAGATCAATCCGTGTTCTATTGATTGGTCTGTCAAACATAGAGTTTCATTAAACATTTTTTTTAACTGATGTCTACCTTCTGTCAAATCGAAAATAATGTTCAAATGTTTCACTGTTAAAAATATCAGACTCATTGGCTTCGTTCAGCGGTGCTCAACCGTTGAGTGATGTGCCAACTTGTTCGGCTGAACGGACCGCTGCACCATTGATCACTCGAAACCGTTGAGCAGCGGCTCAACACGTTTAGTAATTATTCTCAACGGTTGTGCACCGCTGAACGAAGCCAATGATTCATACTCTTATTCCAAACATCAATTTTCTAATTCTACAAAAAATGGTTGTGTGTACAATTATTTCTTTGTCACCTAGCTTACTAAAATTATTTTCTTTAGAAAATGAGGAAACGGAATAGCTTGCTGATTTAAAGAAAAATGATTGACCTAATTTTTTCCTACGGACATTTTTATGCTCATTTGATTTGATATGTAATCTTGTCCATATCATACACTTCAACATTATGTTAGGTTCTGTATAGAGGATTTTTTTTTCAGTATTCATAGATGATTGAATAGACTAGCAATAATTCTTTTCGAATATAATCTTCCTACAGATTTTTAGGAATTTGGGAAGTATTCATAGTTGTTAGGGAGTTGGGATTAATACTCATTCTATTCTGTTCTGTTCTGTTGCACATGCTTCTTTCCTTGCAGTCATGAAAATACCACCGGCTTCACGCAAACAAGTGCATTATTTGGAACAAACCTATTTCAGTATGGTTTATATTTTAAAACACTTGACATAGTCAGTGGGCATACTTGAAGACTGGCGTTAAATCAAATCATCTTTCGAACAATCTGTTCAGGCCAGTCTCAAATTACCTACACAGTAGGTTTCGGCTGGCACCTGTCAGAAAACAACTACTTCCCTGGCTAATACCACGAAAGGCATTGAATTATATCCGACCAGGTGCCAGTGCAGGTTTCTTCACAGAAGTAAATCCTGCATTTGCTTTCGTCGATACAAATGAAGGAATTGATTTTCAATTATAGGGACGGACACACTTGCAGACCGGTTTCGGGCTATTTGGCCACTCGTCAGTGCAAGGCAGTGCCATCATCAACATAAAGTCGATGATTTCCCATAATTAAAAATCAAACTCCTACACGAGTATCAAGCCCCGGCCAAAGCTGATGCGAACAACGAAGTTATTACGCCATCTACCAATGGACGAGGTATTCCAAAAGCAAACCGAATTCGCCCATTCCTCCTGCGAGGAAAATGTAAAAACACTTGACATAGTCAGTGGGCATACTTGAAGACTGGCGTTGAATCAAATCATCTTTCGAACAATCTGTTCAGGCCAGTCTCAAATTACCTACACAGTAGGTTTCGGCTGGCACCTGTCAGAAAACAACTACTCCCCTGGCTAATACCACGAAGGGCATTGAATTATATCCGACCAGGTGCCAGTGCAGGTTTCTTCACAGAAGTAAATCCTGCATTTGCTTTCGTCGATACAAATGAAGGAATTGATTTTCAATTATAGGGACGGACACACTTGCAGACCGGTTTCGGGCTATTTGGCCACTCGTCAGTGCAAGGCAGTGCCATCATCAACATAAAGTCGATGATTTCCCATAATTAAAAATCAAACTCCTACACGAGTTGAAAATCAATTCCTTCATTTGTATCGACGAAAGAAAATGCAGGATTTACTTCTGTGAAGAAACCTGCACTGGCACCTGGTCGGATATAATTCAATGTCCTTCGTGGTATTAGCCAGGGGAGTAGTTGTTTTCTGACAGGTGCCAGCCGAAACCTACTGTGTAGGTAATTTGAGACTGGCCTGAACAGATTGTTCGAAAGATGATTTGGTTTATATTTGGTGAATATTCAGTCCTTCAGTAACAAATATATGGCTTTGAGCAGTGGCGAATCCAGGAGGGGTCTGTAGGGCAAATACTCTGCCCTGGCCGATTTCACAAATCCTAAAGGCTCTTCAGAATTATAAAAACCTCTTTATACTACCATTTTACTGTCAAAAATTTTCCATACTGATGTGAATAAGACGATTATGGTCTTTAACAAGATGCATTTAATTTAATCAAATCCTCTCAATCTGGGAAATGAAATTAAGAGCTTACATTTTTTGACAGCAGGTGGTGATTAAAGTTCTGAATTCATAGTATGAGAAAAAAACTCGATTTCGTTAGGATTCATGCCATCGTTATTTTGAGAAATTATGTAACAGGATTTGAAAATTACCAGAAACGATTCGCAGGTACTGTGGCGTTACCAGATTCATTAAATGTGCAATCTCTCATAATGGTTATTTCGATTAAACTTGAAGAATGCGAAATATCGAGAGTTTAGGCTTACGATTCCACAACGCACCGAGGTTTTCATACATCTTGGTCGTTAAAACCATTTCCAAATCAGTTGGTAGCAGTTTCTAGGAACACTTATAATGCCTAGGTGGTGATGACTTCAATATCTTATATCATTTGACCTAATTACTCTCGAGATAATCCGTATAATTATGTGTTGAAGAATTTTATGATTATTGGCAATACTGACCTTCTCAAAGTTATTAATACTATATTGTTGTTTTCCTCAGTGCAGTTTTATGGCTAAGTGTGCACCGTTCAGTTTCCTGCATATTAATTTTACGTGTTTAACCTAGTTCAGTTCAAGTGGGACTCTATGAGACGTGTCATAACAATAGAATAATTAATTATTTTTAGCTGAACGGCCATTCCAATCGTTGTTGTGTACATACAATCAATTTACTCGGTTCGATTCTTTATCACTGACAAAAAACAATGACATTTGTGTCAAGTACAAGTGAAACTTCAGCAGAATTATGAAATGGGGTTTATTTTTAAATGAACATTATCCGGTTCATTTCCTGATTAATTTTTAGAAAACACCATTTTTGTTACTGAGAACTAAGATGTGGCATTAAGGTAACAGAAAATTGACAGAAATACTTTTTTCAATTGATTTCTAACTGTTCATAGAAACTTATGTTTTTTATCCTGAATTGTTCGAATCGTATCTTCAGCACTATTGAGTATCTGAAGTTCAAAAGGGTGTCCTGTTCGCAGTCCTATCACTTAGTTTGATCCTAATAATATCATGATTGTCCAATTTTTTGATTGTCGAAAGATAGAGTTTCATCCGATTTTTTGTGACAGATTGATTCTCGGAATTACCTATCTTCTCCTTCTGAAGATGCTAACCTTGATAGCGAAATGCGCGTGGAAAGCAAATAGTATTAGTTTGTTATTGAGGTAATTGAACTGTAGAAAAAGTTTCAACTTTTACACCAAAGGTTCCAATGTCATCGTTTATTTATGGGTTTCCATATCGCAAAAACCGTTTACGATGCTCTTATTGAATCTCAGCTACAATATGGAATACCGTTTTGGGGAGCAAGCAACTCATCCCTTCTCTCTTCTGTGTTGATATTACAGAAGAGGGCACTTAGGTGTCTTTGTAAAGTCAAACCCAGAGTATCATGCAGGAATTTGTTCGCTACCAATAGAATTTTGACAGTCATCGCACTTTTTATCCTTGAGACGGTTGTCTTATCTATAAACATAAATTGAAGTTCAACTTTGTTTCTACTCCATATGCTACTCGTAATAGCATTTATACCTTTAGACTTCCTATCCCGACTTCGAATCTAATTAGAGACGCTATGTACTATAATGGTGGTAAATTGTTCAATCATTTTGATTATTTTTTTTTCTCATCATCGATATTAATATTATTATATACTTTTCTTCTACATTTCTATTCAATCTACTTTCACTTGTATTTCATTAAACCTTTACTTTAGGTTGCCGTATTAAAAGTGTCTTTTTATTATCTCTGTGAGCTCTGGTGGAAGAACAGAAACAAGATGCATCCTATTTCTGAACCAGCAGCCATTTATTTGCCTGTATTTGTATACCTGGTAAATAATAAAAAATTTATTATTATTATTTACCATTAGAAATAAGATCTGCAAATCTGAGCAACATCCATTTCAAAAAGGCGGTAAAACACCTACTTGTTGACAGACCCTATTATAGTTTGGAGGAATAGTTTAGTGAATCTTTTTGAGAATAATTTTTGTTGATTTATTATTTATGACCTGTTACTTTACATTACAGTGTTTTATATAAGTATACATTTTTAATACTATTTTATTATATCTACATTTGTATCTCTTGGACTTCGTCAATAAGATGCAAATCTTCAGACAATAAAGTATATTTTGATTTGATATAGAGAGGATAGTCAGTCAATCATATGAAGACATCATTTGATGGAATGGATACTACATACAGATGGCATTAATGAAATCGTTTCGTCATGTTTTTTCTTACTTTTTCTTGTGGACGTTGTAGCTAGAATCGCACATTTTCCTGATTCCTTATACATTATGTCATAAGATGACAATAATTTCAGAAACAGAAGTTGCAGTTTTTGAAATTTTGGAATATGGTTAAATTTATTACTAATTTAATGATGCACAAGTGTTCATGGTTGACGTCTACATAAAAAGTGAAAAAACACTAAAAATTTGGTAATTATCCGTTAAGCGGGCTCCATCGTGAAATTAAAAAATTTTTGGTGGAACTTACGTATTTCGGCCTCCTGAACAAAAAATTCTAATAGAGTTTTTGGGGCTTGCAACTAGTTTCGGAGATACGGCCCCCCAAAGAGAGGAAATCGGGGTTTTACGCCTATGTTTGTTTCTCAGCCAATTCCGCTCGAAATTCCTCCTTTCTATCAGGACAATATACTCATTCTATATATCCTTCTTCATGCACGTTCTACTGTTTTGCTAACCTCGAATTTCTATGACGATTTACCTATTAGAGTTTTGTAGTGAAAATGGAAAAATGCTTATAATTCTGTTGGAAAGTGATGAAGAAGGTGGTATAGAATGTGTATATTGTGCTGATAGAAAGAAGGATGAATTTCGAGCGGAATTGGCTGAATAAACAAACATAAATGTCAACCCTGAAAACCCTGTTTTCCTGTCTTTGGGGGGCCATATCTCCGAAACTAGTTGCGAGCCCCAAACACTCTATTAGAATTTTTTGTTCAGGAGGCCGAAATACGTAAGTTCCACCAAAAATTTTTCAATTTCACGATGGAGCCTGCTTAACGGATAATTACCAAAAACTGTAATAGTCAAACAACTTCAAAGTGCTAACCTTAATTATCAATAGTTGTCAAAGTGGTGTGAATTGGAATTTTCTTGAATTTGGCGCTGCGATATTGATTTGAAATCCCAATACATGGGACAGTCTTTGTTTCAAAGCCTACTTAGCTTTTCAAATTTTCAAATAATTTGCCGCGCCTGGTTCTCTGGTTGCCTATCTTAGATACAGGTAGTTCATATTGAAGCCAACTACTGAAATAATTATAAATCAACAGTTTCAAGCTTTCGTTGCAAAATAGCTAAATTTTGTTTTAAAAAAATGAAAATACGAGAAATATTATAATTAGATTAATGTAAATCGACTTACGAGATATAAGTACATATCTCTGATAACGTTAATTCAAATATGAATTAGCTCAGTTTGTAGAGTACCTGGTAAGATAACCGCAAGGTTGTGGGTTCGATTTCTGGTGTCAACACTTTTTTCCTTTTCTTTATTTTTCATAAATAATCAGTTTTTAAAACAGTTTTTATCTAAATGATATCAATAAGGAAGAGTAATTATTGATAATTACATCTGTAAATCTGAGTATTCACCTGTGTAGAAAGTACTTTCCGCACGGCTGTCAATAAGCCGTCAAAGACGTGAATCCTGTAAGATTTACAGATGCAATTATTCATTGCTTCCCCCCCCCTATTGTTATTGTTTATATAAAAACCAGACTGATAGCTAATTAATTATTATTATTCATAAAAAATATAGAAAAGAAAAAGAAGTATTGTATTATAAGTACGTACTCATTGTCACATTTTCAAATGAACGTTAATTATCGTTATTTCCTCATTTCCCTATAAAAGTCATTGCAAATTAATTCGCACTTTCTATAGAAACAATATTCAAACATAGACTGATCCAAAAAAAAACTTGAGATAAGTCAGGCAACTCAATATACTGGTTGTTGTGTATTCACAGTTCACACAACAATAATGTCCATTCAACATTTATATTATAAATTTCAAGTATTTATTACAAAAATCATTACATTGAAACAACGATTTTGGCCAGCGCCTTTAAATCTATATTCATCAATAGTCAACTGCAAGTACCCCTCTAGGGATTGTCAGCTGTCAGGTTGCTGTTAAGGTGATAGTGTAGTGTATATTACATATACAAGATCTGATATTTGCGTACTGTTTAATTGAATAGGTGGTCGCAGAAAAAATAGTGTAAATTATTTGTACAAGAGTGGATATAGTCAATATCTATTCGAGTTGTATAGTTGATTTTTTCTTCGACCAGGTAAATATTTCTGAACTCTCTTTCAAGTATCATATTGATAATCAATTTTACAGTATTCTTTCGTTATTTATGAAAAATTCAAAGAAAAGAAGCTTCTTTAAATTCCATATTGAACGATAAAAATTAAGTAAGTATAATGTCAAATTGAAAAAAAGACAAAAAAAACGGTTTTGCTGAGACTCGAACCCACGACTAATTGGATCGTCTCAGTTGCACGGGCTTAGTCAGATTTTGGTATCAGGGGGGGGATCAAGAAAATAAAAAGACCAAAAGTACATAAAATAACCCTTATATTCATAAGAAAAATAAAAATGCGGGGAAACTTTTTTTTGAGCAGTGATACAGTATAGACTATATACATAATAAACTTCTCTATAGACTATAAAAAAATAACGTTCTCTTAGGCTTGAAAAAGTCTTTTCTGGGGTATGGTAGCCAATATTTGCAACAATGTGTAAATATTTGGATATAGTCTGCCTTTTGTTTTAATTTTATGAATGTTAATCTTAACTTTTCGGGGGGGGGGGGGTTAAACCCCCAGAACCCCCTCCTGGTTACGCCCGTGCTCAGGTGGCGAACACTCTAACCAAGAAGCCACTTGGACTGTACAATTCCAGTTGATTATTGGTGTGGAGAGTACATGTAAATCCTTCACTTCCACAAGAAAAAACATCAATTGTGACAATTCAAACTTGACTCATTAAACTAGAAAATACAGGGTGTAACTGAATAAGTGTAAAACATTTAAGGAGGTGATTCCTCATCGAACAAAAAGATCTTTTATATAAAGAAACTTCATTGAGCAACCCTTGTTAAGATACAGCCCCTGAAAGGGAGTACATAAAATTTGTATAACAATCTTTTTCACTGAAAAAGTTACAACATTGAAATTAACCTGACGTTTTTTACTACCAAAAAGACACTTAGCCAGTAATTTATTTGGTTTACCCCATGGTTGTAAGGGGTGGAAAATGCAACCCCTAAAATTTATTTCCAATGTAACTTTTTTCTTATTTTTTGTTTACCATTTAAAAATGTATTTCCGAGAGCCTGTTTCATTCTAAACAATCAACAAAAAATGTCTCTTGGGTTTTTTGCCCAAAACAAACTAGTTCGCAGCATAAATATGAAATAATATCCACACATTTGACTGGAATCGCCTACTTATCTGTTTTGTAAACCATAAAGAAATCAGCATAAAAAGTCATCTTCAAATGCGTGTCCTTGCGTTATATCCTTGACCGTCTTGCCTCCTATCAGACATTACGCCGAACATCATAGCGATGGGCTACCCGGCGTCGAACATCGAGGGCGTCTACAGGAACCACATCGATGACGTGGTCAAGTTCCTCGACAAGAAACACCCCGACCACTACTACATCTACAACCTGTGCTCGGAGCGCAGCTACGACAAGGCGAAGTTCCACAACAGGGTGAAGATCTTCCCGTTCGACGATCACAACCCGCCGAAGATCGATTCGATCCAGCCGTTCTGCAACGACGTCAAGGAGTGGCTGTCTTTGGATCCGGCGAACGTCGCCGTCGTGCACTGCAAAGCGGGCAAAGGCCGCACCGGCACCATGATTTGTTGCTACTTGCTGCACAGGTAATTTTTGACTTTCTATAAAAGATGAATCGAACTTTGTAAGTTCCGTCGCGGTCGACCCGACGGACGCGCGCCGTCCAACCTAGTGTTGTGTGCTCAGAGACCTGCCGAACTTGTTTCTTTTTCTTTTGGAAATCCTTTTTCGATGACAGCGAGTTCTGATTTTGCTCCCGCCAGACGGTAACGGTGTAAAAAATGGCAGGATGTTCCTGCGATTTATGTCGCTAAGTTATAGTCCGAAACTATCCATAATCTTGGTTGTGCTCAGAAAAACTTATCACTGTCAAATTAATAAATAAATGGTTACATAAGAAAATTGATTTCTCGAATTGAACCGATAAACTTATACCACTAAATTTCTTCATTTCTTTCAAAAATTTATTGCCAATACTTCTGTTACACCTGAATTCCACGATGCAATTTGTTGCTGGTGTTTTTCGCTGCGAGAAATGTCATCAATCAGTCAGTTACTGCATTTTGAGAATTTCCATTTATTCCAATGCTTAAACACCAGTACCAAATGTTATAGTCGACGCCAACTGAGATGAGATTCATTCATTTCTGGCTGTTGCGGCCACTGACAATGCGAACTTACGTGAGCGGAGTCTTTTAACACAGAACGATTTTACGTTTCTGCGTCGACTCATTTTAGTTGTCGACAATACCAAGATATCCGAGTTTGATCATTTGTCTTTTTTTAATTGCAATAAATTATTTCTTTAAATTTCTTCAGTTTCAAAAAATAATCATAATATACAAAATAATCATTTTTCACAATGGTGCCACCACATATTTGAAGTTTGCATCAACAAAATTATCTCGAAAATAACTAAGTCGCTGCAACTTATCGCACCAAAATGCAACATGCTTCATTTCATACAACTCGAGAATATCTCATGAATACATGCAACTTTCTTGAGTTACAGCGGCAAATTGCATCGTAGAGTTTGGGTGTTACTTTCAAAACATACCCTTCACTCATAAATTCGTAACATACAAATATAACTGGGCTATATAGATGCCAAAATTTCAGAACTACTTGGAACATCCTGCCATAGGAAGTCAAACCAGATATTTTTGTTAGTTCTGCCAGTTCCAGACCAGTGGGACCTACAGTACAAAAATAAAAATTAATGTTTATTGTTCCTCATCATTTTATTGGGTGTAGAAAAAGTAGCGTATGCAACTCTTATGTTATGGTTATTAATACAGGATAGTTGCATAATATACTATTTCAATTGTTGCTTTCCATCGACCGTTCCGAGTATAAAATCTGTCCTCATTCATCGATAATAAAGAATTCTGTACAGTTTCCAGTGATACATTTAATTTTGTTGTCTAGTTGGGGTCAACAAATGCCATATGAATGTGGCGCAATAGTTTTTGGTTTATACAAGTATGCCTTTGCCTATATCAACTTGTTTCTGTAATCTGTGATATATGCTAATCAATGCAGCCGCCACCAAACCAAACTGTTTTCAGGTTATTGAAATGTTACGTTTTATGTCCCTAAGCGTGCGTTTCTCAAGAGGACGCAATTTTATTTTTTCTTTGAGGGCTGTTGGGGTTAGCTTAAATCAAAGTTCGTGGGGTTGCAACCCTTGTTCTGCGACCGCCACCTTGAAAAAAGGTGTAAATGTTTTTCGCTCTTTATCTGTCAAACTATCCATCCCACAGAATATTCATGTGGGCATATTTTGTTGAAACTTTTCTTTAGTTTTATAACTTTTTATCGTAAAATAAAAAAGTTTTGAACGAATATAGTTGAAAATTTTGAAACAAATTCTCTTTTCGGAACATACATTTTTTATCTAGAATTTTGAAACAAATTCTCTTTTCGGAACATTAATTTTTTATCTAGTCATTTTGCAATAAAAAGACATCAGAAAATTTTCATAGAGGAGGTTCAATGAATAATTTCCTCTATGAATTTTAGTTACTTCGTTTATTTATTTGAGTTTTACAGCGCTGTTATTGTCAAATACTCCTTAGGATACATATGAGAGCTTTATCTTTTTATCCTGTAGAACATTTATGGCAGTATTTTTTGCAGCAAATCGAATTCTCTATAACTTCAATACCCTTATAGACCGGGAGGCAGCGACATTTTTGACGAGTCATTTCGCAAAGGCTGAATTTTTTTCCAGGCATTCATTTGGTTAGGGTGATAAGTGAATGGACCACCAGCTCGCGCACTACTGGGGGGTGTGGCTGCAGCAACCCCCCAATCACGTTGAATATCAGTACGAAAAAACTGATATCGCCAAAGCTGAAACTTTTACCAAAGTAGAATTGTATTATAGGGAAATGAAAAATCGCAACCAGCTTAATTTACAATGGGGGAATGTAGTCCAGCTTTGCATATAAACAAAAGCAAAATACACACTTTGTAAACTGATACCGCAAAATTCGAAACTTGTTACACTAATAGTTCAAACATATAGTTACACAATGATAATACTCAGCTTCATTTTTAGCGGTGGAAAAGTGCCCAGCTGACGAGGTAAAGGTGGAGGGCATCGTTGCGTACGCCAGGGCGACCGCGGACGCACCGCACCTTTACCTCGTCAGCTGGGCACTTTTCCCCCGCAAAATATGTGTAACTATATATTTAAACCATTAGTGTAACAAGTTTCGAGTTTTGCGGTATAAGATACATGTAGAGAAATGGAATTCAATTCAGTAGAAGGGAACCTATTCAAATCAGAACGAATCCTTCAACTCAGTATATCATTCTCAATAAAAATGCTGAGTATTTTCATGTAGGTAGTCGAAAATCGGAACTGATCGTCGTACGGGTCCTTTAGAGAAAGTTATAGATGCGTATAAGGTCGATGTATAGCAGGTAGATTTTGAACAAAATACAGCGCACGAACAGCTGCTAACTGCTAACAGACTCTGTCCCCGTCCCCCTCCTTCAAAATTCGGCACCTGTTTACTCCGAATTCGCTCTGACATAAGACTAAGATGTCTATATACTGGTGTTTCTAATGTTGCGATATTGTTTCAGACGAACCTGTAGACAAGGCGTGGTAGTTCATCAGTGGCCATGAGGGAGTGCTGGTTATCAAAAATTTCTAATAATTTTCGTGATCACTGGATCCACGGAACACGCTGTTGCCAATTCTGATGTTTTTGTGAAAGGATAGGGAATTTATCGGGACTGAATATGTGAGGCTATTGAAAACACCAAAACGCGCCAAATTTGTGTTTAACTTTATGCGTTATTTATTCCATGTAGTTTGAAAAAAATAATTTCTCAGTTGGAATAAATTTGCATTGTGTTTCTACTGATCTGGACCAGAATTCGCAACGACATGGCCACTTGGCAACACAGGACTGTCATCTCCACTGCAGGAGTGCCGGTATCTGGCGGATTTTTTGCAGTACTACTACGCCTACATCATCAATTTTTGATCAAGTTGGCCATATCGGTCGTCTGATTTGCTGACAACCTCTTATATGGAGTAAACATACCAGTATATAGCCACCTTACGTAAGAAGAAACCAGTGTAACCGTTGATCTCGTACAGTTTGGAGTTGATTTTCACTTCAAAATGACGAGCGTTGTACCGTTTTGTGTATAAGGTATGTTGTAAAAAAAGTGGCAAATTGAACGAGTTCAGCGACGTAAAGCTGTAGAAGTGCATAGCAATTTTGGAAGTTCGGAAAGGCGCTAAATTAAATTTGGCTAACGTTGTGTTGCCTGAAAAAACGAACGATTTTCAAAAATATCACAGCCAGTGCTATAACCGTTTCACAGCTTTACCGGCTAAACAGAGAGGATAGGTACGACTCGAAAAATCAAGTAGAGCCCTCTTCAAGAAGGTAAATATTATTATTACTTTATAAAAAAACTGAATGTAAGTGGCCGATACTTGATGAAAATCCATATCAAACTGATAATTGATTTGTAAATATTTTGTACACAACATAATGCATAATTATATATTATAAAATAATTATGCATGGAATAATTACATACATTACATACAACACAACGTTAGCCAAATTTAATTTAGCGCCTTTCCGAACTTCCAAAATTGCTATGCACTTCTACAGCTTTACGTCGCTGAACTCGTTTAATTTGCCACTTTTTTTACAACATAATACACAAAACGGTACAAGGCTCGTCATTTTGAAGTGAAAATCAGCTCCAAACTGTACGAGATCAACGGTTACACTGGTTTCGTCTTACGTAAGGTGGCTATATACTGGTGTTTTTACTCCATATAAGAGGTTGTCAGCAAATCAGACTACTGATATGGCCAACTTGATCAAAAATTGATGATGTAGGCGTAGTAGTACTGCAAAAAATCCGCCAGGGACCGGCACTCTTGCAGTGGAGATGACAGTCCTGTGTTGCCAAGTGGCCATGTCGTTGCGAATTCTGGTCCAGATCAGTAGAAACACAATGCAAATCTATTCCAACTGAGAAATTATTTTCGAACTACATGGAATAAATAACGCATGAAGTTGAACACAGATTTGGCGCGTTTTGGTGTTTTCAATAACCTCACATATCCAGTCCCGATAAATTCTCTATCCTTTTACAAAAACATCAGAATTGGCAACAGCGTGTTCCATGGATCGAGTGATCACGAAAATTAATAGAAATTTTTGATAACCAGCGCTCCCTCATGGCCACTGATGAACTACCACGCCTTGTCTACAGGTTCGTCTGAAACAATATCGCAACATTAGAAACACCAGTATATAGACATCTTAGTCTTACGTCAGAGCGAATTCGGAGTAAACAGATACCGAATTCGAAAGGAGGGGGACGGGGACAGAGTCTGTTAGCAGCTGTTCGTCTACCTGCTATATATCGACCTTATACGCATCTATAACTTTCTCTAAAGGACCCGTACGACGATCAGTTCCGATTTTCGACTACTTACATAAAAATACTCAGCATTTTTATTGAGAATGATATACTGAGTTGAAGGATTCGTTCTGATTTGAATAGGTTCCCTTCGACTGAATTGAATTCCATTTCTCTACATGTATCTTATACCGCAAAACTCGAAACTTGTTACACTAATGGTTTAAATATATAGTTACACATATTTTGCGGGGGAAAAGTGCCCAGCTGACGAGGTAAAGGTGCGGTGCGTCCGCGGTCGCCCTGGCGTACGCAACGATGCCCTCCACCTTTACCTCGTCAGCTGGGCACTTTTCCACCGCTAAAAATGAAGCTGAGTATTATCATTGTGTAACTATATGTTTGAACTATTAGTGTAACAAGTTTCAAGTTTTGCGGTATCAGTTTACAAAGTGTGTATTTTGCTTTTGTTTATATGCAAAGCTGGACTACATTCCCCCATTGTAAATTAAGCTGGTTGCGATTTTTCATTTTCCTATAATACAATTTTACTTTGGTAAAAGTTTCAGCTTTGGCGATATCAGTTTTTTCGTACTGATATTCAACGTGATTGGGGGGTTGCTGCAGCCACACCCCCCAGTAGTGCGCGAGCTGGTGGTCCATTCACTTATCACCCTAACCAAATGAATGCCTGGAAAAAAATTCAGCTTTTGCGGTTTTGGTCTTCAAGAAGGCCCGCTGCCTCCCGGTCTATTACTCTTTATCGTAAATTCGAAAATAACTAACTAAGTTATGAACGAAAATATTTGAAAATTTGTAACAAATTTTCATTTCGGTGAAATGATTTTTTCTTCAGCAATTAAACAATAAAATTACATCAGAAGGATTTTATAGAGGGAGTTTTAGCGAATAATTTTCACAATTTTTTTATTATTCCGTTCATTCATCAGTTTTACAGCGCTCCGAAGTTGATACTCAGGATACATATCAAAATGAATTATTAGAATTAGTTTTTATAACCTTTACATTTTCCATATATTTATTATTCCTTCAATATTGTTGTTATTATTATTTAGTTATCGTCCCTTTCCCCCCACTATAAACCTTTGGATAATTTTTAATCCGAGTGTACATTTACGATATTCCTATGCAGGTGAGAAAGGCCCGGGGGGGAAAACATCTGCCTGCTATTACTATTATTGTTATCATTATTGGTCCTAGGAGGCGCAGCTGTTTTTTTCCTCTACTAATTCTTCCAGTTGTGCTACGTATTTCGTCATGTGCAGAGGTATTTGATTTTGAAAAGTATTTTGAGTTCTGTTGCCAAGATTTCTAATTTTGTGATAAGCATTTTGACTTTTTCAAGCGCGCACATTGTAATTTTCAATCATGAGTGATTAATTCATTTACAAGAAATTCATATCTAAAATTAAAATAAGAAGTGTAAAGAAATGTTTTTGATAATGAACAATTGTTATGAATTATTCCTTAGGTTACTGTACATATTGCATGTTACCATTATTACAGTGATAGTGCAACAGTTTTCATCCCTAAACGGTTACTTGGGCCTTTTTTACGTGCATATATAGAATTCTCGTAAATTTCCAATAGGATATGAAATTATTTTGAAAACCAATAAAATAAAGCAAACGTTTTATGGTGGGGAGAAGGGTCGATTACTAACAAATAATGAAATAACAATGTTAAAAAAATTAAAAAGGTAATAGAAAACTGAGCCAATAACCCTAAGTATTTGAGATTATGGTCAAATTTGGAACGCTGTAAAACTCTAATAAATGAACGAAATTGAATAATCTATAGTGAGAATTTTTCGTTGAAACCCCCTCTATAAAAATGTGATTGTGTCATTTTGTTGTAAAATGACCAGAAAAAAATGTCTTCGCCGAAAAGAAAATTTGTTACAAATTTTTTAAATATTTTCGTTCATAACTTTGTTTTTTTCGATTTTACGATGAGGAGTTAAGGGATTGACGTTGTAGAGAATTTAATTTGCAACAAAAAATATTGGCATAAATTTTCTGTAAGATGAATTGATGAAGCGCGAAAACCATTTGCATACATGTATCCTAAGGAGTACTTGAGAATATGGTCAACTTCACAGCGCTGTAAAACTCTAATAAATGAACGAAATTACAAACATTCATAGTGGAAATGATTCGTTGAAACTCCCTCTATAAAAATGTTTTATTGTGAAATGAAAAAATGATTGCGCCGAAAAGAGAATTTGTTCCAGAATTTTCAACAATTTTTATATCCGATTTTACGATGGAAAGTAATGGAATTATGTTACGTAACTGAAGATGTTATTTATGAACCTTATTGAGCGATTGTTTAATAGGTGACGCTGACAAGAAAACAAGGGGTTGATGCACACGACTCAGCTTTTAAACAGGGAGAAGGGTCGAGTCCGTTATATAAAGTATTCTTCCTGAGGGGCGCCAATAGATTTACCCCTTACCGATTGGATAATGATAAAACTAAATCTATAAAATATTTACCACGAAAAGTAACCTGGTTCATATGATACGTATATTTGCCTGAGAATGAATAACACCAATTATTACCTATATTCCAAGTCTGAACTACGGGGTGTTGGTCGTGCACGACAAAAAAAAACGGACAGGGCTTCGTAAAATTATTTGTTCAATGAACCTCGATGAAAACCCTTCCAGTCTCTTGCACAACAAGTATTAGGGAAGAAATCCTAACCTTAATATATTACTAATTAAATTACTGAAGATATGATCTTGGGAATTCTTTTTTTCGAAAGTAAAGTTTTGCACTAATGAATAATTTAATGTCATCAAATAATTGCCGCTATGCGGTACTTAGCCTCGAATCGTTACCTGGTAAATCCCCTTGAAACTGTTATAGGGCGGGTTTCACCACTAGAGATGAGGGATGACTACAACCTTCGGGTGGAATTGCTGCTTATAAAATCCTTAGACTGAATTTCTCGTGTTATTTCCCTAGTCCATCGCAATTCCCGTAGGGTCACACCGCCATACGAGTTAAGGGTGGATCGTAACTTCAGAGGGTTGAACTGTTGGTAATGTTAGTATTTAATAACACGATTCGATTGGTGACTATTTTGACACCCCAAAATGAACACCTGAAAATCATTCGTGATTCTAGAAATTCCTCATGAAACTCGGAGTAGTAATTTGGAATGGAAGACAGTGGCAACTCACCTTCGATTACAATAACCCTAATAATCCGAAGGTGTTTCTTAGAGATGATTTGGTATATATATAAACATATCCTCTTACAGAGATAGCCCAAATGGTTTCAAATGCCTAATTCCAAGGTTACAAAAAAACCGCTTTGGTAAATCGATGAAGTTTTGTATCCGCTTGAAGCGTATTTATTGAAATTGCACATTCACCGATCCTATACCAACAATGACTACCTGTCTCATTTCCATACTTCCGCCTCACATCCTCATCGCTCGCTGGCGCTGCTCTCCGGTTACAATTTCCCTCAGAGATGCAATTATTCATTAGTATATGGGTCAGATTAAGACAATGTCCTTTGAACCCACGGTAAACGTAACAATTAAAGTTGTAGAAAATTCAATTTTCAACAAAAGATGCCCCCATGGATTTTCTGTAGGGTGGATAGTTTGTCAGGTGAAGCGCAAAAATCATTGGCACCCTTTTTTTTGAGATGGCGGCTGCGGGATAATGGTTGCGACCCCACAAACTTGCATTTAACTTACCCTAAAATAACGTCCTCTGAGAAACGCAACCCCTAATGTAACTATTCAATGGACCATTTGTGGCATAGGAAGCCTTGTGCGTTCTATGAGTTCGTCAATTTCTGTATAAAGTCGCTTTTCCAGCGGGATGTTCCACGGCGCGGACCAAGCGCTGAACTACTACGGCCAGACGAGGACGCAGGACAAGAAAGGCGTCACGATCCCTAGTCAAGTGCGTTACGTGCGCTACTACGAAACCCTGCTGAGCGACCGTCTCTACTACACGCCCGTCTCGATGTACATCAAGGAGTTCGTGCTGAACCCGGTGCCGAACTTCGCGGGCGGCCAGGGCTGCCTCTCGTTCACGATCTCGCACCAGACGCTGCTGCAGGAGGGCGAGAAGCTGACGCAGAAGTGCAAGAAGCTGCGCAAAAACGACATGTACGAAGTGAAGAAGAGCGACGCCCCGTTCTCGATCAAGCTCGACTACTGCTTGCCGCTGACGGGCGACATCAAGGTCGAGTTCTACAACAAGTCGATGATGCGCAAAGAGAAGCTCTTCCAGTTCTGGTTCAATACGTTCTTCGTGCGCGACGGTTTCTTGGACGGTAACGGCGGCGTCGACGATTTGTGTTACGTGCTCGAGTTCGAGAAGAACGAGCTCGACATCGTCAACAAGAAGGACAAGCAGAACAAGGTGTTCCACGCGGATTTCAAGGTAATTTATCGGCGCGTTCGGTGCCCGTCTCGATTGAATCGATTTAATTCTTTGTGAATACAATCGACGAATCGAAGGTGTCGTCGGTGGAGTCGAAACAAAACATTCGCCTATGCATATGAAAGTTGATAACGAAACATTTAAAATTTTTCTTCGGATTTTTTTTGGGTTGTTGACCTACCACAATCTGAAAATACTTAATCTGAGATTTCCCACAACCCTGGTATCCATAAGTGCGTCACATGCCTACTATGATAATAGGATTCATAAGCTCTTCCATTAAATTAAGGTGGCTATATACTGGAGTTTTCTCTCCATATAAAAAATTGTCAGAAAATCAGACGACCGATCTCGTCTACTTGATCAAGAATTGATGACGTAGACCGTACTAATAACTCAAAAAATTCGCCAGATATCGTCACTCTCGCAGTTGAGATGACGTCCTGTGTTGCCAAGTGGCTATGTCGTTGCGAATTCTGGTCTATGTACTGAAAATATTGGTTGATTGTTGATATTTTCATTTCAGCAATATAATATTGTGATCTCATTTCAAAAGCTCGGTTTAGAAGTATCACAATTCAGCCGAATATTATCACGTTTATGCGTGTGAGCGAATAGGAGTGAGAATTGTAATCAAATTTTATGGATATGTGAAGTGAGATAATGCCATTTTTTCTAGTGAGTGAAATCATTATTATTTTTTATTATCTTCTGGGTTGAACTGAAAATATCTAAAACACATATCACTGCATTTATAGAATGTTCAGAATGCGTGCACACTCTAGAATGTTGTTGCCAGCAAACTTGTGTTTTTTTTATCACTTCGAAATTTTTAAATGTTTATTGAATACACTAGAACGTGAGATTATTCTTGGAGGTAGGTCATTGAAGAATAAATTGATTTTTCATCAAACGTCAGATTGATCTCGCGTCTTATTCTCTGTTCTAAACAAAAGGGATCTGTATTGACAACAACGAGTTCCATGGATCGAGTGATCTCGAAAATTTGTAGAAATTTCAACCGCAAGCACACCCTTAAGGCGTAATTTTGTACAACTACACCCTGTCTACAGGTTTGTCTGAAACAATATCGCAACACTGAAAGCACCAGTATATAGCCATCTTACATTAAATTACCTAAGATGGCGCTTGCAATAAATTCGGACCAAATTTGCTAGGACCAATCACCTGGGGCTACGCTTTTACTTCTGGACACTGACCAATCACCAGCCTATTTTCTTTGTTTCAAATGCTGACCAAATTTCCCATACTTGTGTTCTTTTCTTTTCATTTCGTTTTTCCCAAACATGACATTAGATTATGCTCATTTTGTCAGACAAACCTCTGATATTTGACAGATTTTCAAAAACAAGAGGAAACATATTTATGAAATAGTATTAACAGAAACATATTATTCAAAGAGCACGTACACATAAGATACATATCATTCGCGAGCATATTGAGAATATTTGATGATATACCTGTATAGAGTATTTATGCAATTGTATATTTTGTTAGGAATCGAGAAAATGAGCTTTTCCTGAGGGTGCGCAACAATTCCCCGTAGGGGGCGCTGCCAATCACGAGATATCGTGCAAACACGGAAAAAGCATTTATGGACGGGTAATGAACGGTATTTTTCATTATTTCTACCTGAAAACCACAGATTGTTGAAAAATACTTTTTTTTTTAGTGAAAACATGCAAATATTGCCACAAACAAGATGCATATATTCCTGGTGAAATTTCTTCTATACCAGTACAATGTTAAAGTTTTGTCGAAAAAACGCTAGATCTACGGCTCACTTGATAATGACATCCAGTTAAATTCAAATTCTTGAAATTCCTTGACAGATGGTGTCATGCGGCAACTCTAGACCCATGACATTATGAAGTTTGACGAAATTTCTATTAGCGCGAATTCTCTAGAACTACTTGCGCAGAGTCAGTGTGTTAATTCCTTTTTTCAACACTCTACCTAATGAAGGATGAAGATACACGAATCCTTTCAAAAAGTGCACGAGTTCCTATCGAAGAATTCGCTATATTTTTGATGTTTGTTTCTGTTTAGACTTAAATACAGATATGCATCTTGATACCGCCCTTGAGTCCTCCCTATTTAATCTCAGGTAGTTGCAAATGCATATCTGCAATATATCCCGAGGGTCACTGACAGAATTGGGAAACTCTTGGGGAAATATAACATTAAAACGGTTTTCAAACCGACCAAGAAAATCCAACAAAACCTCAGGTCGGCTAAAGACAAAAGAGACCCACTGTCAGCAGCAGGGGTTTATCGCATACCGTGCACCTGTGGTATATATCGGTACCACGAAAAGATCCATGGGAACAAGGCTCAAAGAGCACGAAAGGAACTGCAGGCTAGGGCAAACTGACAAATCGGCGGTGGCGGAACACGTACTAAGTGAGGGTAACCACAGGATTCTGTTTGAAAATGCTAAACTGATTGCCCCCCAACCAGGGTTACCATAGCCGACTGGTACGGGAGGCGATAGAGATCCACAAACACACGGACAATTTTAACAGAAAAGAAGAAGCGTTGAGTATAAACAGAATTTGGAATCCCATTCTGAGGAAATCAAGAATAAGTAATGAAATCACGGCAGGTAGAGCGGCAGGTAGAACTAATAATGATGATTATTCCCTGAACCCGACAGAAGTAATTAACACTCCAGACTACCTGCATCAATATAAATACGCCTTACGAAATCGAAACGTTTGGTCATCGGAAATGAGTAAGCCTCTGAAGAAGCTGGCCACTCGCGCTAGCGAAATATTAGGAAGAAATTCCAAAAAATTACGGCCTTCAAACCCAAAAAAAAGTAGTTATCCTAAAAACCTCGGCCGCAAAAAGCCTTAACCATTTTGTTAATATCAGAATTCATAGAAATCCTTAATCTTCAGTGCTGCTTCAGATAATTTGATGAGATTCTTCAAAATATCGCTATCGACGTTAGAGGTAGTGGAGTTGAACTACATGAAAAAAAATAGTACGTCAATATAATTCGAAATGAATTGGACCCTCCATAGTCCAGATCAACCTGAGTAATTTCAATTTATTAGGAAGATTGCTATAGTGCAGGCTATTATGGCGCTGTAGAAGAAGGCCGTATTTGAAAACACTCTTCCGAACGAACTTTTATTCCATTATGTTAACTTTATGTTATTGCATCCTTTCACTGGGCATGTAACAACCATTGTCACTAATGCTCGAACTTGGAATAAATATGTTGAACTGGGAAGTTCTGAATAGAAATCAGCAAATAACACAAATATAACTTCTACCTAAGTAAAAACTGAGCAATATGAACTTTTGTTTTTATCAGCTTCAGACTCATCTCGCGTCATATTGACCAGTTGAACTTGAGTACATGTATTTTGAATGTTTTGTACTAACCACCAAAACTTGATTGATTATTTCGTCCAAAAATGTCACACCAGCGTTTGATATCCATTTTGAAACACTATTCAAAACACCACTTGAATACTAAACGAACGGAAAATAACTAATAAATGAAAGCACGGGAGATAAACGACAAATAACTAAGAAAACTACGGCAGAGAAGTGATCTGGAAACGACAAATAGCTGGGTGAAAGGAACAGTGAAATTATCGAAGACTTCTACTAAAATTCGAATAAATTGGAATGCAAATGTCAAAAGATGAATTTGATTTTTGCACCATCTACTGGAAATCGAAGTAAACTCCGTGGATATGATTGATCGTGTTTATAGTTTTTGACGAAACTATGTCGAATCGGAGATCGCGCCAGGAATATATGCATCTTGGCCACGAAACAAGCGTTATTTACTCCGTTGCTAAGGAAATATACAAACAATTTGCCTGAGATTCACTCTCTAAAAAAAAATTCTCCCACATGATTTCGTTTATTTTCTCTATTTGTTTTTAAACAGTTTTCTAATCAGATTGTGTTTTGGCAGCTTGTAAAATTCTATGGTTTTTCAAAAATTGCTTCACCTGGCTTAGGTCCCTGGCATTATAGCACAGTGTATGACACATCATCTCGGTATCAAACGGACAGAAAATTTATGGGTACCCAGTTTTTTTCTCGAAAACCACAAACCTCTTCAATAACAAACAGGCTAATTTCCAAAAATGGCACGTTACTGTTTTAATGCCCATTTTCTCAAGAACAGTATTGAGCACTCTTATCACTCAAGGCCAGTCCAATTTTATTGTCCAAAATGCCATTAATATTTCAGTAACTAATCCAAAAGTAGCATTTCAACCTCTACGTAGGATATTCAATAATATTCAAAGACTGACAATATTGACATTTGTGAAAGCGTTATGGAATTTGTGTATGTGCAGTACCCACTTGAAACACAAAATGTATTGAAAATTTCAATATTTGCAAGATTGATTTCGATTTGAAAATAGTATACAAACCTCGGCAAAAGACGAAATTTCTCTCTCGAGAAATAGATCATCTCGACTTTCATCCAATGTGCTATTTCATAGCCAAAACGGGCACGCCAGATATTGATAATAGTGTTTTCCATTGTTGACTCGTATAAGTGACCCCAAACGCAGTGCTGGTAAGGGACGCCGACGACTATTCTTGGCCTTTTTGCCAGCGTTTTTAGTTTATTTTAATTTTTTCCAGTTGACGGTGCTTCTCCAGAGGATACCCAGGGAAGAGCACTGCTCCTCGCCCTACGAACGACCCTTCCACGTCCAAGACACGCCGAGTGAGAGCTCCGCCGACTCCTCAGACGATTTCACGAACGAGGAGGACGATTGGGACAGCGGTGAAGGAAATTCACTTTTGCCCAGTAAACCTGAACACAGCTGTGATGTTATACACAAGAGTTGATCTTCAATATTTAATTTACTGATTTACTGTAAAAAGTTACACTAGATTGTAAAGTTTCCTGTACTGTAAATAATATAAAAATGTCTTATTTTGTCTTCGACCTTTTGTATGTATTCCACCGGTGTTTTTTTTGCTGCTGAAACTGCTGGACTGGTTGCTAAAAAATCTCTATTCGGTCAATAATAGACCACATTCATGTCTCTGCGTTTTCCCTCAAGTGCTGATACCGCCCTAATTATATAATAATCTTCACACTCTCATTCAGAATCCTCATATCAGCACGGGAAACAAAAATACAGAGAGGCATTAGCGGCAATGGTGGACAACTTGGTGGAATTCAATGCTGGGAAAACCCAGACATGTCTCTTCTCAAAGAAAGCTTATCTTTCTTTGTCAAATATTCAGATGTCAGGAATACCTACAAAGTCAAGTATCTCGATGCTAGGAATTACGATCACGAGAAAAACATATGGGATTGATCGCTGAAGGTGCTTCCCAGAAGTTTGAATTTCTATTTCTTGTGAAGAAAACCTTCACTTCTCTTCAGCTTCTAATGGTCTATCTTGGAATATTCTTAGTTATCATTTGTGGAGCTCGGCACCAAACCAGTTATTGAAACTCCTTGATTCTATTCAGAAAAAAGCAAGCTGTTTTGTTGGTGATTCTTCGCTTATGCTCGCTTTTTGGAAAGGTCAGAGACTTGTCACTCTTCTATAGATATTTCCACGGTCAGTGCTCTTCTGAATTGTCGTCAGTTGTTTCCCCCTATGGAAGTATCAACACGGATAACCCGCCGAGTGCAGAATTTCCACCCCACTGTTGTGGGCTTGGAAACCTGTCGAACCTCTCATGCTCGAATCTTTCTTCAATAGAACAGCTATTTGGCAAACATCAGTTTTAGCATGGAACTCACACTTTGGAAAAAACAAACGAATGTTTCTGGGGGGCAGATGACGCCGTATTGGTTCATTTCGTCATATAACAAGATGTTGACAAGTATCTGGAATGACTTATGGATTAGTTCTAAGACAAATTAAAAAATGCCTCAACTGGCCCCAATCCATTCGCTTCGAAATGTGAAACCTAAAGCATTGTATTTAGATTACATAGTAGGCTCACCTTATGGACTTATCATTGGAGGACGATGGAGGCGAAATGTAGTTGGCAGCACCGTCGCGTCGAATGGATGCAGACGTTTATTAAGGTTGAAAATAGCTTGTTTTCGTTACAGCCGACAGACTGGATTGTAACAGGACCGGCATCGGCTATTTCGTAGCTTTACCGTACCTTTCACTTGGATTATATTCATATATTTGTTGTGTTTAATATCATTATTGTGCACAATTTACGAATAGTTGATATTTATATGAAGTTTATTCACTTGGTTTTATTTATCAGAGAGCTACAGTATTGATTGACACCAATTTTCGGGTGTAGCTAAATTGCAGGTCAGCAAATGATCCCCGAGTTATTTTTAAATTAAACAGAGGTGAAACTCGACCAAAAACCTGCTTCAGTGGAGAAAAAAATCAACCCTTCACCCCCTTCTTTCGAAAATGAGAAAAAAACTTTTGATGGCGAATCAACCTTATTGTAGGTTGTATTATACAGAGGTGAAACTCCACAAAATCTATTTTTGTTTCAAATATCCGAGAGAACGGGGGTGATTGGTTTGATTTTTGTAACAAAAAATTAATACATAAGGTCTAGTTTCTGTAAGAATTTTTGCCGACTGCAAGTTTGTTGTTTGAATTCCGAGAGAACAACGTTAATTCTTCATTAAAAGCTTCCGTCCATGGTAACATTACCAATAAATGCCTATACTTCAAACAATCAAAAACTGAACATAAACTTCTTTGACATCCCAACCCCCTGGAATGGTAATCTACCAAAGAGTAGAAAAATCACCTCCATTTGCTCATATCATTACTTTGAGTAAACGAAATTATTTTCCGGACTTTTTGAAGGCGGTACTAGAATTATTCAGGTTCAATTAGCATCTGAACAGTTGAAAATTTTGTGAAACATACAATAGTGTGCTTACCTTAGATTAACCATCCCTCAAGATGGATAACGGCAATACCCATAACATGGAGATTGTGTGTCCAGAGAATAAACATAATTGCGGTAGAGGGGCGCGGTGCTGTATTTGTAAACAAGAGCCATGGGCGGCGGACACTTTGAATGAAATTGGGTGCAAATGTTTTTAAATTTCAATTGCCACAAAAATATTTTTTGGCTAATGTGTTCGAAAGCCATTACTCTTTTTTCAACTTGCTTTTCAGGTTAGATCAGTAAAATTGAGTGAACCAATTATAGCGTTGATTAAAAACGGTTAGAATCGGTTCGTAATCGGTAACAACAAAATTTATTAAATACTAACAGCATAATTGAAATAGAAACAAAGACATTTGGAGGAAGAAATGATACAGGAAATCAAATATACATGTGGCTGAATCATAAAAATGGTTAAATATGCTCATGAAAATGATAAATGCATCAGTTCATTATGACTGATCTGCTTGATAATTTTCCAAAAATTTGTGGATAAAACAAGTCAATTTTTTCGAATAGAAATAAACAAAAACATTTAGTACCAAAACTTCTGAATTGAATAAATAAGTAGGGAGCTACTTTTTTCTATAGTTCATTAGAGGTAAGAGGTAAAATTCGGCAAAAATTATTTAATCAATAAATACAAATGAAAATGTCTATCTCCAACTCCAAACCTGTTTATTCAATTAATCACAGTTTTTTCGTTTCATGATGAATTCTTATTGTGAAATATGTATTCAATTTTACCCAGCAAACACCAGGCAGTAACAGTTCCTATGGAAGTAACTTTGTGACTTAGAGTTCACATGCGAATTCCTAGATTACTTCCCAAATAGCACACGACGTCCTGAAGACGAACCATTTATGTCCCAGTTACGTCGATACGTCCCGGGACGTATAGGAGACATTCGAAGAACGTACATTACCGGATGTACCATGTATGTACTGGTTAGACGTCCCATGTAGGTACATACTTGGTCCCGTTCCAATCGGAATGTAATAAAAACGTACATGCTTGGAAGTACTATGTACGTACTTTATTGAGTGTCCCTGATACGTTTACATTAACTCCTCTTCAGGTACGTACTTTTCGGAATGAATTAGGGACATACCAATGACGTGTTTTTTTGTGAATCCCATGTACGTACTGCTCAGACGTATCATTTACGTACATGTTTGGAAGAACTATGTTCGTACTATTTGGACCTTCCAGGTGCGTACATATTGAGTCCCTTTCAGATACGTATCTTTCGAAACGTTTGCGGGACATAGTAATGACGTACATTTTTGGAAATCGTATGTACATACTATCTGGACGTCTCGTTGACGTACTTTTTTGTACATACTGTTTGGACCTCCCAAGTACGTACGGATTGGGTTCCTTTCATTTTCTACATTTCTGTTAGTATGTACATACTGTTTGGACCTCCCGAGTACGTACGTATTGGGTCCCTTTCGGTTCAAGGGGTATTGGGATTTTGAGAGTGATCTCTTAGTGTATTCAAACATATATCAATATTGGTAATGCAATATTCATAATGAATTATTTCTAAAAAAATTTGGAAAAATTGAAACATCGACATGTGGTGAATTTAAATACCAGAAAATTACATACAGAATTTTTTGCACAGCAAGTTTGATATTCCAAAACCGCCATCACACGAGACAGTGATCCTTTAGTGTTTTTTCGAATATATTTTCATTGTTACTGAACTTTCTAAAATTTTAATATTATCTCGAACAAAACTAACTTGAAGTCATCACATCTATAGCACCCAACTCCTTCTTAAAAACAAGTATCTCCGTGCCGTAGAGCGTAACAGTGGTCGACAATAATATCTCCATAGAAAAGGTCGAGAGTTCAAGCCCCGCAGCAGCCAGGTCTTTTTCCAAGTAAGTATTCGGTTAGATAGTTAGTACACTTGAATGAGTAAAATTTCCAACTTGACTATTTGGTAAAAAAGAAATGAATAATCTCGAATATGAAAACTTAGATTCATTAAGTGATATCAAATGATATATCATTACGTTGTTTTCGAATATTGATCTAATATCGCCGAAAGTTCACATTTTTTTTGTGGCCACTATTGATATCATCTACAATATAAGATTAATATTCCCGTAATATTGAACCAATATTGGTCAAATATGTTTGTTCTACTTGGGATAGCGCACACAGAATGGAAAATGTACGTTTTCGGAATGTCCCAAACAGTTCCCCTTTCTGTACATTTCAGGTCCTGTGTAGACTAGAAAAGTACGTACCTGGGATTACCGACTATGCGGAAACGGTAAGTCGCAGGGAGGTCTTATGTACGTCTGTCGGAGACAAAAGTACGTCCTAAATACGTACAATGCATCCTCACCGTACATATGCAGTACGTCCACTGGACGTACTTGTGCTATTTGGGTTGTCCTGTTCGCATTTGCTGCCAAATGTCCTCTACATTTGGTTGAAACGTAAAATAACTGAGTCGAACTTAAAGGTATTCTAAAATGTAATATTCATGTGCAATCACTGATAGATGTCTTATTGTCTTCCCCTATGGGATTGTCAGTGCAATAGATGTTTTGACCTTCTTTGCTAAAAACTTATTTTTTATCTATGAGTGCTCACATCAACATTTCCTATGTAAATTTGAATATTGCATAATTGGATAATCGAATTTCGTTTTCTTTGTGAAATTATTTTGGACTCGTTATTAGGAATTCACCTTGAATCCTCTATCAGACTTCTTTATTGTGATATCTAGTTTAACATATTTTTGACAGTTATCAATCACCGAAACACCAAACTGATATCACTCCCACTCGACGCACACCCAAGTTGCCATTTTTATAAGAAAAAACTGATGCCCCTCTTCCGAAGATACTAATTTGGTAAGCTAAAAGCGGGTCGACTGCGAGTGATTTCGTAGATATTGCTTTACATTTTTCTATTTATTAGTTTCCAACCTCTAGAAATGAAGAAAGCATATGGTAAAATGAAATATAATTCAACATAGTATTGAGACAAAACAAAAAGTGAGAATAAACACTCCATTCATATATTAGGTGTTTAGATTCGTTTTCTCATCTGCTTTCCCTTCAATGATCTGAAATTTTTCGGCTTGGTACTTTGTCCCACAGCATCTGAAAAACAAAAGAATACCAACTTGATGATACCTATTCATAAAAGATTATGCATGATGGAAATATTATGTAACTTGGTAATATGAAATGGAAAAGGGCAGGAACTCTTTCGAAACTCACTCCAACACCGAACAAAAAAAAACTGACGCCCGTTTGGCCAGCCAAGTTCTCCTAATGATGTCGAATTTGTTGGTCAAACATAAATCGAGGTTGAGTGAGTTCAGTTTGGTAATACGGTGAAACTTATAGGTATGAAATGAATTATCATAAACGGAAACTTCCAACCGCACCTATGATCAGCTGCATTTTCAAGAATCCTGACTGATATAATACATAAAAAGCTATGTTTAAATAATATCTAAATATTGAAATATTGCCACACAAACGAATTCCAGTTAAGTGTCTGCAATAGTTCGGCCGCCAGTGATTCCTATTCGGCCTTAGAATCCTGACCAGTTCATATAGGGTACTCAAGTTCCGTTTTGAAAACTATTTATTACAAACTACCTACTTGTATTCGAATATGTTTGAAGCAATGAAATACTGCAGCAGATGATATCGTTTCATTTACAGAGTGCATACCTAACATAACACTATTTAATTTAATTTAACAACTTACAACTAATGAATTGCAAGGTTTTTTATACAGAAAGTGCTTGAAGTAAAAAGCAGTTTCAATAGTGAAGTTCTTATCAATCGGTTGTGTCATATAGTTCAAGTAGAATATGTATGTATATTCAGTAACTGTAATTATCCGACTCTAGCCGAAACAGTGAATATGTTCTATGGCCGCTATTTTTTTTATAAATAGCCAAAATTGTTGAATCATTCTCATACTTGTGCATAACAATTCGGATATCCCGCCTTTTGTTCGCACCAATAAAACGTTCGTAAGTAAGTACACGATTTTATTCATTGGGTCAAGGTACACATCATCCCACATGCTCAATCACTTTTTACTGCTTTTCAATATAAAACTCGCAATAAAATAACTGATGAGAAATGGAGGTTATATCGCGATGCGCGTTCTGTTTTTCGATATAACCCAAAAATCGCATGTTGACTGTTTGTCAAATTTTACTTATATTGAAAAACGGTAAAAAGAGGTGGGGAAGGTGGAATACCTAGCACCTGATGAATAAAACTAAGTTTCCGATCGCTATTTTGGTGCAAAAGAAGGCTGGACTTCGACTTTTTCTATTCAAGTAGCAAATACGTACTTGATTTTTTTAGGAACTGCAGTAACTTTCATAATTCGTACCCATGATTTCCTTGTGAAGTCACTGTTTGGAAATGGTTGGAACAGACATACCTATGACCATTTCCCAGTATTCATTACTGATGCCAAGTGCTTCGAGCCACACCTTTCTTCTTACATCGTATGGAACTCTGAAATAATGGATAAATTAGTTCGAGGAATCATTTTTCGTTTTTTTTTTCTCCGAAGTAGAATCAAATTCCTAATTAATTGAATTAGTTATTGGTAAAAAATGTTCACTCTGAATTTCGGCCAATTGATATGTAATGTGATATATTTTTTTGTCAACTGCTGTTCACATACATCTACTTATATTTGAAAGAAAATGGTAGAACTCGCGTATTACGAGCAACTGAACACAAATCGAAAGTGAAAACTTGGCACTCTTCCTTGGTTCGGAAGTTATAACCTGTAAAGTATACGAGAAGATGCTTAATCCACCCTTTCTTGCCTGTTAATAAGACCAGAATACATAATTTTAGGCACCAGATCCACTTTACACCTGATTTCGGTAATAGTAGCTTATACCCACACCCCAGCCTTATGAAATGAGTCCAGCTCTAAATAGGTACGTATACCGCATTTTAACTGTTAAAAAGTCTTAGAAGTGGCAATAACAGACTTTTACCCTCGTTCCACCCCCGTCAATAATCTTTTCCGCAAATATACATATCCTTCACGAAAAACTCGATCAGTTTTGTGAAGTTTTCAACTTAAGCTGATAGACAGGAGAAACGCTAATTTTCATCAAATAAAATTGTCAGAAATTTCAAATTGAATTTTGTCGTCAGGAATGGGAATATTTACAAGAAAAATTATCGAAGAGGGTGAAATGAGAAGTAAAGCAGACCCAACGACTGAAATCGTGTGTTCCGAGAAAGTTTGGTTATATTGTGTAAAAAATAAAGTAGATTATGCCTCATTTCGTACCTCTGAAAGGTTATAACTCCCCGTTGAAGGAAGAGCGTTCATGTTTTGACCCAGATTCGTGTTCAGTTGCTTGAAGTATGTAGGTAGGACATAATTACATTTATTTCAAAACTCGCCAAGGTCCTGATAACAAACTTTTACCCAGAAATATTATGTATGAAACGCCTATGTTTTGTGTTTACTTACCGATGTTATGATATACCACCACTCTTCTTGCCCGATTTTTAGCAGATCAGGCATTTGTGAGTCATTTTAACGTCTTCTTGCACACGAAAATGAAAACTAACTTCGAAAATCAATTGGAACAGTAATTAAACACACAATAACACCCAATAACTGCCACAAAATACCAATGTAAACAACATGAATGCTGGACTGGCAATTAATACTCGGACCTCTTCGCAAGTTTCCGCTCCCTCTCGATGTTCGTCAATTTGAATTCAACCAATCATCTCTCGTGGTATACAAAATAAGAAATGTAAACATTCTCCATCTCATTATGCGGACGTTTTCTCACTCTACGTTATATATCTTGGGAAGATGGTTAATCTAAGGTGCTTACCAATTGCGGAATCCATGTTTGTGTGACCTATTCGAAATATAGGAGAGCCAAGTTGGCTGTGTCTGTGCTCGCCGCTCTCATTTCAAGGCAAGATAGATTTGCAGTCATTTCACGTATTTTGTCACTTCACTGATCAATAATACTTCTTATTTATTATTATAAATCTTTTTTTTTATCTGAATGCAATTAATTTTGAAGAAATTTGATATGATTTGTGTGTTATTAAGTATGCATTATACCTGAAAGTTGTAAGAAAACCAACTATTCTTCCACTAATAAAGTCAAGCAGGCTAGTTAGCCTAAAATAACTGATGCAGTTTCAATTGAATGTTGATGACAATTTCCATCCGTATTCTGTACAAAAATCCCTTGTTTATAACTCCCAAAAAAATCAGCTTGATATCTTTTGTCGTTTATTTCGAAGACCACCATAGTGAAGTGCCCAATTATAAGTTATTCTACGAAACGAAAAAGGTGAGTGTTTCTGTTTTTAATGAACTTGTTATTTTCCTCTTTTCCTGGGGTCAAATGGGCCTCAAGAGATGAGACGTTGAAAAACCATACTGGTGACTACATCTATCGTAAAGCTTTTTTTGAAATAATAGTTCCTAGTGTATGAGGGAGATTATGCACCACTCAATTATGAAGTAATAAATAAACAATTATAGTAAATTCACATCTGATTTTTATTTGAAGGTTGAATGATGCATACACTCCAAATTATTACCGGAAATTCACGAATCATCTAAAAATATTCGGCACAGAGGAAATTATTGTTTGAAATTTCACCAGTTGCCATGGCAACCTTCAGTTAGTTTCAGGATCTGGTTGGTTCAGAGCAAATTCCAAAATAAAGGGAAGAATTTTTTTATTGATTTTTCCTTTGAATTTTATTATAATATGTATTATGACCTGCTGGAATCACCCTTTTCAGATGGAAACTGGCATATTCCACTTTCTATTCCACGCAATATAGAGTACGATCAGAACAATCGCGGTTTTAGTTAGCAGGTTCGCTGTACAACTCATTCCCGCTTCTTTCTCTATTCCGCAAATATTTTCATTTTTCATATTAACTCAATATATGGAATTATTGGACATTTTATGTTGAACTGATTCGTTTTCTGTGCGGATCACATTTGTTAACTTTCAAACGAAGCAGAATACTTATATCACATCGCCTTTGGAATGAGGTGGACAAAGGAGTTTGTGTTTTCCGTAGGTAGAAACGTTTATGGTTGCTTATAAGAAGGCGAAATCTGTCTGTTTTTCTGAACTTCGACAAAATGGCTTGTAGTTTTAACAAGCCTTTACAAAAAAACATTGATCTGAGAATATTTTTCTCTTTAATTTTTCAGATGTCTGGCAATAAGTGCCAATTTTATAACTGCGGACTGTCTGCCAGAAACGACCAGACTATGAGTTTCTATCGATTTCCAACCAGCGATCCTGAAAGATGTAAAAATTTGATTTTACATTCGGGTAACTTTATTTTTTCATAATTTTCATAAAGTCATAAACGAAATAGAATCACCACAATTTCCGAAAGAATGTTGTCTCGGTAACCAGTCGACGTCCAGTTTTTCCCAAACCACTCAATGGATAAACCTATCGAGATGTGCCAGTGATCATCACTTTCCAACAGGACGGCCTAAACTACGAAAAGTAGATGATTAAGTAAAATAAGATTTTTTTTTTTTCAGGGAATTAAATTTGTTAATTTAATTTAACTTGTTAATTTTAGCCCTAAAACGTTGAGGGGAAAATATTTATGCAGTAAACATTTTACAGAGGAACAAACCATTCACAAAAAACTGCCATCTGATGCTATCCCTGAAAAGTACTTATCGGAATTGAGTACTTCCGAATCTGAAACGGGTGTTGAGAACAGTCCTCCACTACCCGCAACAGTTTCAAAAACACATGGAAACAGTGAGAAACAACTGTTTTATGACACTTACAGAAATGACTGTACTGTTGAGTCATCTCTGAACGAGTTGCAAAATTTACCAACTGAAGAAAAAAGAAAAGCAAATCGAAGTTCACTGCAAAGAGAAAATTTAAAACTCAAAATGAAATTAAAAAACTCAAGAAACGAATGTAACAATTTGCGGACTCAGTTAAATAACGCTAAGAAGAAAATTCAGAAATTACAGTTTTCGACGAAAATTCATTTCCAAGATGTCTGTCTAAAAGAATTTTCCACGTGTTTGATAAATATGCAAGTAAAACATCGTGTCCGATCTCCTTGGACATCTGTCGAAAAAAAAACGGCTTTATCAATATATTACAAAAGCCCATCAGCCTACAATTACCTAAAGAGAAAAGGTGTCATACTTCCTGGCGTATCTACCATCAAAAGATGGTTGGGAAACTTCAATTGCTGGCCTGGCTTCAATAAGAGAATTTTCAATCAAATGAAAATAAAAGTAGAGAGTATGACATCATCAGAAAGAATATGTATAGTTATGTTTGACGAAATGAGCCTCAAAAGGCACATAGACTACAATGAGAAAATAGACATGATTGAGGGTATAGTAGACTTAGGACCATTGAATAGAACTCCTTTTCCAGCGAATCAGGTATTAGTTATCATGATAAGGGGACTTTATTGTTCATGGGAAATTCCAATCATGTATGTTGTATCTGAGGATGGTGTGAATGCTAATGAACTGAGAGACATTTTACTGAAATGTTTGGACAAACTGACATGTATTCAGCTGAATCCTATTGGTGTTGTATGCGATGTCTCTACAGTGAATCAGAACTTATATAAAAATTTAAATGTTAGCCCAAGAGAACCTTATTTTATCTTCAACGAAAAAAAATATTTTGCCCTGTATGATGTGCCCCATTTATTGAAGTGCGTTAGAAATAATTTCTTGAATAATCATTTCATCAGTGGAGACAAAATTATACAATTTTCAGACATTAGAAAAGTTTATGAGATAGATAATAGGAGCGAAACAGGTAAATGTCTCCTAAAACTAACAGAAAAGCATTTGAACCCTAACTCATTCGAGAAAATGAGTGTAAAATTAGCAGCCCAACTCTTGAGCAACAGTACAGCAGCTGCGCTGAAAGTTGCTCTGAGAACTGGGGAACTTGTTTCTATGACAGCTGAAAATACTGCATATTTTGTGAAAACCATGAATGATTTATTTGATGCTCTCAACAGTACACGTTTCAAAAATGCCAACCCATATAACAGAGCACTCAGTGACAAAAATCGCCAAGTATTGTTGGCTATAAATGCAGGATATGGTTTATTTGAAAATTTATTCAAAGTTGACAAGAAGGGTAAATTGTATAAACCTCCCAGTTTCATCGGATTTTTGCAAACTATTACTGCCATCAAACTAGTTTTCGAACAACAAAAAAAAACTGGGTTTCCATATTTATTTACAGGAAGGCTTATACAAGACCCTCTTGAAAACCAGTTTTCAATATATAGGCAGAAAGGGGGCTATAACAGAAATCCCACTGTAAAATCTTTCCGAGCTGCTTTCAAAATCAATATTGTCAGTAATTTGATGAAACCAGCAAAATGTGCCAATTCAGGTTCGAACGATGATGATGATATGAATATTTTGAATTTTGAGAACACCGGTGAAGGAATTGATGTGGATCTACTCGATAATAAAAAAGACGATGAATTTAATGAAGATATAAATTTTGACTCTGATTCTTCTAGTACTAGTACCTCCTCAAATGTTCATCCTATAACAACAGAATCATTCAATTTGGAGAATTGTTCTGTTAGCTATTTCGCAGGATATCTGGTGAAAAAGCTCATCAAAAAATATCATTGTCAATATTGTTGCCAAATTTTAGGAGATGAGAATCTTGAAAATAAGGATGAGTTACTCATATTTTATAAAAATTTCAATGTAGAGAATGAAAATTCCTTGAAAACTCCAACTCAACTGATGAAGAATTTCACAAAAATCTGCATGGAAGAGTTTAGCGATAATATCGAACAAT
Organism: Zygogramma bicolorata; assembly: GCA_032362365.1. Taxonomy (NCBI): domain Eukaryota; kingdom Metazoa; phylum Arthropoda; class Insecta; order Coleoptera; family Chrysomelidae; genus Zygogramma; species Zygogramma bicolorata. The sequence continues at coordinate 326,086 of JAVJAQ010002483.1, forward strand.
GCATAACTAAGAAGGTGGTAAAGGGTTCAGAAAAAATAACAAAAAAAAAATTGGAAAAGCGACTTCCCAATTGGTGGCACATCAATGAAAACTGTAGAGAACATAGACAGTATATACTGAAATTATTATTAAGAACATTAATAGTATTGTAAGACTGTTTCGAAATCAATGAAAACTCGAATAGGTACTAACAATGTAAAATTATCAAACTTACAGCATAGTTGAATTTCTATTAAATTTTTTTATTATAAATGTATGTCTTTTAACCCTCCTCTATATGCACGCTTCGGTCACCTATGCTTTCGCTCCGAGCACTCTATCTCTTCGATTTATTATAAACGACAGCTTGGGGCCAAGTTAGCGCTTAGAGCTCACAATAAATGACCTCAGAATTGTTCGATACACCTCAGGTCACGTGATCAAAAATCCTGATCCGAGATGTGATTGAAAAACTGAACTACAACATTTGTGTTCGGTATGTACTGATCTGTCAGGACTTCTGTTCGCTTACACCATAACGTGTTTGACAACTGTTGTTTATGACACTTTAAGGTAAAACACGATTAAATTTAATTTGAATAAACACAGTGTTCATAGTACATTCGCTTGAAAAAGATACGGTGTATCTATCGAAACATGTCGCGAAGACATTACATTATGTGGAAATTTAATCGTGTTTCACCTTATAGTCTCACAACTATGGTTTCCTTCAAGTAACCGCCACCTCAATAAAAAATAAAACTGTTTTGTATGCATTACTTACATTCCAATATTCAACTACATATAATATGGATCTATTTACTCTAAATTATATTACTTAAATGGCCGACTTGGTGAAAATACATAAAAATTTCATTGAAAATCAATTGTGTGATTTCCACTAGACAGTTTGCCAAACCGCTACACGTGTTTCACTATAGAATAGCTTCTGTAGGCCTGAAAAAGCTATTGTGTAGTAAAGCACGTGTAGCGGTTTGGCAAACTGTCTAGTGGAAATCACACAATAAAGTGTTTTTTTGATAACGTCAATTATATTATTAGTTTTGTCTAAATTACTGAATTATTCAGGTCAGATTTTTTTCATACGTATTTGTAGAAATATTCATGAATTAACACTCCACTTCAATGTTACGAATATGATTACACTATTTCAAGCGAAGAGTACTCATAGTTTATTAGTCAACTTTTTTGAATTAATTTGCTTACAATTTTTTCAATACGGGCCTGTCTCGACTCCACGTGCCGGTCAAAAAGATCGCTGTAACGATGATATTTCTATCCAACGGTAAATACATTAGCGTTAGCCTACTAGGTAGTCTATATACAATGCCTAAAGCGATCTGTTTGTGACGTCAGACGCCCAGACACTGCACTGCCCGCTTGGTCGGGCTTCAACACGAACGCAGCACATAATGTCAAAACATGTGTTCCATGGTCCCAAGTTCCCGATTAGGAACAACGGAGAGGGCGTGCCCGGAGATCACGCACGATTCAAAACGAATGCAGTTGATCTCGCCTTGGTTCGGGGAATAATCATCATTATTAGTTGCCGCACTACCTGCTGTGATTTCATTAGTTATTCTTGATTTCTTCAGAATCGGATTTCAAATTCTGTTTAGATTCAACGCTTCTTCCTTTCTGTTAAAATTGTCCGCATGTTTTTGGATCTCTATATTGCCTCCCGTACCAGTCGGCTATGGTAACCCTGGTTGGGGGCAATCAGTGTTGCATTTTCGAATAGAATCCTGTGGTCGCCCTCACTAAATGCGTGTTCCGCCACCGCCGATTTGTCGGTTTGCCCCAGCCTGCAGTTCCAGCAGGTAGTGCGGCAACTAATAATGATGATTATTCCCCGAACCCGACAGAAGTAATTAACACTCCAGACTACCTGCATCAATATAAATACGCCTTGAGAAATCGAAACGTTTAGTCATCGGAGATGAATAAGCCTCTGAAGAAGCTGGCCACTCGCGCTAGCGAAACGTCAGGAAGAAATTCCAAAGAACGACGGCCTTCAAGCCCGAAGAGAAGTAGTTATACTAATAACCTCGACCGCGAAAGCCTTAACCATTTTGTCAAGGAAGTAAGCGCTTCGGCGAGAGTGTCGATTTCTATTTTCTATGGTGCCTCCCCCCCCAAGTACACTCTGACTCCATTAACGATACTGACTGTGTGTGTGTGACGTCACATTGTAGTAGTAATATGTTGTATATAACATATTGTAGTATAATGTCCTTCAGATGGAGAATATAAATATTAAAATGATCAGTGACGATGGCGAATATATTGAAAATGATAAAGGAAAATAACCTGTTCCAGGCTTCTCTTTCATATTTGCCATTATCATATCATTTTGAAAAATATATATGGCCTGATTACATGTTTGAATCCAAATATCAACCGGACTATATTTTTTCTGAACGGCTGCAACCAAGATTCTAGGGGGTGACGTCATGTTTCGCCCAGAGTTCCCGAACGATTTTCAAACGCACGGGTGTAGTTTTTTGGTTGGATTCAGACAGATCCGAAATCCGATCGTTTGAAGATCCGATAGCTTTCTGATTTGTCTGAATTTCTGATTTCGGATCTGTATGAATTCAGCCTTGAACGCAACCCTATTTGTATTCTGTGCGTCCTGTGACTGTCTGCAAACTTACGTCATATACGTTACGTCACCAATCAGTGTATTTGTTTTGAAGTCGGAAGACAAAGACCCAAAATCGCAAATCTTGCAGAAGTAGTAGAAACAAACTACAAAGTACATGATCCAATTTCTCATAGCAATGGTAAAAATGAAAATAAAAAATTGACCTTTGAATCTCAGTAGTTATTTAATTGTGGGTATATCTGGATTGGATAACATCATTGATAATTTCGTGACCCTTGGTTCCAATCCTTATCAGGATTTTGGTGGAAATAGTTGATTCTGGCACGGCCAGAATCTGAAAATCGTTACCGGTGTAAAGTACTAGGGCAGTCAGAATCTCATTCTACCTAGTATTTTCAAAAGTGAACATGGGTGTGAAAGAGATTTTCCACTTTGTTGCTGCTGTACATTTCTGGGCGGGATGTTATTATGACTGGAACTATGTGATTATTCCAGCACACGTACATAACATGGGAGAATCTTTCGGATTCAGCGGCAAACTGAAATTTTTGACCTACTGGAATGCGGTTAGTTGCTTGATTTCATTGTTTGGTAATCTTTTAATAACTGAATTTTTTTTCAGCTCATCCAAGCTGTATTTTTTTCAATTTGTCTCATAAATGATTTCATTGGTACTAATGAGAACTTACCGAAGAGAAGTCCTCTTATTCGAAGAATCAAAGATAAGGTAGGTATACAAAGAGATTTTAAATAGTATAATAATAATGTTAAGTACTAATGTTAATGGAAACTAATTAACAAATTTTTTTTCAGCTGATGTCATGCTTGGCACTACCTCTAGCACTGTTTGTTGGCCTGACGTTCTGGGGAATCTATTTTGTAGACAGGGAGCTGATCCTCCCAAAAGCAATCGCGCCATACTTTCCTACCTGGCTAAATCATTTGATGCACACGAACATAATGATATTCATTTTGATAGAGCTTTTCACATCTTTTAGAAAATACCCAACTAGAAAACAAGGATTGGGCCTCTTGTCCTCCTTTATGGCGATATATCTAGGGTGGATTCATGTAATTCATTTCTATACAGGCTATTGGGTTTATCCAATTTTAACAGTACTGAATCTGCCTCTGCGAATTGTCTTCTTTGTTGTACTTCTGAGTTTTATTGTATTGTTATATATTATAGGTGAAAATTTGAATAGTTTGGTATGGAAAAAACAGATGAAATCTGTGAAAAAATCATGAAAATGTTTCATGTAAATATTATAGAACAAATTGAATTGAGTCATTAGTGATTTATTCATTGCTGTAAACTTGTGTGCAATTATAAACGGTGAACAAAAGGTTGTTGTATTGTGACAATGACCATTTTGCTAAGCAACGTCCCACTTTTTATTTATATTATTTATAATCAGTGTTGAATTATGTAGAAAAATGTTTTTAGATTTTGTAATATTGGTGACTGTGGACTGCATGTTTTTATAATGATTTGCTAAAAAAATTAAATTGTCTCCATAGCAGCAGAACATTTGTTTTATTTGGGTCCTGTTACTTTTGCTTTTTTGTAATAACATTTAATGAGTGATGATTCCTTCAGACATTTTTTCATTCTCTACTCTTGACAAATTTAACGTCGATCTATCACAAGCTAGGACCATAAACCAGTTATATTACACACAGGCTCTCAGATTAAATATCGATAATTATAGTTACAATAATTGTACAACACAGCAATAACCTTGTATTTATTAGTGAAGAGTTGCTGAGCTGGCATAGGGCTATTGAAAATTATATTATAATCTTCTTCAGTATACAACCCCAAAAGGAAAAACATGTTGCCCTTCATGAAATTGTTGAGATCAAGTAGTCGAGTTATCCTCCTCATTCTCCTCCATTGAAGGCTCTCACAGATGTACCCAGAAAAAGAATTGTCATCCGTGGCGCTCCAGAGCGACCGACTCAGTAAAACTACTTTTCTTCGGGCTTGAAGGCCGTCGTTCTTTGGAATTTCTTCCTAATGTTTCGCTAGCGCGAGTGGCCAGCTTCTTCAGGAAGAAATTCCAAAGAACAACGGCCTTCAAGCCCGAAGAAAAGTAGTTATACCCATAACCTCGGCCGCGGAAGCCTTAACGATTTTGACCGACTCAGTTTTGGAAGTATTTGAAGAAAAAATCAAGAAAATATTATTTTCGGAATTACATTGATCACCTTTTATTCAAATTTAACAGAAAATGAGAACACAACTCGGTCTCCTCTACAAAAAATGTAAATGAAATAATCGGCGGTCTCTTATATTTTCGGAGATACAGGGCCTTTTTGGTGTAAAACTTCACAATTTTCCACATCAAATTTCTGTTGTTTGAACACACAAAATTCCTCCTTCTTCTGATCAAACACCACACACTCTCTTATTTACTCGTTTTTAACATTTTCAAGCATAAAAAACCATTAGTTTTCCAAAAAATGCAATTATTTTCAAACCATAACCAATTTGTTGTGATGTCATAGTGCAATGACAGTCGAAAGTGATGTATTTGCAGTGTTGCCGCTCTCATTGTTATTGTTGAGAACTGAATGCATTAATGTTGACTTTTGGAGAAAGTTGGATTTTTTGAGAAAATAATGGTTTTTTCTGCTTAAAAATGTTGAAAACGAGTGAATAAGAGAGTGACTAACGTTTGATCAGAAGAAGGAGGAATTTTGTGTGTTCAAACAACAGAAATTTGATGTGGAAAATTGTGAAGTTTTACACCAAAAAGGCCCTGTATCTCCGAAAATATAAGAGACCGCCGATTATTTCATTTACATTTTTTGTAGAGGAGACCGAGTTACGTAAGTTCCACAAAAAAAAATTTCAAAAAAAAAGGTGCTCATAGCGACCGAAGTATTACCAAAAAAAAAAAAAAAAAAAAAAAAAATGATATTACACAAACAAATTTGCCGCCTATTTCCACAAGCTTATCATTTCCATTTTGTCTATTCATGTCATATTTCGTTCTAGAGAATGCTCACCTGAAAAGAGCTTATTGGTTTCCGTACAAAAAAATTGCTCAGATTCTATTCTTCTGACCATTTTATAGAACATCTGACACACACACCCACCCGCCTTTTCGTTATCTACTTTTGACAAATGTAAAATCAACGGTATCTGAAAAAACAAGGTTAGCATCTTCAGAAGTAAATTGATCCTTTAGTTGTTTATTTATAACCTACCTAAAGTTTTTCCGTTCCGCTATGGACTTTGTTACTGCTTATTATTCTAATTTATTTCTCAATAATGAACAGTGCAGTCACTACTTACCTGCAAATTTGTTGGTCCGCCATCTGTTATTATTGATTATTCTGATAACTTTCTCACCAATAAATTGAAAAGCGGGCTGAAAAGGATAGGTCCCTTGTCACCATGCATGCTGTTCTTACATTTTGCTATTTCTAGACTCACATTTATCGAGTAGTGTCTTCTGTCATGCACATGCTTGATCAGTTTAAGATTGGAGACTTGAATTGGACATAAGCTGGATATATGATGTACACAATTCGAACATGTATGGAAACATGCGATCACATTCTAGTTATCGTGGTCTTTTCAAGGCCAACGATGCTTCTCTGCTTTCGCTACCCAGGTAGTACAAAGACATTTTAAAGAAATCTTCGAGTCATATCTTATCTGAGACATTTATGATGTCTTGAAGATGTATAGGTATGTATATCTTTTATACATCTTTAGGACGTCTTAGATATGTACGTATATTACAAAATAAGACCTTTGGAAGATATCTTTTCATTACATCTTAATTAAATATACCTATATCTTTTCATAACATCTTAAAGACATCTTTCCATATCATCTTGGAGATATCTTTCCATGTCATCTGAAAGATATTGAATCATCTTTTTTGATCGATAGAATGAAATGAAAAATCAATAGATTTTTTAATAAAACAGTAATCAGGTACTCAGAGTCTGTAATTTTATTGAAAATTTGAACACCATATAATCTTATTGCACATATATTTCAAATGGTAATTTCACTAGGGAAAATAGCTGGGTCCAAGTTTCGAGAATCGAAACCAGATTCACTGTGGCTTCCACTAGTTTCACTTGAGTTCAGTTGCATGACTCTTTTGGTCTGCATATGAGTAGAATTTCTGCAAACCTCTTCTCTTCATTGTAAACTTTATACTTACAGAACTACACTCCACAAAGAACAGATGGTTACCAAACTTGAAACAACAAACTGAATAAACAACCGCCGCGGCCCGCGGCAAACTCAAAACTCACAACGAAAGGTTACTTTTTCAAGTTTTTGGTTTTATAGGTTAGGTTACGATTTGTTGTGAATTTCAGATCAAGAATCAGCGGCGGCCCGTCTTGAAATGCTGATTGGCCCCGCTGCTTCAGCCAATCATTGAGCACAAAAGCTAGGCGCGAAAATAGTGCCGCCATGCCGGTTTGAATTGTTAAGTGGTACGAGTTTATCTGATTTTTTTTTCATTTGGACATTAGAATGACATTAATATATTTTTTATTTTTTTTTATCATACATTTTATTACCAAAAACAGTTTCGCATAGAGAGAGGGAGAGATTTGTTAATTCCACTTAAAAACATTTATCAGTTATACTGTGTTGAAGAGTTGGTCTGATAACTAGATATCTCAAAGATGCATTATATAAGATATCTCAGAGATGAGATGAATAAGATACTTCTGGGTTATCTTCTTTTAAACGTCTCGAGACGTATATTGCGGCATGATTATTTCTATTGCGGCCATGGTTACTCAAGTGAGGAATAAACTGGCGAATTTTCTCCCAGTAAACCGAAGCATATGTCTGAAATATTTCTGAGACTGATCATTTTCCATTTGAAACCTTTCATCTTTTGACTCGGACACGTTCTTGAAACATGGCAGAAACCAGAAATGACCATGGTATGAAACCTGTTTCATGTGAAATGTTCCTGATACATACATGATGAATACATAAAAACACGTATCTGAAACAACTGCTTTTGAATCAATCATTTCAAGTCTATAGTCTGACACTTTTTTGAAACAAGGGAAATTCAAAAGATATCCCAGGTATGATGAGAAGGTATTGTGGAACACAAAAGAATCAGGTAGGCTTTTAGCATTTTTTATTAAATATAATTGAAGTGTATGTACGAAATGACAGCTCATCACTTTGTTTCTCTCTTATGGAGGCTGGTGATGAAACCATTTCGACGTGAACCTTTCAAAGTGCTGTCTGTCATCGGAGAAAATCGTTTCCAGGCAGAATCTATAATAGTATATTATGCAACGATCGTGTAATGATGGTTATTAATATATGAGCATAAACCGGGATACGAAACGAGCCGAAGGTGAGTTTCGTATGGTTTATGCGAGTGTATTAATAACCATTACATGAGAGTTGCATACGCTATTTTATCTACACCCAATAAATAATGAAGAATTAAAAATATTATAATATTAGGTATTTATATTGAACACAATAATAGTGGGTAATCAATCGTATTTCTTTGAAAAATTCTACAGAATTATAATTAATGATATAACCACCGAAAATACAACAATGAGCAGAAAAAAAAATGAAAAAAAGTCTTCGCCGAGGTCTGGAATTGAACCCGGGACGTTTGTGATCACTGCCCGCGCCGCTGACCATTCGGCCATGAAGCACATTCACCTTGAATGAAAATAACAACATATCTGTTGCATTTGTCAAATGAAAAATATAATCCTTTCGATTGTATTTTTTCTTGTCTAAGACATCTGTGGAGGAGTCGCTGGTAATTCTTCTATATCACTGCTATAAGACATTTTCATTCGATTATCGAAAATTGACTGAATTCTTCAAAAATTCAATACCTACTGATTTTGACTTGACAAATGTCAAAATACAAAGCTTGCACATCATGCTTGATTGAAAAATAATGGGTTTCTATTGGTTGAAAATCTGTATCGTAATGAAAATCTGTATCGTAATGGATTTCATTATAAAACGGGTGGTGGGCATATAAATGTATTATTAGAGTACGGGTGTAGATAATAGTATATTATGCAACGAACCTGTACCCAAATAGCACAAGTACGTCCAGTGGACGTACTGCATATGTACGGTGAGGATGCATTGTACGTATTTAGGACGTACTTTTGTCTCCGACAGACGTACATAAGACCTCCCTGCGACTTACCGTTTCCGCATAGTCGGTAATCCCAGGTACGTACTTTTCTAGTCCACACAGGACCTGAAATGTACAGAAAGGGGAACTGTTTGGGACATTCCGAAAACGTACATTTTCCATTCTGTATGCGCTATCCCAAGTAGAACAATATAACCTTATTATATTAACCTTATATTGTAGATGATATCAATAGTGGCCACAAAAAAATGTAAACATTCGGCGATATTAGCTCAATATTCGAAAACAACGTAATGATATATCATATGATATCACTTAATGAATCTAAGTTTTCATATTCGGGATTATTCATTTCTTTTTTACCAAATAGTCAAGTTGGAAATTTTACTCATTCACGTGTACTAACCATCTAACCGAATACTTACCTGGAAAAAGACCTGGCTGCTGCGGGGCTTGAACTCTCGACCTTTTCTATGGAGATATTATTGTCGACCACTGTTACGCTCTACGGCACGGAGAGACTTGTTTTTAAGAAGGAGTTGGGTGCTATAGATGTGATGACTTGAAGTTAGTTTTTTTCGAGATGATATTAAAATTTCAGAAAGTTCAGTAACAATGAAAATATATTCGAAAAAACACTAAAGGATCACTGTCTCATGTGATGGCGGTTTTGGAATATCAAACTTGCTGTGCAAAAAATTCTGTATGTAATTTTCTGGTATTTAAATTCACCACATGTCGATGTTTCAATTTTTCCAAATTTTTTTAGGAATAATTCATTATGAATATTCCATTACCAATATTGATATATGTATAAATACACTAAGTGATCACTCTCAAAATCCCAATACCCCTTGAACCGAAAGGGACCCAATACGTACGTACTTGGGAGGTCCAAACAGTATGTACATACTAACAGAAATGTAGAAAATGAAAGGAACCCAATCCGTACGTACTTGGGAGGCCCAAACAGTATGTACAAAAAAGTACGTCAACGAGAAGCACTAACTTAAATTGAGCTAGCCACCAGCACATAA